>JAVJGJ010000033.1:23079677-23090412 GCA_035590215.1 Microhierax caerulescens | reverse complement strand
TGGCCTCCCTGCGGAGGCTGCCCACAGCACGCACAGCCTGCACCTCCCACCTGCAGGGCTGCCTTGCGGTTCCCTTATCCAAATATTTTCAGCTTCTCATGATTTCTGCGCTATGGTTATGTTAGATCACAAACTTTTCTGAAGAGAAGCACTGCACACACCTGGAGTGCCCAGTAAGACCAGCGAGTGTTATGGTAAACACCACATTAAATCTGCACACTGCCTTCAGCCTGTCTGCCTTTGGAAAATTCCCTCTGCTTGAAATTCTCACCATCCCCACTGATCATTGTTTTAATTTAAAGGTTTTTTTAAAGGATGTGATTTTAATGAGTGCAAGGCTCAGACTAGAAATACTGTATTTCTTTCTCCTGAATGATGAAGTAGGCACTTGGACTCTCTGCATTGATTTCTAATCTGCCATTTCATACTCTTGACAGTGAGCCCTGGAAACCAGGTTCACTTGGCTGTACCGTGAAGGTTTCCGTAAATAAGAGTAATGAGGCCGGTTGGGCCAAAAGGGAGAACCTGAATATCAGTCACAACCCTTCCTTAGCCAACAGCTCTTCAGCACAGCTGACTGGAGGAGAACTAATAATAATAATAAATAATAATAATAATGATAATGATGAAAGAAGATGTACAGACTTTGATAAGAAGGAACTCAAAGTGGAGCTCTGCTCCTTGGGATGCACGCAGGTCCTGCCTTCCCAGGGAGAGCAGAATGACCAAGAGGCAGGGAATTAAAATGGCATGGATCTACTGATCAGAAATGCAGCTTTATGGAGACCACCACAAGTAGACTCATACTCAGATACACACGCGAGCATACATGGATTTTGTCTCATTCATCATGCGCAGCAAAGCAAACCTGTTCCTGCTTCCTGAGAGCCTGTCTTCCAGAAAACCCTCCAATACAGGCATGCTGCACTCACCAAACAGTGCAGCAATTATAGTCCCTTCCATCAAACCTTGGTTTAGGTCTCTGATGAGGAATGCCTATAATTAAAGTGACAAAAATCCTCCTTTCCCAGATGCAAAGGAGACCTTTATTGTTTGTTGCTATAAGGCAAAGCCTGGATTTTTCATTTCAGGCACTTTTGTTTCAGAGATCAAGAAACATACACTCCTCTTCTTAAATAAAGACACTTCAGAGATTTAATTTCCGTGCATTCTGACAAGCCACATGACACGCACACATCAGCATGCACCAGTTATCTGGGTTTGGCTGTCTACAGAGCCATCAGTGCAGGTGCTCTTACCAGCTCTCAACCACTCTCACACCACCCACTACTATCATTTTTGTGGAGCCAGAAATATTCTTTAGATTCATTCACTGCTGTAAAGTCAGAGCTGTAAAGTCAGATCTTTTCCTCCTTTAAATGTGACTAGCTATTTACTCCCTAACAATTCTGCTTCAGAGCTGATTTAGCATTTTTATTGGAATGTGAAAGCTCTTAAAAGAAGAAAAAAATCTAATCAGGCAGAAGAGATAGAAAACTTGCTGAATTTTTTCTCCCCCCTTTGCACCCCTTCAATCCTATCAAAAGCACATCTTCCATTCATTGCTTCCCGATGTCATTATGACAAGCGGCTACAAATCAATAGCAGAAGCAAAGGCAGGCCTAGCCCGCACTCACAAAGTGATAAAGATTCACTCTCAACCCCGATTTGCTAATAGCACATAATAGCAGCCATTGGCGCCCTGCATTAAATCATACATTTCACTCTGCGTTTATTATGGGATTTTTAAAACTCCTCACCAAATTGGATTTTCTCGACGGTCTCTAATTTCCACATTTATCATTTAAAATTAAACTCCTCTGTGGGGAGGGGGTTGGGAAAAGTGGAAGGAAGAGAGAAGCCATGCAATTCTGTATTTTCCTCTTTCTTTTTTATGAAAATCCATAAATAATCTCAGGTATCATTGCCATCAGCCCTGAAGTTTTATATATATATAAAATACCAGAATTTCGGCTAGAATAGCTTTGGGACACAGCTTACCTTCATGCAGCCCTACTAAAGAAGAGGAAATTAAAGAGAAAGCCATAAGGAAACAGGTTTTAAATAAGAAATCCAATAAACAAAATACTCAACAAAGTAAGGTGGTATGAAAAGCATTACGGAAAATTACTGTGGATTTCCTCAGCTGGAAAAGCTAAGTAGCAAGGAAAAGATGGGCCAAAAAAAATTTTAAACACCCAACCACCCCCTCAGCCCCCCAAATAAAACCATATTATCTCTTTTCAGTTCACAGAAAATTCATTTGACAAATAAAGCAAAAACTTAACAACAAACTCATCTTTTAAAGCAGGTTTTTCTTAGAACTAATTTCCTTCTGATCAGGACAAACAAAGAAAGGTGACATACCCGAAGCCATCGTTCATTGAAATTTGTTGTTTCACCCCATTCATCCTACAGGTGCCACCACGTGTAGGCTACTGAGTAGATAATGATGTTTAACAGCATCTGCAGGAGCATACACAAGTTTTTAAGCCATCCCGCACCCGATTATAAACAGGCACAGGCATGGATGGCAAATGCTCTCTGAAAGACTCCTCAGGAGGAGGCAGGATGGTTCAGGCTGTGGTAGCCTGTAGCCATGCAGACAGTGCAGTCTAAGCACCCCAGTTATGAGGCTTGTTGCACAGCTCCACCAGACTGTTGGAAATGATCGCTTGCCCACTGGTACTGATAAACTGGGATTTTCATAGTTCAGGTCAGTACAATCCTATGGTATTTCCTAGAGGAGTGCAGCTCCCAGTGATGTCCCAGATGCAGATGCAGACTGGCCTTTGCAGTCCCAGTGATGTCCCAGATGCAGACTTTGATCACTGTGAGCAGGCAATTGTACCAAGTATTGTGTTTGCTTTAGCTGATACCCCAGCTGAAAGGAACCCCTTGTTCAGATGACCTTTGCCTTGGCAGCTGAACAAGAGAGTGATTTTGCAGCCGTACAGAAGGACAATGCTACTGGATGGTTTTCAGATTTGGAGACTTAAGAGATCACCAGTCAATGGGTGCTTTGGTTCTGAAGTATAAAGCCAGTTTTCAGATTCACAAGCAAGTAAGACCATCTGCTGAACTCCAGAAAAGAAAAAAATACAATTACCTACACCCATTTGCTGCAGAGGAGCCAAAGGAGAACAATACGAGAGAGATACAAGACCACCCGATCTAGAGGGAGAACGAAGGGACGCCGATGTGCCTGCAATCAGAACGGACGCTACCGCTTACAGCTGCCGTGCGATGGGCGTAGGGAGCACACACGTGGTGAGGGACCTCGACAGGCAGAGCCTCAGAGAACTTGCTGCTTTATGAGTGGGTACAAATGATACATCCTATGGTCTGAGTGACCAGAGTCTGTGTCAGAAGAGAAGTGATCAGGGAACACTCTCTACCTCCGCCCCGGTCCACTCTCAGTATGAGACATTTGTTCAGGGAAGACGTGTGATGGTTACTGCCCTTACATCCAGCAGAGCTCTGCCCAGCTCAGGGGTATCAAGGCCCAGATTCCTCCATCTGCCTTGGCCTTGAAAGAAGTGACCAGATCCCAGGCTATTTGAAGCACTATACGTTAAGACATGAATTTGAGTCTAATGTGAACAAAGGCCAGTGACTTCTGAAACAGAAAGTGATGTGGTAACAACATGGCGAATTAAGCTTTCAGTGCTTGTGATTTCCAACCATGAGATGTGAACTCAATCAGCCCTCTGTCTAACATCCAATTAGTACAATCACCTCAATTCACAAACTACTAAGCAGTTTAGCCAGGACAGCTTAAAAGGACTTGGAAGATTTTTGTTCTGGTAAGTTTTAGCTTCACTAAAGAGCTCTTAGAGACAAAATTCCTCATGAAGCCTTGCCAGTTCAGCTGCTACACATCAACTGTATCACAGGCAGCACTCCCAACAGCTTCTGGCCTTTTTGCAGCTGCATCAATGTCATTCTGAATCCCAGCTGAGTGCAGGAGCAAACTTACGTTTTACTCTAAAATTGTCTTTCCTTAAAACTTACAGCAAAAGTCACAAAACTCCAGAATCTGTCCTTTGAACTGTTGTCTGTTACCCTAAGCATCTGCAGCACTAGCAAAGGCTGGCAAATGTAAACGCTCCTGAGAACTAGCCACCTTTCACAAAGCAAAAGAACATCCTAGCATGTTCTTTTCCTCCTTCAAAGTGCTGGTTAACTTTCAAGAAATACAATGGTTAGAGGTATTGAACCCAAGTGTTGCCCAGCACTTGATTTAATGAGTCACAAACTGGACCTCTGGTATCTTGACAGGAAGCAATGTATGTTCCTCCATCTACAGCCAAAACATGAATCTGGACAACGCAAAACTGAGTCACCACTTTCTTTCACTAGATAACCTTTTAAAGTTAGAACATCAGCAAGAGTTAATCTGCAAACAGAGCAGGGGGAATGTAATATTTTAAATTACAAGCATTTTTTTTACTTCAGTTGTTCCATAGAGTAAAGGGCAAAGCCTCAGCAAAGACAGCTATCTCACTTCACTGCAATTTTAAGGATGTACTGGGGTCCCATTTCTTTTTCTTCCCCCATCCACTTTTGCTGTGGCCTCGCCAATTCACTTTGAGGCTTTCTGCTACCATTTTTTACTTCTCAGTTTCTCACCTACGTTCAGGCACATAAGCAGTCCCCAGGTGCTGGTCTCTTTGGGAGACAGCTGTGAATACATGCCTTTCCAATGCCTCCCACCTATAGCTGCACTGTTTCGCACTGCTCCAGAATCTGAAACATCCTGTGGTTTATTGATCCACCTAACCACGCTTTGCCACTGATGTTTATCTTTTGCATTCTTCCTGACTAGTGCATCAAAACAGGAAGTGTGTGACACATTACTCTCCAACTGACCTGCAAGGTTTTCATACCACACAGTCAAAATTCCCTGACAGTCACCATCTCTCTGCCAGTTGCAACTGATGGAAAAGTATCCTGGATTCAATATCATGAATTATGAGAGCAGTTCTGCAGATCTTGAATGGTGACAATGAGGGTGGCGAGGTGCTGGCCCAGGTTGCCCAGAGCAGCTGTGGATGCCCCATACCTGGCAGTGGTTCAAGGCCAGACTGGATGGGGCTTGGAGCAACCTGGTCCAGTGGAAGATGTCCCTGCCTGTGGCAGAAGGGCTGGATTAGATGATCTCTAAGGTCCCTTCCAACCCAAACCATTCTGTGATTCTATGACTTTGGAAAACAGTTGCTTCCACCCTGCCCCAAAAGATCTACTTCTTGTAGGGGGGAATCATCCTAGAGGGAACAGCAAGCGATCTGTGAATGCCTCATGTAAGGAGGTGTTCTTGAAATGGACAGAAAGGTCTACAGGATACCCTGGAATAAAAACTATTCAGAAAAGATTTCTTATGAGCAATGCCACAGAAACGGTTTCAACAGTTCTGATAGTTAAGGAAATCACTTCCTGGGTTAGCATTTTTGTTGTAAGAATATAACAATGAGAAGATCTCATTCCTCTGTTATAATCGTCAAGATTTGGGCATTCATCTAGAGAAAGCACATCTACTTCTGCACGTGTAAACAAAAGCATGGACGTGTTCCTCTTTCAGCTTGAAAGGGATGGCTGGTTAATTGTGTCCAAACTCTACCTGACCCAGCTTTGCATAGATTTCTGCAGCTCCTGCTGGAGTAAGCTTTGATCACTAAGACCTTTTCTCTGCAGGAATTGTTTTCCCCATGAAACTTCCCAAATTACAGTCTATGCAACATGTTTTTTTAAAGTAATTTGTTCAGACACCTCACATTTAAAAATGATTATATGTACTATAGTGTTTCATGCATGCTTTGGGGTAATATATCAAAACAGATCAAGCTCTTAAATGAACTACCTATGTAAACAAACAAACAATAAA
The DNA here is from genome assembly GCA_035590215.1 of Microhierax caerulescens. NCBI lineage: Eukaryota > Metazoa > Chordata > Aves > Falconiformes > Falconidae > Microhierax > Microhierax caerulescens. The sequence continues at coordinate 23,084,528 of JAVJGJ010000033.1, read as the reverse complement.
TAAAAAACGCAGCCCAAAGATTATGGTATTAATTGCTACTGCAGAAAATTACCAAACCAGTCACAGCTACCATGGGACAGCAAAAGATCTATGTCCAAGCCCTGCACTGCTGTACATCCCAGATGAGCACTTCTGAACATCAGGCTGCACAGGGATGTCTTGCACTCCTTCCTGTTGGCACTAAGGCACTTCATAAAAGAAAGTGGATAATCACTGGGCTGATGTTATAGCACAAGGGTCAAAGTAGTACCTGGAACATAAAGCAGCCAAGTTCAAGCCACTAGTGCAATGAGCAATGAATGACTTACAGAAAAGACACAGCTGCAACTGAACAGACTGCAGAGGCTCATTCCAGGAAAGCCAGTACCCCAGCCAGCCGCAGCGCTCGCTTGGGATATGCAAGGCAGTGGTAGCAGCCCTGGCTGTGAATTGGGCAGGCACGGCTGCTGGCATCCCACTGGGGAGGCAAGCCAAGGCAACACATCCATTCTTTCAAACCTTCTTTGCATTATGTTCCTGCTGCCTCTTTCTTCATCTCCCACTTCCCAAAAGAAACTCAGCCCCTCCGCTCCTCAGGTGTACATTTGGGCACTCCATCAGGTGCTTTCAAAGCCCGTATAGACTGTGTTCACAGGTACAACCACCCAGCAGCCTGGTATTAGCAGAGTTTTTGTTCAGGCTTTGGGTCCTGGAAACATACAGGAAACGCCAGACTGTTGTGTAGACACACAGAGTGATTTGTAGCTTTACAACAGAAAAAAATAAACCACCTCACAACTAAAAATACCAGAATCTTAGTGGTTTCAAATCCAAAAGGCAAACAGCCTTTTAAAAAACCTCATGATTTAAAAGAGCTTAGGGTCAGCAAAAATGTAAGATGACAAAAGCTCCCCAAAGTTTGCTTTTATGCTTATTTTACCACAGCAAGTAAAAGGTTTAGCCAAAACAAATAAAACTGGACTTCCACAAGCTGGCTTGTAGAGCTAGCAGATTGTTCTCCCAGTTCTGGTATCAGTGGGATGAGGCATGGCAGCCAGCTCTGCCAGACAAAGAGAGAAGATGATGGAAAGCAGAAGTTGTAAAATATTTTTATTTCCCTACCTCATTTGAGAGCACACTGAAAAAGTTTCTCCTTGTGCCTTATTTAGAGACAAATTCTGATGCAAGTCTAGCAAGAGCCAGATGCACTCCGAGCCCTGATGCACCAGTACACAATGGGATCTACATCAGTCACCTCAGGCTAGGAAAGGGAGGCTAAAGATTGGGAACCTCGCTGGCACTCAGCGCTGAGTCTCCTCTTCACACGGAGGGGCTTGCACCTGGATAGGCAGTAGCTTCTAATCTTTCTGTGAATGATCTCCAGCACTGAAGTTTAACGTACCAGTAATCAGCCACCCAGAGGCTGCAAGGATGCTGAGATTCTGCATCCTCTTCTGTGGAACTAGGATGGTGAGACACTTGAGCTAACACACCTTGGCTCTAGCTAAGCCAAGAATTAGACACAGGGCATTTTCAGCATCATGTCCTCAGCGTTATAATTTGTTTCTTTCATTCTGTCAGTGCTCAAACTTGTTGACCTTCCAATCATATTTGCCCTTTCTATCCTCATCTTTGCTTTCAGGGAGGATAGCGGTTTTATTACAGGGCAATTGGGAGTGTTCTTAGTATAGTCATTTGTCCGAGGCAGTTACTGCATTACTGTTACTGATCAAACAGTAACAGGGAGCCAGGACTCAGGTTAAGTGGCATTCCTACTTTTGGAATGGTGAAGGCCAAACAGAGGCACATTAGCAGAGCTATGAACAAACATCTGCAAATTGAAGGCAACTCTGCGTACCAACTGCCTACGGGTTCCAGCTGCGGCAAGCCTCACTGTTAAATACATTCATACTAAAATGTAAAGGCGCTAAAGCAATGTTTATGCTTTCTGAGAAAGATGAGAAAGCAAACAATGTAAGAAACACAGGTAAATGTAAGAGTATCTGCCAAAATGGTAGGTTCTGCAGCACATGATTTTAAATATGCCATCTTCCTAATATAAAGGAGGAATATTTTAGCAGAACATAGTGTCATAGCTGCTGAAGTTTTGGCACTGGTAGCCCACTGTTCAATGCTTCAAATCAAAGCTGTAGATGCCCTCAAACAGCTTTAAGACAGGTGTACTTCAAAAACATTCATTTAAATGAGACAGACCCACTTTTGACCAGTACAAACCTCAGATTCTAACTAGAACAGACAGGGTCATTTGGTTTTGTTTTTTTGGTTTGGTTTGGTTTTACTTTTTATAAAAAAAGAGGCATCAGGCAATAAAGATCACCTGCATTTCCACATCGTACATTGCAAGCAAAAAAGTATGAAATGTCTCATCCAAAACCTGTGTCACCATGTTAATGCTATGCCCAAGCTAACAAGCCCTGCTGAGCGCAGCATTAGCACAGGTTGTGTACTCCTCCAGCACAATTGTGTGGCTTCCAGTCACCCCAGGGAGCATGCAGTGCCAGCTCATGTCCTCCTGCAACACACCAGGCAGACAGGAACACAGAGAAGCTGGTCTCAACACCGTAATAATATGCAGATAGAAATGAAGACCTGTACCTTTAAAGTTCTTAAGCATTAAATCACTGATGCAGAGCTGCAATTATATCAAGTTATTCTGCCAACATGAATCCTGGAGATACATACCCAAACCAGCAAAGCTGATTAGTAGTGTGGGAGCTCCCTGCATGCTCCCTCAAAACACAATTAAAAAGAGTTTTATTCAGAGTAACACAGGGGTTAGAGGGTCAGAAGAGTTTCCATTTCAAAAGGCAGCAGGATACAAACTAGCAGGAAGGGGAAAGTAAATTGCCCAGATTTTGTGCTAGAAATATCATGGGTATTTAAGCAGCTGGGCTTCAATTTCCTACCAAAATTTTATCCTATCATTTCTAAGCAAAAAAGAAAAATCAGTGCAAAGACAAATGCTTCTTTATTGTGATGGTGAATAACTATTGGTCCACCTACAGCAAGTACAGATTCTGCCATCTTGTTTCAAACTTTGGGCTTCCCCATTGATTCTTACAAAGAATGGATAATAATCCTTTTGACTTTCTATAATTAAACATTTACAATGATTAAAACAGGGGAAAAAAATTACATAAAAATTGTAAAGGAAGCTCCAGCAAAGAGTCTTCTTGTCCAATATTGCTTTAAGAAGTCAAGAATGTGGTCTCCTTACCAAACAAAAGAAAAAAAAAAAAAGAAATATTGTCCAGTGTTCGGCAGTCACCAATCCATTACCTTGTCCCACAGTTCTTTTTGTGGTCCCGTCTGGTTGTAGTCAGCTACCCTCCTGTAGGCTTCATAGAAGATGACTGAGTCTAGTATGTGTATGTGTGTATATATATATATATATATACACACACACACACACACATTAAACTGAAGCGATGTGCAGAGTTTCTGTGAAATGTGGATCTGCACAGATGACAAAACCTTAGAAGATTTACTTGGATATACCTTAGAGAAGAGCTGTTGGATCTAACAGAAACCAGCTAATACAAATAAAAAAAAAATAGTAATTCCTAAACATCAGTCAGTCAAAGCAGCATGGAAGTTGACTTCATCTAAGTCTGAATGATGGATAGATCTTGCACTGTCAACCCGATATGAGATTTCCAGAAGCTACTTGGCTTTCCTCAGACCAGTGCAACTACACTACAGCTATATGAAGCCACTGCAACAGTAAGATCTTCCTCAATCACTGTCAAAACAACAGACTTCTTAATTTCCTAGCTTTTGTGCTAAAGAAACAGAGAAGGACTTTTCACCATTGTTTCTCTAAATATATCTATAGAAGTAAAACACTACTTTTCTGAATAGACCTGTTTCAGAAAGCCTAAAGTCTATCTAAATTAATTTGTATTTATCTATCTAAAACCAAATTTATCTATCTAAATTAATTTGTATTACAGGAGCCCAAAGAAACATTATTGTTAAAAAAATAATTAAAAAAATCCTAAGATTAATCAGATCCCAGATTTGTAGGAAAAATGATAAATGAGGTTTGAATCTTGCACCCAAGCTTTTGTGTTCACCTCCTCTCCTTGCCCGTGTCCCCCGCCACCCCCACCCCCCCCCCGAAGCTTTATAAGTACTACTTGAAGGATAAGAGCAGGGAGGAAATTAATATATCTCAACTATTAACTCTTTGTATTTTGGAAGAAAGTAAGTTTTTCAATAGTTTTGAAGCCAAAATGTAACAATCATCTCCTGCCATATGCAGAAATTCCTCTTCATATATTTGCCTCTTCCTTCAAGACAACTACGTATGCTGGAATCTCACAGCACACACAATTCTCCACATACTTTCGAATACATTTTCTTAAGTATTTCAGATAGCTCCTACTTATGATTGCTTAAGCCACCTGTGTCCACGTGCTTTTATAGTAAATAAAATTGGTTTTCTAAATAATCAAGTCTTTTCTGCTTTATCAAAACCCTTTTTTTTCCCTTTTATAACTCATAAGAAAAATATAGGCTAGTTAAATATTTATTTTAGTAAGCAGACTTACTGATTAAAAAAAGGGGGAAAGTTATTAAAATCACTATAGAAAATACTGTATGCCTCCATATTAGAAACAATGAGATACTTTAGCACTATGCATTTCTGACATTAAGTTTTTTAACAAGATAAAAACTTTACTGGTAGTAAAATCATTGCTAATTCCTTTGGTTAATAGCGGAAAGATGAAAACTAAGATACATTTCCTCAGAATAAAGAGGTGGTTGGGTTTTTTTCTTTTTATTACAACCTTAAAGGTATTGGTTTTGTTCCTAAACTATTTAATCTATGTACATGTTCATAAACCA
>JAVJGJ010000033.1:23051723-23076583 GCA_035590215.1 Microhierax caerulescens | reverse complement strand
GACTGCCTGCCACTGAATCCACGTGCCGCCCCCCTGGTTAAAGAGTTTGAGGACCCCTGGTCTCCGGGCTCCTGCAGCGCGCACAGGCTGGGCACGTCCTTGGCCGGGTCGAAACCCAGAACCTTGCCGTAGCTCTGCAGGAACTCCACGACTGTCAGGCAGTTGGAGAAGGCGCGGCTGGGCAGGATGAGGCCCGGGATGCGGGAGAAGGCTGGCAGGGGCTGCAGGGAAGGAGAGGGGGAGGTCAGGGCTGGCAAGGCACTGGGCGGGCTGCCAGCTCGGCCCAGCGGAGCCCCCTGCGCCCCAGCCCACCTGGTGATCCCCCAGGCACATGTCCTCCGTGGGCTTCTTCATCTCTTCCAGGATGAGCTGCTGCCGCCGCCGCTCCTCCAGGCGCCGCTGGGCCAGCAGTCCCTTGTCCGCCTTGCGAGCCCCTTTGCCCTTCTTCTCCTTGGGCCGCGCTTTGTCCTTGCTCTTCTCCGGTTTGCTCTTCTTCTCCTTGGCCTGAGGACAGACCCCACGACATGTGGCCAGAGCACCTCCATCTCCTGCCCCCTTCCCAGCCCCCTCGTACCCACAGACTCACCTTCGACTTCTTCTTGGCCTCCTTTGCTCTGGGGGCTTTGGCTTCCTGCTTCTGCTTGTTCTTGGCCTGGGAGGGACGAGAGCAGCTCGGGGACCCGGGGGCCTTCCTGCACCGGGGAAGCCCCCACCCCAGACCCAGAGGGTCCACAGAGACCCGCGTGGCTGCTCATACCTTCCGCCTCATTTTCTTCTTGATTTTGCTCATTTTCAGCTTGTCCTCGTCGCTGAGCACCTCTGTGAGAGCAGAGGGGGAGGGTGGCAATGGAACAGCCACTGGGGTCCCAGTGGAGCCAGGCTGCGAGGGGCTGCACCATCTGCCCCGCGCTGGCGGGCGTGGGGAGGGGGTACCTTGGGCTTCCAGCCTCTTCAGCAGCCGTGCGTCTGTCTTGCTCAGCAAGTCGACCATCTTGACCTTGGGGGGCCGGCCCCGACCGCGTTTTGCGGCCGGCGGCTCCTTGGGCTTGGCCTTCTCGGCATTGCGGGGCCGCCCGCGCTTGCCCGTGATGGCCTGGATGCGCGAGGGGATCTCCTCGGGGCTCAGCTTCACCCACTGCAGACCCTGCGGCACAAACCCGCGTCACATCCCGTCCCACAGCACAGTGTTGGAGGGGGGGACACAGGGCAGCTCAGCCGCCCCCAGACCCACCTCCGGCGTGTCCCGCTCCTCATAGAAGTCTCCCACCGGCATGCGGGGGCTGAAGCTGAAGTGCTCGCGTCGGACGTCCTGCACCACGTTCCTGCTCAGATACTAGGAGGAGGAGGAAGGCCGTGAGGGGGGCTCAGTGCTGTGGGCTCCACAGCTCCCAGCTCACACCAGCACCCACCTGCTGCAAGCGGTGGCTCTGGCACAGCCTGGGGGGTGCCATGGTGAGGAGCAGGACCCCGGGTTGGCACCCACCCCACTCTCCCCAGGGACCGTACCTTGATCACCTCCGGGAACTGCTTCATCCTCTTCCCACAGGGCCCGTAGTACCAGGTCTCACCCTGCCAGCGATGGTTCCCCTTCTTGATCCGCACCTCCCGCCTCCACCTGGGCACAAGGAGCTTCAGCCCGGAGCCGCGGGGGGGCACGGGATGGGATGGAGGGGGGGTGGCACCACGTACCCGTGCTGCAGGGGAAAGCGCACCTCCTCCTGCGTGGCGATGCGCCGGCGGGGGACATCACCTGTGGGAGAGGGGACGGGATGGTGGGCTCGGGCGCGCTGCTGGGAGGGGGGCACCCACAGGGGCTCTCGACCTCACCTGCTGCCGAGGCGCTCAGTGGGGCGACCTCTTCGCTCCCTCCTTCTGGTGCGGCCACTGAAGTAGTCTCCGGACAGCTGTCGGCGGTTTCTTCCTCCTCCTCCTCCTCCTCCTCCTCCGCAGAGGGGGCCGGGGACTCCGGCTCCAGCGGAGGGTTGAGCTCCAGGGACCCCGACTCCTCCAGCACCGCGTGGCCGCTGCTGTTCAGGTCGACGCTGCTGTCTGCGGAGCCAAGGTCAGGGACGTCACCACCGAGCACGGCCGCCTTCCTGCTCCACCCAGGACACCAGACAGCCCCCGCCTGTCCCGGGGGGGACCTGGCTGTGCACCCCCGCCCCGAGCTGGCTGGGGGCACCCACAGGATGGACAAGACACCCCCCCACAATGGGAGTTCATGCGCGGTGAGGAGCAGGTGCCGCACCAGCATCCCCTGTGGGGTTTCCACCGGCACCGGTCACCGGCACACGCGGGGCCCCCACTCTGCCCAGACACAAGGATGCTGCAGCAGCTGTGGAGGCAGAACAAGGCCAGCAGGGTGCCCGCCCCCCCTCCCCCCAGCCGGTGTGGGGGGCACCGTCCCGTCCCGCTGTGGCACGTACCGTGCAGGGTGGGCGGGGCGCCAGGCCCCGCGCGCAGCGGCTTTGCCTTCCCGCCTGCGGGTTAATTAAACGAGGGCCCATTTAGGCAGGGGAATGAGAAACGCACAAGCGCGTTACGCGGCCGCAGCCCGGGGTCGGCGTGCGGGGGGCCGGGGGCTCCTCGGGGTCCCTCGCTTGCCTCCCCGCATGCTGGGGCTGAAATTACAATCACGGTAAATGCACCTGACTCACTGCACACGAGGGATTCCGCTTCTTCAGGTAGCGGCACAAAATGACATCGAGTCCAGAAAGGAAATGGAATTGCTGCTTTTAATATTAAACTTGTAATTGTTCCTAGGCTTCCTCCATGTTTCTTAACTGCGAGCCTAAGCAAGTCACAGCCTTTGTGCAACTATTAGCAGGCAACTGCAGTGCAGCTACGATGACTGAAAATTTCTGAAGGCAGTACAGTAAAGATGAAAGTGATTCTTAGAACTAACATATGTGCTTTATTTTTAAAAGATGGAACAGAGGGGAGGCACAATTACCCCAGATTTAGAAGATCTGAGTTCAAGCCCTGACCTACTGAAGCTTCCCGTACCTCAGCTTCTCCTCCCCCGGTCTTAAAATGAGAGGAATCGCTGTTGCCTACCTCACAGATAATTGCAGGGATAAATACCTCAGAGGCCGAGAGTTGGTGGATACAACAGAAAAAATGCCTAATATTGTCAACACAATGTACCCCAAATCTGGCCTCTAGTTTTCTTATGCTCAGCAGAAGAGAACTATGATTAATAACAAGAACAGGACAGGAAAGGAGACCAAAAGGGGACAAGTGGATTTCAACAAAAATAGTATGGTTCACCAAAACAACACCTGTAAAGATTTCCTTTTTTTGGGTGTCGGGGGGTGTGTGTCATCGACAATCCCCTTAATGAACACAAATACACTGCAGGAGAAAAAAGGAACGGTTGAGTCCTAGAAGCAGTACCAGACAGTTTTAGAAAATCCTCAGAGACAGCATAATTCCCTGCACAAAGCAATGCAGCTTTCTGGACTCATTAAAGAAGAGCAAGCAGTTCCTGAACTGTGTCTTCCAGTTTAGCCACCATCCACCTGTATTATCTCTTAAGATCGTTGCCTGAACTAAATACCATTTTGGTCACTTAGATCACTTATGGATAGCTGCAGAAGCCTCAGTTTCCTCTAAAAAAAATTAATAGGGTCAGTTAATAAAAAAAAAAAAAAAGTCTACAGCAATTTCTGAAGGCCCCAAACAGCTCAAATTCTTCTCATTTCAGAATGTAAAATACACAAAGATCCCAGTTCCAAAAAGCTAATGATTTAAAACAGTTAATGCATGCAGGCAAAAAACCCATAAGAACAGTCACACAGATAAGAGCAAAGATCCACCCAGCCCCATATCTGAGGTCAGACTTGTGAGCAGAAGCATCAGCCTCCCAAAGAGGACAAGTGGCAGGACAGAAAATAGGATGCTTCTCCCAGATGCTTTTAAAGGTTCCTTCCCTCTGTCTGTTGCTCAGAATTTGCTAAACCAAGCACGGTATCTCCACACTTAAACTAAAGGATGGGGGGGAAAACCCCCCAATGGTAAACATCAGGCAAGGTGGAGCAATTATATATCATCTATATTTAATTTTTAAAAAGTGAGTGAAAACACATTCTTATGTAATATCAATGCAAGAAGCTGTCACGCCCCCAAAGTAAGGTTTCAGTGGATATACTGGATAGACACCATGAACGGGGGCTGCTGAGAGCCCTTCCAGAAGCATGCAGTACTAGCGCTCTGCCCAGTCTCTCTGAAGGAGAAGGCAGTCTTCCAGACAGAAAGTGCTGCACATGCAAGGTTGCTGAATTACACTCTTCTGGCTTCTCAAGCTGTTTTCTTCTCTCAGTAACATCTAACACTATTTCCTTGGCTAGCATTGTTTCAAAATGCCTGTAAAAATACCACTTCTCTGCCACAGGCTTTCTGATAGACTGGAGTTCCAGAATGAGTGACAGAATTAAACAGCTTGTGGTCAAGTAAGAAAGACCCTTTTAACAGGATATTCAGAAAATAAACTTTATCTCTTATATTTCTCAGATGAAGTAAATTCCAGTTACAATTAAAGCTACAATGGAACAAGAATTCTGATAAGGATTATGGGTTTTTGGTGCTAGATTATCTGTCTTTGAGCACTTCTGGCTCACCTGGAGCAAATGACATTGGCAGTCATAATTTCTAGGAGTTAGGAATAAAAAAAAAAAAAAGGTCTTCTGCAGACTGAGGAAACCATACCATGGAAATAAGAGAATCTGAAGGATTTAGGGAAAATGGACAGACAAAGAGTTGACTCTGAATTCCCCAAATGCCTTTGTTTCTGGTGTCCCCATTTTTAAAAGGACACAGGAAAATTGGAGACCATGCAGAATCATAAAAATTATTTGAGAACTGGAATAGCTACCTCAGAATGAGAGACCTAAGGAGCTCAATCTGTTTAGTTTATTAAAAAGATCAAGAGATGGCTTGATTACGATGTATAAGTACCTTCAAAGGGAGAAAATACCAGGTCCTAAAGGGCTCTTTAATCTAGCTGAGAAAGGCATAACAAGAACCAATTGCTGGAAGCTGAAGCCAGACCAGTTTAAATTAGAAATAAGGCACAGTTTTATAGTGAGAATCATTAGACATTAAAAAACCCTACCCTGTCAAAGGAAGGAGGATTCTTCATCTTCTAATATCTTCAAATCAAGATAGGATACCTTTCAGTAATGTAAGCTTGAGTTTTAAAAAAAGGCTCAATACAAGGGTAATTGAGTGATATTTAATGACATCATAGGTAAGGAAAGCTCTAACATCTTAATATGGAATGAAGGCTTGAAATTTGGCAGCACATACCTTTGGCAACAGGTACGTGCCATTTGTGCTGTGCAAGAAAAACTGCCTAGATCTGGCTACGTTATTAGCTTCAGAGAAATACCAGATTGCAGATGCCAATCAGAGACCCGATAGTTTAAGAACTGACACCACTTTTCATTATTTAGTGCATTCCGTCTCCTGAGGAGGCCTCACGCTGACCAGAGCCATGGCAGTGTCACTATAAACAACTCCGCTAAAGCCCCGTGCCACGCTTATGAAGCCATACTCTTACATACTCGTTAATTAATGTTCTGAGCGATCAAACAGATCTTGGCTGTAGTCACCAGTTACAGCTGGAAGCACACCACCAGCCCTTGCATGGAACCTGCTGCATTTTATCCCCTTTGCTGGGAATGGATGTTGCAGGACTCACGGCTGCCTGACTGCTCAGACTGGGCTAGACACTTCACACAAAGGCGGGTAGGTAGAGGAGATGGGGCTGCCAGCAAGCAGAGCCGCACAGCCATTGCCGGGAACCAGCAACGAGACACAGGGACCACGAAGGTCTGTTGCATTTAACTATACAGCAGTTGCTGATTTAGATAAAGCTAAAATATGCCCTAGCATACGTGAGGAAGAGTTCTCAGACTTACATGAGAACACAGCAACTACGGAACTTTTCAGCAGCACTGCCTAGGTTTTTTTTTTTCATTACTTTGTATATTCATGTCATATTCCCTCTTAAAAGGTTAACATCAGTCTTTACGATTCTTTTTGCAGAGAACTTCTTTGTGCCATGGCCATCATCTTCATCTTTCTCTGAACATCTAGATCAGCGGTTTCCAAACTTTTTTGATCACATGCCCATCAGTACAAGAATTTCAAGCATGCACCCCAATATATGTATATTTATTTATAAATTATATACATGCACTACTGTATCATGTACTTCATAAAACATATACAAAAATAGAAATTAAAAAGGGCTAAGATAAGGATGAATGGGAATAAAACAGAACCACTAATTTTTAAAATTTATGAACTGTAAAAAAAATAATTTCTTCCTGTACCTGTGGGGATGGTCTTGCACATCCCACCTTGGAGACCACTGATCTAGAGCCATGAGGGACCTTTCAAGGACAAGCATTCTTCTAAAAAGTTATATGCCTCAGATCCCTGAAGGGAAAGTGGCAAATTGCTTAAGGTTGAGCATACAGCCTTGATAATGCCATACAAGTGAATGACCAGATTGCTTCATAAAGAGCTAAAATGGGGCAAACCTGACCAACCACTACCATACAAAGGGTTTCCAGGAGCCTTGTTTTCAGCTAAGAATCTAAATAAAACTGACTGTTATGACAATAGCGCTGATCCAAGAGCCTGTGATGAAGCCAATTGTGGAGAGAGGCTCAATAAATACTCCAAAGTTCTTTTGTGCTGAGCATGATATAAGATGTGGAGCAGTGCCAAAGAAACACTTGGTGCTAGATGCCAAACCATCAGTCTGCTTCAGCTCTGGCAGCAACTGACTCCTGAAAGCAAGTTGCTGAAGGTGAAAATGAATGGGACCACTTCCAAGTCTACCACTTAGGCTTATCACCAGACAACCAGAGCCAGAGTTTTCTGAAGCAGTGCCAGGCAACGAGCCTCCACCCTCCTGAGCTTCTGAAGTAAGCCTTAGAGTTTGGGAGGCCTCCATGCAAGTAGCTGGGAGCTGGAAAGTAGAGTAAGATCAAGATCTTCTGTCCCCAGTTTCTCTGCAGATCCGTTCTAGGGACCCTCACTGGGGGAGGGAACACATGACTACAGTATTATTCATGAAGACTCATTGCTACAGGATTCAGATGGAACCTCAGTTGAGAGAGAAGCCCATGCTTCGCTTGACCAAGCCACACTCGCTCAGTGACTGTACACCTCAATCCTTACACCAAGACAGAACCTACACATCAATGAAGTAGAGGGAAAACTTTGAAATATGTCTTAGTTGTGCCATAGTTTCAGTATAGTCTGAAATGTTTGTTAAGCATATGACAATTTCCTTTTCAGGGCTGAACTGTTCTACATCTTCTAATCCAATTTCAGTTGACTCAGTCAATGGACTTTCCATCATTTCCTTCATACTTCTATCATGATGGGTCTCATAAATCTTGCTAATGGAGGATATTACCTGACATCTGAGATACATTTTCCTTCTTGTATTATGATCACAATACATTTCATTTGCATTCCTTAGGCCCTGTCCAAAGCAATTCTTTTCTATCGTTTCTGTTTATGCTCTTCATATGCTTATGGACAAGTACAACACTCTTCATTTATTTTGCCAAATTAAACATATCTAATTCTTTTCATATTTCTTCATAAATCATTACTTCTAGCCCTTAAACGCAGCTTTACTGAGAAAAATTATTTTAGAAATGGTGTTGCCTGGGATCCACATTTACTAATCTCATAGCAACTGTTTCATCATTTTTCTAACTGCCAGTGCTTTGCACTAATTCCACAATTATTTTTTTGTGTCTGTGCACTCTACTTAGTAGCATGGGGAAAATCTTGGGTTTGTAGCATCAACCTTAAACGTTTTAATTCTTTCCATCATTCAGCTCCTTCTGTATTTACTTTTGCTCTCTTTTATGCAAAAATTAATACAAAAATCCTTGAGAAATTTACATAAAATTTAAGAGAATTCTGTGACACTCACTATTTCTCTCTTCTCTGATTTGTGCCTGTCAAACAATAAAATTCTTGATTAGAAACTATTGGTAAGAATCTTTTATTTTTCATGTGGCACCTACTATATGTTAGGTGTTTTAAAAAAAATTCTTCCTTTAAGTTCAAAACTCATGATCTTTAACGTAATGCAATTAATCTGACACTTTTAGTGCGTTTTACATTACTGTAACTGAGTAGACTTTAATTCTGTTAAAGACTTACTAGCAGAATAAATCCAATGTGGTTGATCCAAACTTACAGGAACAATATACCTGAAGCAAGAAGTTTTTTTGCTTCTTTAGATACCTAGAGGCACCAAAAATTACTGAAAATACAGGAATAAACATCTAGGAGCTCCATCAACAGAACAGAGTTGCACAGATGACAGACATACTTCCAAGTGTATCAGCTTCCTACTTTGAGAAGCCCGTCATTTTGTGGTCTTCCCGGCTGATGTGCAGAACAAGATCCCCTGTGAGGTGTTCTCCAGGAGGCAGCACAGAATTCACAGCCTTCGAGGCACAGAGTGACTTGGTACCATGTGCCTATCCCCCCCGCTCCCCCTCTGCGTTGGTTTCTGAGCCAGCAGAAACTCTCACCACCGTCGGTGACACACCTGATGCCAACACAGGGAAGGTGGGTGCTAAAGGGCAGTCCCCAGCCTGGCACTGGGCATCCAGTAGCCCTCTGAGTGCTCCTGCCTCCACCACGGGTGGAAAAGAGACTTAGCCACAATCAATGCCCTTCTCCTCACTGCTCAAGAACTAAAGGTATCTTAGAAGATTTGGAGGTTTGAGTTTGGGGTTCTTTTTAGTCTCACAGATAATGAGACAAAAAAAATTTGACAATATTTTACTAGGTACTGAGTAATACTAACTTGAATCCATTTTCTGAGGGGAGGAAAAAGAAAGAGTAGTGCCCTGTATGGATTCTGCAGTCCCTTGCTATTTCAGCAGTTTATTATCCTCCAAGTTAATTCTCAATTTTTTTGCAAAAAACTATAATTAATTTCTTTAACATAAAGGACACACATTATACATAGAGCTGGTTTTCTATTTATAGTCATCTTTTCCAAGTGTTCTATTACCATCCCACATTTTGAAATGTCTTCATTACTTATGAATAGGCTATCTGCTGCTGTGTTTTTTTTTCCCTTTTGTAAAGGCCCATTTATGAAATCAGTTCAGTAGCTCATCCATTTTAGATTACTAGTTGACTCTGTTTAGTAATGATTTCTTTACTCTCTCCCCACCCCCAATATACACTGTAAGTCATTTCTTTTTTTACTTCTCTACAGAATTTACTCAGCCTTTTTTATTACTGTCCCTCTCTCTACATTGTAAATAATCCTGAATATTCTGATTTTTTCCCCTATTTCCTTTCATCATTCCAAGTAAAGGTGCCTTTGTACTATCGTATCTTTGAGCTACATCAATCACTTCTTGTGTCTTGTATCTTCCTTTATCAGATGAATTAGTTGTGATGTGCTTATGATATATTTAAATCCTTGCCTGTTTCTCTCTCTCTGCTTGTGTTTCTTTTCTTTTAAAATATTTCTTGCACCTATTTCTATTTCACTGGTTGCTTAGCTCCTTGAAATTTATCGGAATTTTTTATGGTCTCATATTTCCTGTTATGTGCAACCTCCCCACATACACTCAGTACAGTGAATTCAGGAATTTATCGTTTTCAACCCTAATACACAGCTCCTTTTCCTCTGGTCAGACTCCACATGGCTCAGACACAGAGCTGCAGATCTAACATGCAAGTTCTCTCAATTTTCACTCCCTTTCCCAAATATCCCACCATCAAATGAAATTAGTGACAATGTTCTATTTCCATCTTATTGTTCTGAGCAATTACTCAAAAGATCCTACTGATACATATTTGGAAGAGCAAGAAAAACAAGAAATTAACTTTAATTACCAAGGACAAAATTAATACCAATGCTTAACCTTAAACTCAGGATGAAAGTTACTGTTGCGTGTTCCACCTCAAATTCCTCATCAGACATTTAAGTTTCCACTAAAATCTAAGGAAATCAGGGCTGAGAAGGATCTGCCCTGCCAAGATCATTTTAAATATGGTTTGTCTGTTTCCATGCAATGAAATCTGTGCAGAGTGCTTTCAGGGATTCTTAAGAATGCGCTATCATGCTTTATCAACACAGAGTACTTATCAAGTGTTGATGCAAAAAGCCCAAAGGAACATGTGTAAACTGACTTCTTCAGTAGAAATCATGAGGAAGACCTGAGGGAGTTTAATATAGACACCAGGAGTAAAATTTGGTATTAGAGACACTCTTCCAATACTGAACATATCCAGGTGACTATCAAAATCCCCACATGCACTTGGAAGGGAACAAAAGAACATAAATGCAATACAGACTATGAAGAAGACTCAGCAAGTCAGAAAATGAAGTGTCAGATGAACTGGATATCTTAATTTCAGTTTTCTCAGAAATACTGGTACCTCAGTATGTCAGGATGGTGGATGGTAAGAGCAGAAGGGGAGAGAAGGGAATTTTTAAGGTAAACATACACGACTGAAATGCCACACTCACTCATACTCATGGGTCTGGGGTGGCATCTTTATTAGCAGATGAATCTGGTATTTTCAGTCATAGACAGACCTACAGTGTTGATTAATTGATTAAAAACAAAACCCTTTTGCAAATTTAAATAAATTACAAAACTTAAAAGAAAAAAAAAAAAGGCTGAAGTCATTTAAGATGCAAAATAACCAGCTACTATTCTACTCACTGCTGAGTACTGCCCAGTGATGGTTTGTGAGCTTCAACAAGCTTCTAACTGGTAATGCTAAAGTATATGAAGACAAAAAAAGCTAGTTAAGAGTTCCTGAGGAATATATTTTGACCAAGTTTTGCTAAGATTAAAAAAAAATAACCAAAACACCATACCAGTTGAAGCTGAGATGATGTATGTAAAAAAAGAGAATAGCATCCTCCAAGAAGTGGGCTCTATTTCCCACAGTAAAATTTCTGCATTGAAAGCAATGCTATAATGAAAAAGCATCAGAGTTGCAGTTTATTATGCCTCGATGATCTCCAGAGTAAGTCTGTTTAGTCTGCAAACCAAAGGAGGATTTTCCCACCTTCTAGCTATGAAAATCTGAAACTAATTCTGTGTTCTCTGGCCACTCATAATACAGGCTCTACAATCAAAACATAATTAACAACATTGCTGCTACTGCTAATGAATAAGCTAGAAAAGAATATACCTCACTCTTATCTAGCATTAATTTTCCAAGGAGAAAGGGAGAGAGAAAGGCAAGAATGACAAAGTAATATTTTGAGGTCAAAGCAAGCAATTGCAATACCATTCAATAAGGTAGTCACTTTCTAAGTATAATTAGTGATGATTAGAAAAAGAACCTCACCAAGGAAAAAAATAAAAAAGTCCATTCACCTTTTAGACTTCCCTGGTTTTAAACTTGATAAATAGATATCCATTCTTGCTTATTATTATGTCAGTCTTGTTCCTTAAGCCAAACATTATGCTTGTGGCAGTGAGTTCAGCTTCCACAGCAGTAGGGGCAGAGAACATATTTCGAAACCAGGGTCAAAGCAAAGGGAATTGATGATGTTCTTAACATCTGCAAGCTGGCTACATATCCTTTCACAGCTGGATCTATGAACAAATTGGCACAGGCAGACCAACAAGGAGAAACAGCTTAGAAAATATTTCCTATTTGTGCTCAGAATTATTATTTTTTTTTTAAGTAATAGTATCTACAGGAAATTATAGAACCCTTCCCCATTTTTTCCACAACTTCTTCCTTAGCTTCGTCTACGAATTCAACCTCTTCTGTCCCCCCAAAAAACAAAAAAACCCCAAAGCACAAAACGCCAAAAGAAAAATATATTTCCCCTCTCCTCTCCTTCAGAGCAGGACAAGCTATTCTCATCAGGTCAATAACAATAAAACTAGGAGAAAGCTTTTCAATATTAATTTTTTAAGTTAGTCCAATTAAAGATAACACCTTCAATCTCCCTTATGTTGCATTTTCCAAACATTTTAAAACATTGGATACAAAATGCTGATCATGAAAGAAGCTGAAAGCGAGCTGCTAAGCTCTGCCAGGAGTAAAAACTTTGTCCTTAGGGAATTGGCTAGCAATCGGCCACGTGATCCAGTAAGTTACACCAACCTTTGTCCTATTCCAAGGGCTTTCTTTAATCCAATTGTTTAGATACAGCTTGACATTATTATCCCAGATCTCATTACCACATTGCAGAAGAACAAACTAAGTCCCAAATAAAGAACAAACTGCAATACACAGTCAATTTGAATATTGGCTAAACTAAAAATCTGTACTAACAAAAATGCATTTTTACTTGGAGTAAAAGGTGAACAAGAGAGCGATGGTAAAAATAATGTCAATATACTACCAAGAAAAGGTCCTCTCCTTCTCTAGACTTCTTAGGTGTAGTTTTCACTTTCATGTGAAAGACAGGACTGGTGTCAAAACCGTGTTCAGAGATGTATGCTTCTATTGCAGCTGCAGACAATAACGTGTCATTAAATAACTTACTAATCAGTCCTTCACTTTCAAAGGTCTCTCTCAAGCAAATATTTGTTGTCCCCAGGTTATTACACTTACATTTCTAATTGTTAAAGCATTGTCTAGAGCTATCTTCCGTCTCTTAATTTTGAGGGACAAGCTCAGTATTACCTCTTCCCGAATAATTTGAGTTCTAATCAAATTTAGCAGGACAGCAGAAGATGACAAAAATCTCAGTGCATTACTAACTGTGAACACTATTCCCTAAACTTACAATTTCATACAATAATTTCTTGTCTCACTCATAGGCCACAGAAAGCGTTGCACAAAAATGCATTTATGATTTTGGCCTTTACAATTAATTCCATAAATTTTACTAGGTGGTGTTAAAAAGTATTTCCTTTTATTTTTGGAAACCAAGTGGCATCTGTTAGTTCCTGCATTATAATAAACAGAAACAATTACTACCTATTCACATTCACCATATGCTGCGATCAAGTGCTCAGTAAACTCTGCTCTCACCATACCACTAAAGTGTGCACGTGCACAGGCACTTCTCCCTGTACTCGGTGAAAGGTTTTATTGGATGGAGTGTATCAAACAAGTTTCAGTTCCGCTCCGCCAAAAAAACTCTGGTAAGAAACTTGGAACTCTGAAGATGAGGAAAAGATAAAAACACACACGCACAGTATAATCTGAAAACGACCTTCCCCTTACAGCTTTTGTGCTTGTGTATATTTACTCCAGAAATTACTCCAACAGTATCTTTCTACATACTTCACAGGAGGCAAGTCATGAAACGTTTAAGATAGGCAGTGACGACAAGCTTGCTCTGCAAAGCCTACACGCCACTGCACTGGCACAGTGCTGAGCAAGTGCAGCAGGAGCAGCAGTGCCAGCAGCAGAGGCAGCTGTTCAGGAGGCTGCTGAAGCAGCTCAGGTATGGGTGAGTGCTCTCTTTGCCTTGTGGCAGTTACACTTTGACAGCCTCTTGAACTTGACGCACAGCCTGTCTGTCATCCAGTTTGCCTGTTTCTAGGTGAAGACTTCAATCATTTGGCCATCAAAATAAATAGTAGGTGTAATTATTTGCAAGACTGCTACTGCTTCTAACTAACTTGATTTTGAGGGCTACTATTATGACAAACCTTGGTTATAGTCCTCTGGAAAGTGACAATAGACTGTCATGCCATCCAACATGGAAATTGATGTCTCAGCCCTAAACCCAGAAGTATTGATAAAAAAGCACATGGTGATACTTTAATCTTCTGGTGTGGATGAAATTCAAATAAAATCCTAAATGAACAACAACAACAAAAAAAGCAAAGGCTTAAGTTGCACCCCAAGCCTGCAAAACTTAGTAGAATGTGGAATGCAGGGAAGAAAGAAGTTCAAAAAAGCATTCTAACTAGTCATTCAGATGAGACTTGAAAGGGTACTCTCCACGGAGACCTAACAGTGAGACAGAAATCATGCTTTCACTAAATATCTGTTTAGTGAATATGTTTCATAAGAATAACATATAACTTGTTCCATAAGACACTTAAATGCTTACTGTAGATGGTGAGAAAGCTATTAAAGCTGGAAATATACCAAAGGCATACAGAAAAAATAAAAGTTCAGTGAAGTTCTTGGACAGCACAGTCTCAGATGTTGCATTTGTACCTCAGTGACACAGTGGATATCAGAGAGTCTAGTTACCCCAGTGTAACAGAGAGACCCCCTGTTACTAAGGTTCCCTTTCCTTGGAGTAGAAGTACCAACACCAGCTCGAGAGAGGAGATATGGCATAGGCAATTCCATCCTGAACCAAGACAAAACAGATTCAGAAGGCTCCCAAGGGCTAGCAGCCTGTAGGGAGTCCCAGGTCCTCCAGCTGGCAGGCAATGGAAGAGCTAATGCAGAACTGTTTAGGTGAAGTCCGGGATCATCTCTCACTGTAGCTTTGTTACCAGTTTTGTAAAAGAGAAATAAATCAGTATAAAATATAATCCTTTATTCTGCTAGAATAAACCTGTGGTTTTCCATTTTAAAAGACATCTAGTGTTTAAAGCAACCCCAGCGAATGACATGTCTAAAAGCGTGCTCTCTTCACCCTTACTAATTAATTGAAGTAAAGCTACACTGCAGATAAGCTTCTCTGTGTGGCTGCAACCCCAGGGAAGTGTAGAGATCTCAGGAACTGGAGCAAACTTGTTGCTACTTATCACTGAGCTTCACACAGCAGTTTGGAAGCTGATATCATGCAGTGCCAGGGCAAGTCTCTCCTGGCAGTCACTAGCCAGCAGCCCACTGTCTACAAGTAGGAAGCAAAAAGGCAACCTAGAATGTCAGGTAATGCAGTGCCATCACAGGGAGAGACATTCTATGAAGGAGGAATACTTTCTTCAAGCCATTGGCCAACAAAGCTTGAGACATGAGAAAAATTATGGCTATCAAAAAAGGACCCTTGAAAGAGATGCTCAGTTGAGCAGGACTAGAAGCTCAAACAACCATGCCCTAAAGGCTGTGAAACAGGAAGCCAGTATTGTTTCAAACACCTTTCCAGACACTAGTTCATGCATCATGAATCAGACAGGTTTCCTTTTTATTTATTAGTCCTCAAAGAGCTATTTCTCTGTAATTCTTAGTCACCATTGAGCCCATGTAAACTTGCAGCATCCACAACTGCAAGAGTTCTGCAGCTTAATCATACAGCATAAAATACCACCTCCTTATGCTTGTCTGGAGCCTGAGACCTTTTATATGATGTTCACTAGGTCTTGTATTAGCATTCGGTGTGTAGTGTTTTCCTATTCACCTTCCCCATACAACTAATGGATTTATACTTTGCTAGCACACCCTTTCCTATACCCATAGTCACCCATAAAATGTTCTAAGCCCTAAAATGACAAGTCCTCAAATTCAAGTAACCAAATCTCACACAACAGCTCTGAAGCTATGATTTCAGTGCATAATTGCTACTGTTACTGTTGATCTCAATGGCAGTGGCATTGAGATCAGACTGTAGGGTAGTTCAGGGTTAAGTATGTTCTGCTAATGAATATGTATGATCTAACTGAAAACCAACCTGGAGGCCTAGCACAAGACTGATGAGTCTTGGATTGTCTGCCAACTGAGACTGAAGCAATGCCAAAAAATATGCCTGCTTATCCAATATATCCAAAACAGTTAAGTTTGGGATTTGGTCATCCCCTGCCCTGATCCCCCCCAAGAAGATGCTCTGGAGTAGTTTCCTTTCCTTGAGGATTGAGTTTTGCATCTCTTAAATTTTGCTAAAGAATAAGCTCCTCAGCAATACCTTAAAAAAAAACAACCAAACCCAAAAAACCAAAAACCCACCCCCACCCCCCAGAAAAATCCCCACCAAACCCAAGAAAACACACCACAAACCACTTTAAAAAAATTCCCTTGCTATTGGGATTACAAACTGTAAACTTTTACCAGAAAGGGTGGGATAGCTCCATGATCATGCCATTGATGGAAATGTGCCCTTGGCTGATGAAGGGCGATGACCTTAAAGAATTTCTGTAAGGGAGTGTGCAGGATCTACACAATTCTTCCCAATCGTTCCAAGACAGACTCGAGTTACCAAACAGCCAGAAGTAACTCCAGGGGGGGAAGAGTGCTGCTGGTTGTGAATGTTATAAGAGTGCAAATTATGTGTTTGGAAACATTCAGTATGACAATTTCAGGGCTGAGGAGATCCACAGGGTCTTGGGAAGCCAAGGAACAGTGTCCATACAGTGCCTGATCCTCACCCACTTACAGACTGTGAGATGATAGCCAGAATAAATGGGGCATTAAGTGGAACAGCAGCATCGTTTTTTTTGTGGATGATACACAGCAGATTCAATGCATAACTTTAGTTGCTGTACCTGAGAAGCCTAGGTACAAGTTTTAAATAGTATTCAGTACCAGGCAGTCTCCCCAGCAGGAAAGCAGACAGACTCTGACAATGAAACTTCATAAGGTTGAAGGTAAATCAGCACAGTGAATCACAAAATAGTTGAGGATGGAAAGGATGTCTCAAGACTGGTTAGCCCAACACCCTTCCTCAAGCAGGGTCAGCTAGGGCAGGCTGTCCAGAACCATGCCCAGTTGGGTTTTGAATATCTCTATGGAGGTATAGAGGATGTAGACTCCACAGTCTCTCTGGGCAAACTATGTTTGACCACTCTTTCAATAAAAAAAAAAAAAAAAAAAAAGAGTTCTCTTACGTTTTGATAAAGTTTCCAGTGTTTCAGTTGTGCCCATTGCCTCTGGTCCTGCATCACTGGGCACCACTGAAAAAAGCCTGGCTCCATCTTCTTTGTACCTTCCCATCAGATATTTATATAGAATCACAGAATCATTTAGGTTGGGAAAGACCTTTAAGACTGAGTCCAACAATTAACCTAACACTAACTACCAAGTCCACCAGTAAACCATGTGCCTAAGTACCACGTCTACACATCTTAAATACCTCTGGGGATGGTGACTCACAAGCAGCCTGAAGGATCAGAAACCTGTCAGTGGCCATCAAAACAGTTAACCTGTGCAAACAAATGTATAAAAGTGTGCTACAACACCACTAGCCATTTGGCTAGTTAAAAGACCACGACTTTCAAATCACACCCTCATTTGGGACCATATTCAAATAGTGCTGCACAGGTTTCCACAGATGCTCAGAAAAAGCAATGGATCAGGATTGCTAGAACCTGGAACTTTCCACACCAGCAGTGTCATGCAAGGCTAGGTGAAGACTTTCATTTGTAAAGATCAAATGGGGATACTCCCTCACAGCTGAAATTGTGCTGTGGACCAGATTCTCCCATTAGCCCTCCCATGTGGGAAAAAAAAAGTACTTTTTTTTTTTTCCTTCAATAAAAGAACAAAGACCATTGATTTTTCTGTTTATAGAGAGAAGGAAAAACAACTCAGGCAAAGTCCTCATTCTCTAGTACTTGTTTTAAAGACAGTATGTGGCTTTTTTTTTTTTTTTAATGCTGAAACAATTGCATCTCAAACTGTGAAGCTTGAGTGTTCTCTGATTCACAGTGCACTGATTTTGGTGGAGGTTTCTCTGAGCTATAGAAACTTACTTTTTGGAGGAAGAGGATGTCTGGCATCTGACACAGCTGGCCTTCTAACCCAAAGGAAGAGAGTCTGCAAAGCTTTAATACATTATCTGATTTACAGTATTATTCATAGCTACCTAAATATTTAAAGTACAAAAAAAGTATTATTTCAGTTTTATTGGATGCACAGAACCATTGTAGTACACTGACTGACTGCAATTATATTTTACCGCCCTTGAAGCAACTACCGAGTGCAAATTTTAGGTAAGAAATTGCTTAACAGTTCTCTCAGTTACTGTGCGAGAGACCTGACAAAGCAGCAGCAGATAATTTTGTAAAACGCAGGCTCTCTAAATCTACTAAGAAGTGCAGCTCCCGCTGAGTAACTTTCCTTCTAGCAGCACACTCACTGTTACAAGATTGTCAGAAATCCCTGTGATGGTGGTACCTCAGAGATTGTGGTCTCTGGAAATGGACAAAGGCAGGCATACCATGGAGCAGCATTCTATATTTCTGTAGAAAAAAAAAATAAATCACCAACATCTGCCAACAGTTGCTCTGAGATGAGGGCCAAATTACAAAACTGTCTGCTACTAAAATAGTCATGTAGCTCAGTACAGTTCAGGATTACTTTTGCTAAAGTTTGATTTAGGTTCATTTAATTCCTCATTAATTTGAAGATCTCAATCCCTATGTAAAGGGTGGCACAGACACTTCATAAATGTTTACTCCGGGTTTAAAATATTTTTGGTTTAGTATGCATATGACTCACCAGCAGCCACCTAGATTTATCTGGATTATTTTTTAAATTTATTGAAAAGTACACATACTAAATTTATTTTTTTAAAAAAAAATCATCATAGAAGACTAGCGTTCAGTAAATAGGAATGCAAATATCCTCAATGCTAACAGCAATGCTAAAGCAGTTTACTTAAACAGGATGAATTACCTTCAGGGCAGTTAGTATCCTGAATGCCTATAGACAGCAGCACTGAGAAAACTTTTTTTGTGTGTTATTGGTTTGGGAAAAGGAATCTTTGAAAGTAGAAGACACCAAAGAATAAAACCAAACATGTTAGTCATTAATGGATGAATTCTAATACAAATTATTAAAGATAATTCTAATATTTGTCTCCTAAAATAGGGAGGTTTTGTAGAAGAAACTGTATAGGAACATATACCAGCTAACAGGTAAATCTTGATTTTTTTTGCATTGGGTTTTTAAATTATCAGCAGAGGAAAGCCAGCTGTAAACGAGCAACTCCTGATGCCCAGTTACCTGCCTCCTATAATTATAACAAAACCACCCTTGCCCCTCCACCCCACATACACAAGTCTGAGAGGCCTCTCCGATCAGTTGAGAGCTGGGAGAAAGTTGCTTCTAAGCCTGAAGAGTATCTTATGGATAAGAGAAAACAGGAATAATAAATGGCAAATTTTTCATTCAGTCAACATACCATCCGCCTTGACTTTAAAGACTCCAACCCCAAATCCAGAAAGGTTAATTGTACTCAGCTCTTGCCACCACATAACAGAGCAAATACTTTGTGTTAACTCAACTTAATGATTTGAAATCATAAACCTGTACTCCAAATTCAAAGCGGAATAATGTTAACACTGTATTTTCTACCTTTGTCTGTGTACTGAGGGAATATTAAAGCATCTCAAGCCAATTGAAACTTTTCAGCTTTAAAGACCTTCCTGGATATTTTCAAATTCAATCTGACATGTCTCAGCACTACAACACAGTAAAAGAGATGAGGACTAGCCCAACAAACAAGGCTGTCTTCAGGCTGCAAGGAAGGACCTACGTAGTTCCACCTTAAAAAAACCCCTAAAACACACACACAAAAATCCCAAAAAACCAAAACCAACCAACCAAACCCCAACTCAAAGCTGTAACAGAATAATTTATTTGGCAAGTGACTTCTCTTCTAAGGGTATCTGAAGTACAGGATGAGCAGCTGTCCAACCATTTTTCCGCAATTGCAGAAGTTTGAGGTGATAATCTGGTTAAAATAAAACTCTGTAGGTGAAACACACACCTAAAGGACAAATACAATTGTTGCTCTACTTTGCAACACATTAAAGAAATATGTTACCTCAATAAGTAACACTTACTGAAATCCAAAAACAATTTTGATTGAAACAAACCCCAAAACAGACCAAAAAGCTACAATGGGGGTGGGAGTCAGAGCAGGTAAAAAAAAAACTGCTTTCCTGCAAAAAATGCAGGAGAATAACTTGTAGCTGTTCCAAACCTGCCAGTGTTGAAACCTCAAAAAATTAACACAATTTTGGAGCAGTTTAAATTTCCTGCCTCTTTCACCATCCAGTAAGTTAGGAAACAAACTTGACACACTGCCAAGTAAGTTTGTGTGTAGCTACATCAGCAGTTTAAATGGGAGATCTAAGAAACTTTCAAGACAGCAGGTATTGCCCTTGCAGCATAAATATGTTCTTCTCTCTGGAGTCATCAAACTTTTGGTATGCAAAAAAAGTTAAAAACCACTAAATAAAACCCCCACCACAGATCCAACAACCTAGCATATGCTTAATACAATTACTGTGACAGGTGTAGTCTTCACAGTGATCCAGCCCTCAGCTGATATGCTTCTGTCAACATATCCAAATGGAGCGCATAAACAGGGGAAGGTATGGAGTTATGAGCACTCGCATTCCACCCCACCCCCAAATGATCTCATAAATTTTATTTTGCATACATATCAGTGATGAAAATGTTTACCCTCGAGATTAGACTGAGTTACAGAAACATTAATGTTATGATCATCATATCTGATATTTGCAGTATACTATCTGTAACAGCCATAAGTACATGAAAAATACTTATCAAATAAGGGGCTTAGAGGAAAGCTTTCTTCATTTCACTGACAACCATAAGAAGAGGTAGCACAGTATTTCAGTGTACATGGACAAAATAATTATAAACATGAAAGTCCAAGGAGTAAAAATATTCTAAACTATCTGGGCTAAATATCTGAGATTAAGTGTAACATTTTAAATGTTATACTAAGTTAGAGCTATTACTCTGCAGTTTAATGTGTATTTCTCTCTCCGCTTATTATTAATTTCCCATCAAGTTTTAAATCAAATTATAGAACACCACTACTTTCCCATTAGTATTTTGTTGAAGAATTTTGGAACATCCAACTGTGCTATTTATTTCCATCTGTTGATGTTTCTTTCCTTACCACTTAATCTGATCAAGCTCACTAGCATATCCCCCTACCAGCACGCATTGTTTAATCAGTCAGTAAACCTCACTGCCACCCCACGACTATCCACATTGAAGAAGGGAAGAAATGGAATGTTGTTTATCTAGGCAGCAGGGACAGATGGAAACAGCCTTTAAACATTTAGAAGGTTGTGACAGAGTGAAAAACTTTATCCATGTTCATGGAACACACACAAAAAGGTGGAAGTAGGTGTGAATTTTTGTAAGGGAGATTTAGATTAAATAAAAACATCCCTCTCAAATAATAAAGATAATTAAGCACTGGAATACATTTCCCATAAGGGTATCAATTGTCTCCATAGGTGGAGGAACTTAATGGTCTTTTCCAGCCCTATATCCAGTGATAAATCCTTGACATCCCTTTCAGCCTTTTATCTCCTTTCTTTACAGTTTCACAGATAGTTCTTCACCATTATCTCACAAGATAACCAAGTTTGATTTTTTCATTTAACAAACTGTGTAGGATTACTAAATCTTTTGGTTTAAGAAATTGCTTGTCTAAAAGACACCAGTGATCCATAAAGCCTGACAGCCTGTCTGTAAGAGCTGCCAGCATCAGTTTTGGGAGAAGAAACTTTACATAAGGGACTGGAAGAATAATCTGTCTCCTTGTGTCTTCCTGGTCTCCAGCCCCTAGAGTCAGTAGAAATGGCATACTTCACAAAACTGTTTTAAAAGTAGATCATCAGAACTTATGGTTTTCTTGCTACAGTTCTGAATCTTACCATATTTTCTCCTGCATAAAATAATCCTAAGGGATAATTTTAAATTAGGTGGGGGAAAAGGTTCCAGTTTATTAGTTTTGAATTGTATCAAGTGCTCTTTTGCTTTTGGATATAACAAAGACTGAATAGGAAGCTCTTTCATATATTGTATTTTTGTGTACTAGCAATCTTTCAAGAAAGCTCCAATTGTTTTGAGAGATTACACGCACTATTTATCTATGCAGAGTATTGTCCCATTAAATGGGACATGTATAGGTTCTACTGTAAATTCCTTTAGAAGAACTGCAGAATAAGCATTCATGTCGTACTCACAATGGGAGATAAGTATCTGATCTGAAATTTCAGCACTGTGGTGGTTAAAACAGTGAGAGAAAAACAACATTGTTTTGCACTTAGAAACCTGTTTCTAATCAGCTGAGCTACTCCTATGGGGTCAAATAAAAATGATTAGCTTATTAAAAGCATAGCTTTGCTATTTAATAAGCAAAAATGATTGAAAATTCTGTTCCAGATCCTGATAATTTCAGTGTTTCTAGTTAAGCCTGCAAAATTGCATTCATTATTAGTGTCTAGATTCATTAACAATTCAATTTATAGATATTAATGCTTATAATGCATGCTTCGCTTGCCAAAACTTGAAGAGAAATTGTTTCAATTAGCTTTCATGGATCATGAATCCTACCGGCTGGGTATTTTTAGACAAAAGATACAAACACATCCCCAAGCAATGCTAATGCACAGCTGGGATTCGTATGTAAGGTCAGCTAACAGTTTAAAAGCAAAAACAGTAAATTAGTTTTATACAGTACAGTCAGACAGGAAGAGAACCAATTGAATATTTGCAAGTCACACTACTCCCCTCAAAAAAGCCAGGATTCCCTGGGTTTTGTGCTGTATTTTTAAAAAGCCAAATTTAGAAGATAGGAACTAGTGACTAGGTCAAAGTATTTTGCAGCATGTGACTAAAAGCGTACTAGGTTTGTATGCTTTGTACATACAGGCCCAAGGCAAATCGTTCCATTCCCATTTTAATTCAAACTACATAATTAAAATCAGTGAAGATGCACAGATGTAACCAAGGACACAAATTTGCTCAACATTTTCTCTTCTTTTCTTAGGTCAGTTACAGTCAGAGAGAAGAAACCAAAACCTACACAAACAATTTGGCACTACACGTGTGAAATAAAAGCACCACAAGATCATAGAATAAAACACGCTGCTGAGCTGACCAGGTGGCAGGTTCAAGCACATCGTGACCAGAGCTATCCAGCCTGTGAAGAGAGGGCCTGCGAGGAGGAAAACTTTCACCAGACTTGCAGTGATGCAACATCAGAAAGAGCTGAACAATGCCAAACTGAGCTTTTACGCACTTGCATGTGCTGTGCATGAACAAAGAAAGCATGCAGCCTTAGGATAGAGATTAGTGATTTTATCTGATCACTTAAAGGAAGAACAACCAGAATAGCTTAGGTCCACAGGCTGGACTTAATTAATATAAAAAAGTTACTATAAAAAGTTGGCCTTTATTAATGCCAGTAATCCATTACCCTGCTTTCTCCTCTTCTGAGCATTGTAAACACCAATTGGAAAATGGTGAGATTTTAACGCAGCTACTACACGTAAGGTATCACGAGGTGCAGACTTCAGAAACATCTGATGTAAGCCCCCCCAGATAAAGAGCTGACCTGCTGTTCCTGCCTCCTGAATACAAGGTTACACGGCACAAGGACTTCAGTCAAGCCAAAGCCCAAAGTCCGTAACTGCTGCACAGCACCGCAGCTTCTCTGCGATCTGGCACATCTTCCTCTGAGATCTGACTGTCTTCCAGTCCTTACAGGTATTAACTCCTCCATGATTCCATGGCACTTAGAACTAAATACAATGAAAAGATGCTAGCTTGGCTTTGCTTTTCCTTTTTGGTGGTTCATTGCCATTCCTGTGAGCAACGCCTCTAAGAATGGTGGGGGGAGCAGTAGGGAAGATTTCCAGTTCACCCTTTTAATGCAGGGAATGGAAGGAGATTAAAAAAAAAAAAGGAAAAAAGTTCTTCAGCACATGACCAGCATAGCTAAGGAACAGTATGCTTTCAACTCATACCCATGTTACTTGTCTAGAAGGTAGTTACTATATTCTCTCTGAAACAGACCTAAGGAAGGTGTTTTCAGGAACTGTAAACTTACAAAGAAAATTAGTGTTTCTGCAAACAGATGACTTCAGTTTATGGCTCTCCTCTCTGAGGACAAAGTAAACTAAATTCTAGGAGTATTGCAGGTACTCAGTATTGTATCCAAGCAACCTATCCAACCATTGCTCCATAAGGCTGGTCTTTGTTTCACCAGTGTCTAGACTATACAGATCAACCAAGTTATTTCTTTTGAGTTGGCTTATTTTTGGAGAGCAGTGCTCTGGAGAATACCACCCTAATGGCTGACCACAGAGGTGTCTCACACAGCCATTTTGCTGCTAGGCTTGAGCATATCTATCTCATGTTTATTTGTAGGGCAGAAAGTCAGGCCCACACTAAACTCTTTGCCAGTGACGTGAGAGCACATGCTCAGCTGGAATATCTCGGCAGAGAAAAGCAATTAAGAAAAAGAATTAGAGGACTAACATCAGCACTGAAGTTAGCAGGAACCTGGTCTACAGACCCACAGTGTTAGCAGCTGACCCACTGCTGCTCAAGACAGCTTCAGGGCCAGTTATCTCAGAGCATGTCTTTCCAACTAAAAGTTTTTGTGGAGTTAGGACTTAAGTCAGGGTAACCTTATTAAAACTCAAGAGGAGGCAAAACCAAATGATCTGTTGTCCAAAGTTTAACTTCACCTTATATTTGCCAGTATGTTAATAGATGCTAGACCATGTTTCACTCCTAGCTTGAACCACATTGCTACTTAAGCACTGCAAGGCACAAAAAGCTGCTGGGGGTGCGGGGGTAGAAATCAAGATCTTCTCGTAGATTCACAAAAATTTTCAAGTGGGTCAAAATTTTCTAACCTTTAGTCCTTAACTCAGATGTTTACTCTGTTACATTCAGATTAGGTCCAAGCAACTGGAAACAGTAGTACCAGAGAACAGACCGGTGCTCCACTCACGCTTATGCTTTGGCAAGGAAGACAATATGAAGAAGCCCCTAAGCTACTTGCACTTACACCCAGTCTATTTCAGGCCTCAGAATTAACACAGAGAAGTCATCTAAGCAACTATTTTTAACAATCTGATGGGTGTGTCTTCACCTGCACAAAGCAAAAAGGAACGCAGGCTCACAGACCTTAACCTGCATTACCCATGTTCCCAAATTCATCAACTCAAGATTATAGC
>JAVJGJ010000033.1:23003790-23040923 GCA_035590215.1 Microhierax caerulescens | reverse complement strand
GCTCAAAAGGGCATTGGTAAGCATCTGTAATTTACATGCAAGGGAGACACAACTGCCAGAGAAATACAGATTCCACAGATGTTAACCCAGAGGACAGCCCAAATTAAGCAAATCTCTAAATAAGGTCTGGGAGGCACTTTCTGAAGAAAAGCAGCATTCTTTCCAAAGTAGGCAGTTACAGCTGTCAGTTTAACCCCAGTCCAGCAGACAGTCTTCTAAATTTACCTGATTACTCTGTGATAAAGTCATCACTTCCATAGGCAAAACGGATAAATCAATCATCAAGATAGAAAGAACAGAAGACACTAGTGACTGGTCCCTATAAGAAACAGTATTTTGAAACACCAAAATGGGCCTGACTAGTAAACCTGAAAACTAAGCCCCTATTAATCCACAAACAGATTCATTGCAGCATTAAGTGATCAACGCTCCTGATAAATAGGTTAATGGCCTGTCCAAAGCAGAGCTGGCCGAGCTGTACTGTTCAAGGGCTTGAGCACATTTTTCTACATGGTATCATACTGTACCACTGCTATCCCAGAACCAGTTAGCTATCTCCTGCACAGTGGAGTTATCTATACCTCCAAATCAGTTTCATTGTCACTTCTCAAGCTGCCAAAGGAGCAAATATGCAGAAGACACAAATTGTAATTTTATTCTCACGTGACTATTTCTTCTGCAGGAAATATAGCTTCCCTCTCTAGAAGGATATCACACAGCATTGAGTATGACATTGACTTTTGACCGTTCTTTTCAGGCACCTTCATTATTTTTCTGCTCAGACACATCCACCCTTTTGGTCCATTAGCTCAGAGATGCATGCATGTACACCATGCCACTAACGGAAAGAAAATAGAACAAAATAATTAAAAATACAGTACATTTATAATTGTTTTAAACTGTGATGCCCCAGTGAAGCCTATTTCCTGAAGAGATTTCATCCTTTCAATTTTCTTAGTCCTTTACAGGCTCTTAACATTAAGTCGGACTCTGTACCTTTAATTGTGCTCTTCCATCTTGCACAAGTAAACCTTTTCCACAGTAGTCTTTTAAAGTTATAAATAAAACACCCAACTATTTTCTTTTTCCCACAGATGAGAACATTAAAACATTGACATTTTAATCTGTTCTATACAAGAGTGAGTTGTGTCAGCACACTGCTTCCAGCTACAACAACAGAAAAACCCAAGTTTAATTAAAGACAGAGTGGAGAAGCTGTATCGTGGTGTCTAAGCCACAGAGATGCATGGCATAGTCTTTCTCTCACTCACCATTTTGGGCTCAGTTTCCTCTTTGGATAACTGCTTGGCAGACAAAAGATGATGGAAAAGAAAGGGAAAGGGGGACAAGAAACAAATGTATTTTTTCAGATAGGAGACACGTAAGGTGAGACCATATACCTAAGCATACACATTAAAAATTTTACCCGTATTAAAGGTATAGCACAAACCACCCTATCACAAATGCATAGCAGAGGCCCATCACACCCACATCAGCCCTGTCATTTCAGTGCTCGGGCTTGTACTGATTTAAGCTTTAATGCTGTGAATTCATACCTATTTCCACTGACATTCTTTTCCCTAGCAAGTTCCAGTGATGTTCTACTTTTAACAATGAAACCACAAAATTCTGGGTTTCCACTTTCAGATAAGCAAGAGACACACTGTCTGCCACCAGGTAGTACCCAATGCTTCTAGCAGGAATCTTCCAGCAATTCAGTCCAGGCCCCTTTGAGGTTCAGGACTGCTGCAAGCTGAGCACAGTGGGTGCCTTGTCCTGTGATGGAGAAGGTCTGAAGGGAACAGAAGACCACTCTACTATCAGTGACTCCCTTCCTGCACTCCTAGCCATGAGCTAAAAGATGGAGGTCTACAGATCTCAAGTTATTCCCACCAGCACTTCCTCAGCAAAGGCTGCGATATTTCCAATGCCCTCAGCTGTCTGTGCTCACTGCTGCAAAAGGAAGGCAATGTCTAAGGAGAGGCTGGGAGAACTGGGTCTGTACACCCTGAAAGAAGTGAGGCTAAGGGGCAACCTAATTGCTGTCTGCAACTACCTACTGGGCAGTTAGAGGCTCTTCTTAGAGCTGCTCAGAGAAACGACAAGAGGAAACAGAAGAAAGTTATAGCCAAGGAAATTTCAGCTATGGACAAGGAAAAATTCTTCGGTGAGTGTGGTCTGAGTGGAACAGGTTACTTGGGGAGGCTATACAATCTTCAGTTGTAGAGTTACTTTGGAACTAAGGAGAAGTTGCCCAACGTAACATCAGTAGCACTGCTCTGAGCAGGGGGTTGTACCAGCTGCCCTCCAAAAGGACCCTTCTGCCAAAACTATTCTACGATCACATGACAGATCTGCTTCTCACGCCCCTGCTACTACACAGAAAATAGGAGCAGGTAGACAACAAAAAAGTAATCTCCCATAACAAGTCATGTATGACACTGCAGACTGAAAAAATACCTTTCAGATTCACGTAATGTTTCACAAACAAGCCATTATGGCAGCATCAGATTGTTCATGAGAGTAACTTCTCACAGGTGATAGCCTTAAGCAGCCCCTGGGTACTTACATTTCCAAGTCAGGAACCTAACTTCTATGTTTAGGTCTTTGAAGTAGTATAAAAATTAATGCAGACTTGTTCTGCACCTGGCATGGCATCTTCCAGTAGCCATCGGCTGGATAAGAATTTCTCCTTCCAAATTGCAAATCAGTCACCCCACAGTTTTTCCTTGTTCAACAGGAAAGCCACAAACACTCAGCGAATTACTATGGTTTCATTACATTACCCAAACAAAGGTGCTGTGCAGTATTATTTTCAATAATGCACATGTCAAAACCACTACAAACAGGAATATCAAGGGAGTAAGATAAAATGTTTTCTGCACTAGAAGTGAGTCTCAGTTTTTAATGAGATCATTTTGTTAGCATTTCACATCCAAATTTCCTCTCCAAGTACACAGAAGTCTTAGTAATATGCTTTTTAAAAAAAAACTCAACACATTAATTCATAACATTCACTCACTGGCTGGAGGAGAATATTGCTAGCATTTGATCCTGCACTCTCAAAACTTCACTTAAGTTCAAAAGGACAACAGTTCAGGCTAGCTGATAGCCCTAATATAGGGGATAAGTCAAAGTGAGTAAGAAGAGTTGTGTAAATAGGAACAAAATGCAAAGTGGATATGAAACTGAAGAATAAGTAGGAAACAGAAGTATACTAACACCATTCTTTACTATAAGGATCATCATCTACTAGTGTTTGCAAAACTCCATACCAGTCTAGTTCCAGTTAAATGAAACTATGATTATTTAGTCCAAAAATAAAGCTGGAGTGTAATATAACTCAAACTGTACTACAAATCACAGGCAAGTTACAATCCATCTTCCAAAATTTGGAAGGAAAGCTTTTCAGCTGGCAGGCAGAATAAACATTCATATAGATGAGGATGCAAAGAGGGTGGGGGTAGAATGAAAAAAAAAAAAAAAAGTCTCTCTACCTCAAACTTTTATGGTTAAGTATGTATAATTGTTTCCTGCCTCATCTTTCACATAGAATAGGAAAGATATTCATATCAATGAAAATATAGTTACATTCTTGACCAGTTTCTCAAAAAAAAAAAAAAAATCCAACCTCAAACACACCACCCAACCACCAAAACACCACTGACAAAACACAACCCAGGGCTCATTAAGACACCAAAATAATAGCCAAATTTTCAAATTAACCCAGCATAGTGGATGCATGTTGGCTGCCAAGCTGCATTGAAAATCTGGCCCACTGACAGATCCCGAGCTTTTGAAGATGCAGCCATATGTACTGCATTCCTGTCAGACAGTACCACCTCTTCTGTCTGTGCATACCAACTACCAAAGAAGGCACCTGTAGTATTGTACCTGATGAAAAGGAAGTATTAAATATCTGTTCATGGGGGATCTTTGTGGAGAGCATGGAAGTTTACTTATACACCTGCTTTCCTCACCAGATAAGCATGTTTCACTATTCCCATTTTCAAGCATGTCTGTAGTGTGTACAAACTTCACAGTGTTTCCTGTGCAAAAGCACCATGTTATAAGCCTGATGTATATCGTTGATGAATGTATACTATGAAGGAATTTCCAAGGTGTTTTCTCCATCTACTTCTCAAAGAGGAAAAAAAAAAATCCTAAGAAAGTCAGTGAATCCAAGCAGAGACTTCAGAAGTCCTTTCAGACAATCAAAAGCAGGATTTTCCAACCAAGCAGCTGTAGTTCATTAGATCCGCCATGGACCGTGAAAGCCACTTACCAATAGTGTCGAAAGACTATTACTCATTTCAATCTCTCTGAAGAGGACAGTGCTCTGACAAAGCATTAGTGAAAAACTACAGTTTGGGGCTCTGACTGGAACAGCTAAGCATGCAGATGGAAGTTCAATACTTAACATGAAGATGAGTTGTGAAGGCAGATTGATGTCCTAGCTTTTCACCTTCAGAGATCTGAGCTTCCATCTAGATTATAAATGGAAGAAAATGTTTTGGAAATAAAAATAAGCTGCCCATGTGGGCGATAATCATACCATACAACCTGGCAGAAGTATTCTTCTGAACAGCAAGTTTTCCGCACCCCTTTGAGTCTTGCTAATCGGCAACTGACAGGAAGAATGTCTATTATTCTGGGACTAGTCAAATCAGGTAAGAATCAATCCCAATCCAGCAGTCAATAAGAAATACCAAGATGTTTTCCTGAAATAAATACAAGATTAAGGCAAACATAAGGAGAGAGTCTGGAAAACACTGATTCTGTTCCTTTCATGAATTAAATTTCAGTGTAAATAAAAAAAAAAAAAAAAAAAGGTCTTTTTACCACAGTACATAATTGGATGGGCTTGGCCCACCTAAGCATTTGGCTAGCAGACGTTACAGTTGTGGGTACAGCATCTGAATTCAAACACAATGCCTTCCCCTTTAGCTGGTTGTAATTGTCTAACCCATTCTAATAATTGTTCTCTTCTGCATCAACTTACCTCTTGACTTTTAACACCTATAGTAGCACTGTGGACATGTTAATGACAGACACCTCAGTTCCAGGCAGTATTATCATGTGGTTAGACATCACACAGCAAGTTACACATCTCTCAGAAGACTAATACACATAATGTTGAGGCCTTTACTACCATAATACCATAACCTATAAATACTCCATTTGCCATCCCCAAGCACATCAGCTCTGGTCTCCTGCATGCAGTAGTGGCTAGGAAGAGTTGTCAGAAATCCAGCAGGTGAACTAGAGATAAGACAATTTCTCCATTAGTGTCTGTCAACACCACCCAAGCCACCAGATATAGTATAAAAATCTAAAGCAACAAAAAGGACTCAACAGAAAGCATTCTCTCTTCATCCCTGAGAATCAATAATCCACTTTGTATATTTTTCACTTGGGTTCTATTTTTAAAACTATGTTTTTACAGATTACCAGTCAGCAAGAGACCAGTTTTCATTCCTAACATACACCTTTTTAAGAGAAGGGTGTTTGCAGAGAGCTGTAAAAAACCACGATGAATATACAGCAAATAGCACAAACTAATCAAATTATATACTTCTATATTTTCTTAGTGTTCAAAAAAAAGTAGCAGATTATATTTTACAGAGATGTACTCAACATAAGCAATAGTACATTCACAGTAGACTTGGCTTTTCTGTGAAGTTTTGCTCTGACTGAAATACGTTCTATGAAAAGGACTGGCAGGACTCCTAGAGAGCCAGTATTTTCACAGCCTAGATAAGTATGAGTGTCCTCCTTGCATGGGAATGTATTTTAGGAAAAAATTTTAAGAGTTACATCACGTAAACTACATTAAATGACCCCATATACACTTTACTAAAATGCCAAACTCTACAGTACAGAAACAAGTAGCAAACAGAATGATTGCTCTTATTGTATGACTGCATATCAAAGAGAATTCTTTCCAAGAGGGTACCAGAAAAAAAAAAAAAAGGAAAAAAAAGATGACATTCAATAGTGAATTTTATGAGAGAAAGATAAAAACCAGGTAGTTCAACAGATTCCTGAAATCCCAGTAGTGGTCAATAAATCAACTTCTGCTTCGCATTATATGAAGAGGGTGTACTTCACAAATCACTGTGTAAGCTGCCTCAATAACAGCATTCCTGCTATCAAGTTTACTTGCAATGATTCCACCAAAGAAATTAATTTCTTAGATGACAAGAAAAGGTTATCTAGAATGGGGAAAACACAAGAGACAAAAATTTCCACTAATAAAACAAATATCAGACTCTGAAGTGAATTTGAAGCTATCTTTTTTTTCCTCCAAAAGATCTGAAATCCCTATAGCCCAAACACTAGAGCTACAAAGAAAACATCCTACAAACCCCATTTCTAAAAGTACAAGGAAAGCATAATAAGCTATATCTTTTTTCAGTACATAATTCAGTAAAGCATCCCTGTGCATACTATTCCTCAGGCAAGGCCCATAACAAGAAAATATACCGCAATCAAAGTTCTAGACTTAAAAGCAAACCCTACTTTGAGCTACTTGTTGATTTACTCCTCAAAAACTTTAGTACAATATATGAAAAACTCTGCAAGTGCTTTCCAGATCTCAGCATATGCCCTTTCCACAAGTATAAAGGTGTTTTTCATGACTTCAGCAAGTACTAAAACACATACCTTCCTTGTCTCGTCTTACTGTTTTTATTGATCCGTTTATTCCCAAGAGACATTTAATAGGTATCCATCATCCAACTTATCCTCCAGTTAACAATTTTTTTCATAAATATTTCCATGAAGAGACACCATTTTACTCTAATACATAGCCCTCCATTATCGTTCTCATTTTATTCTCCTTACACTTGTCTTATGCATATAAAGTGCACAAAAGTACATGCTTTATTTACTTGCCAACAGGAAGTCAACCATAAACAGACAACACAGAAGTTTGATTTTGAAAGTCATTATACAGAAAAGTGGATTACCTTCCTCTATTGCCCAAAGATCTACTCCCACCAGTTCTCTTAAAGCAATTCAATCAATCAGACATCTAAGAACTATATGATCTCGATATTGGCATCAAACAAGCCTCTATGCTAGATAGATTGATTACAACACTTTACTTGCATGATCAATTTCTATAGATTTGGTTTTAGCTGTAAAAGTTTGTTGTATTTCTATATTTTACAGCTGCAGAGATTAACATCAAAATATTAATCAACTGTAAACCAAAGCAACATAGCTCAGCTAAAATAATAGCCCAAAGAGACTTAGACTCTCAGCTTCTATCCCACCTTCATCTATCCACAGATGCCAAAACCAGTGACAAGGCCTTCAAGGTCAAAATCAACCATTTAATGCTGTCAATCTGACCTATTAAGCAGAGGACCTCTAGGAAACATCATACTGATAAAGGATTAATGTGAGCTGAAGTCCCACAGGAAGTCATATGGCTCTGCTAGGACATTTATAAATTAAGTGAGTAGCTTGAACTAGGTCAGATGGGAATGAGTTAAGATCTAGGTTTCCATTTCCATGGTGATTGGAAGAAAAGAGCTTGTCTAAAGAGCTGTTTGGACCATTAATGCTCATTTTTACTATCCTTTGGAAAGGACTGAATATTTGACAGGACAGAGAGAAACAATAACAGTTTTTTGTTTGTGGTTTCTTGTAGTTTTTTTTAATCTGGAGACTTGCATAAGTCTGTCTGACACTCACCTCAAAGTAACAGAATAGCCAACACAAGACTAGCTAGGAAGAAAAGGAAAGGATAATAGATTAACAATGTGAGTTTTCAGGAAATATGTTCTTGGACTAGCTTGATTTTTAATTATAAGTTTATTGATAATAACACAGATATCAGATTTTTGTGAGGCAGCTGACTTGATGCAAAATGACATTTGATTAAGAAACTCAAAATCAACATGACACATCAAGTAGGCTAGAAACTGATAGGCCTCAAAATGTAATTGCAGATGAGGCCAAACACTAAATAAATGTTTCCAGCTTACATCAATTAAATATCAACAGAAAAGAGAATGGCTTCTTTTATCCCACCTTCAAGAGCTTGACCCTGTTATTCAGCAGTTTTGTCTATGCTCTGAAAAAAGCACAAAATGATTACTGAAGAAATTTGCAGATTAGAATGATAAAAACCAAGGATCAGTGATAGAAAGCCATTTAGTTTGCCTGGTAAAGAAGAGTCAAGCAAAGACCATAGTTTTTAATATAGCTAAATGTAAGAAAACATGCCTAAGCCACACTTACAGGTTAGAAGCCTATCCTGAAAGCAGGTATTCTAAAAGGTCATTGTAGAACAACATTTGTAGGGAGCTTCAGCGAGATACTGTGAGTAAATAGGACTATGGAGATAATTTTGCTTTCAAATTTCCTCCAAAGCTAAAATTACACAAGCGAGACTTAAGTCAGAAAACAGCAGACAACAGCTGGTGGCAGAAAGGGCCACAAGATGTACAGAAGGCAAGAGGACCTGGGAGGCTGATGTAGGTTATAATCAAGAGCATGAGTATGATGGGCTCTGTCCTCTCTCCCTCTTCAACGGAGGACAAGCAGATATATGGGGGAAAATAGTTACTCTGTGAGGTTCCAATTTCTTCCACTTTTCTTCATAGCATCTAGATGCAAATTGGAACCTCAGGAGAAAACACAAAACAAAACACACCACAAGAAACAAAGAATATATTATTTTGTGTGGTTGGGGACTGAGCTAAACCATAAAGGGAAAGCATACAGAATGACTGAGCTAAAGGCATAAATGCATAGTGTCTTCTGAAGAAGGTGGCAAGACTTCAGAAATAAAAAACCTAATCATCTAAGAAGCTACTGCCAGTAGGATATGCAGCATATTTTCCTTTTTAAACACAAAGGCTACTAAAGTGCCAACTGCTTTAATTGTGGCCCAAGATGGAAAAAAAAGCTGGAGCCATTCGTGGGAAACTATATGTTGCAGGATACAATAAACAAAAAGAAAAAATAATCCTCATGTCCTTTCATACATTTCAAGTTACTGTTAGCACCTCAGAGTAAGTTCCTCAAGCCACCAAGCACTTAAAATGTTCAGATTCTGTGCCGTGTGTCAGCCTCTGCTCTTGCTGCTATTAACCTCTTTCCCACACCATTATAACAAAGCTCAAGAGTGGATACAGCTGAACTTCTGTATAAACTCACTTATTTAAAAACAAACAAACAAAACCCTCCCTTAGAAAGCTACTGAAACAGAGGTAAGCAAGTATCTGGGCTTCTCAGGCCTTCCTTGAAGGTTAAATTGGACAAAACTTAAGCACCTGAAAGACAATTAGGAACCGGTTATGACAGCATGCATCTTAACCCTAATCACAGTTCTCCGAGTAACATCCTCACATGCCAATAACATACTTTCAAGTTCTCCTTCTTCCTTTTGTAAGGTACAAAAGGCCTTTGCAGATAATGCAGAGTATTAGTATTTCCTTTTCCTGAAAGAAATCCCATCTCTTGAAAAGCTGTACTTAAGAGGAGCTACTTACATATGGTACAATTAAATGTTTTACTTCCTCCAGCAATGAAATGCCACCATGAAGTTTCACAGCTTTTTTCATCTGGTGTATAGAAATACCACATAATGCTATGATCTTACTCACCTGTTACAAAACCTACTTAGCAAGCACTCTTGGAGCCCACCCAGCTGCTGACAGTCCCATGGCAGGACAGGAGGCATACCAAATCCATCCAGAACATCCACTTTTTTGTCTTGATCATAAGTACAGAGAGAGGGGAAGAAAGAAACCTCAGATAAAGTTGCGTAGAACCTCTCTATATCAAACTGTCCTACCATGCTTTCAGCTAATCCCTCCATCTTTATATAAAGTTGCACTTAGTATATCACGCACAGTTAAAAAACTGAAGACCTGAAACACAAAAACTCAAGAAACATATGAAATGCACAAGGATGTGTAAGGAGCATGACAGAGCTGAGGTATTATGTGCCTCCTGATACCCAAACCAGGGGTTTTAACACTTGTGTTTAAACTGGTCAGGCATAACAAAGCCTGTTAGAAATGCTGAGCCAGGGACAGAGACATGACCTCCATCAGCAGCCAGGCCCATTGCCAGGATATTCCTCAGGTTCCCACCTGACAGTAGCTGTCAGCAACAATTGCAGCTGAACTGCATTGAACAGTTCAGGTGTAATTCCAGCCATGATCATGCCAGGTACAACACTACTTCAGCAGCTGTGATTAAACAATAGATCTGATACAAGATCTTTTAATAATACTAAGGGGAGATTTCTGCTACAAGAAGTATTACCACAATAGGACCACCTAGATATTTCCAAAACAAGTTTCTCTCAACACAGCCCACCTGCCTGTGAATCAGGAACCAGCTACAACGAAGACATTTGTGGTTTTCCTATCTGCCACCTGCCTCCCTCCAACAACAACATACAGCTTCAAAGTCCAAAGGGACACTCAAACAAAGCTGGTGGGACAGAGAGGAATCAATGGCAAAACAAAACCAAATAGCTTTCAAATTATTTTGGACTCTAAAAATGAGTTATTTTTAGACCATATACAAGTAGCTCAAGGTGCTTTTTCTTTCGTCCCCATGGCAGTAGTTAAGTGAATACACCTGCCTCACCTCACTCCCTTCTGATGGTAAACAGAAGGTCTTGCATTTAAGTTACAACATGGAATACTTCTGAGCAGCCCTGTGCCAAAATAGCACAATTGTGAGGGATGCAAAGGTATTCAATAAAAAGCTTTTAAAGGCATATTTTTAAACTTGCAGCAGGAAAGCTTTTCTGTGTCAAGACAGTAATTCTTTTAACAGCATTGATCAAAATGTCATTCTTTTATGAGTGTACAATACCTTTTAATGGCATACAACAAGCCATTAGGGTTATACACCTCCGTACAGCAGACAACTTACTGGAAAATCGGCAGCACCGGCCAAGATACAGTCACTAGTTTTTATGCTTCTAATAAGGCAGAGTTTCTTCCATTTTTCCCAGCTCTGCTTCACCCTAATATCCGCAAGGGAAGTGGTCCAAAAATTAAGCTGAACTTCTCATCACTTCCACCAGAGTTATTTTCACTGTAACCCACATTTTCCCCAAGAAATACCTCTTACAAATACAATGAATATTCTGGCTTTCTAAAGTGGGATTCTATCATGAAGGTCAGGTCTTCTGATTAGTTTTGCTGACCAGTGATCATACTTACCCCAAATCAACACCGACTGAGGAATCAAAGGTGGTTGAATTGCACATAATGGTTTTGATTTTCAGAAATGGGAAAAAAACCACCTGCCCTTTCCTAACACTCTGAGGCCTGGGACAGAATCTGTCTACAAATCATTCAATTCCCTTCAAGTGCTCCAGCCCTTCAAAAAGGGCAAGAGCACTGGTGATTGCATTTGCTCTGCTTGAATGGAAGGCAAGCATGGACTCTCTGGATGTATTCAGCAGCACTTTATAGCTTTATTTTAGTTACAAATATCAACAAGAAAGGGAATAATTTCTGTCAACCCATCTTCAAGGGTTTTCACATTAAGAGTAAGAGAATATTTATGGGATTTAATCGTCAGTGTTAAATGAGCAGTGGCAGCAGAAGAACCTTATTTCACTCTCTGAAATACTTACGGATGATACCAAGGTTATCTAAGCCACCAGTACAAGTGAATGAAAAAACAATGCCTGATTAAAACATAAGGCAGAAATGTAAACCAAAGAAAGGAAAACCAGATAGAAATAGGGACAAAAAAATTGAAGTTCTACAATCAAAAGCTGGAATGAAATTAATTACAATTAAGAAAAGTTTAAGATGCTGCTCTTCTCTTACCTATTCAGTTCTGTAACAGAGCAGAAACAAAGCAGCCATTGTCACTGACCTCCAGTTATGAGATAGCTGCTGTAAGTCTTCTCAGTCACATCTAGAATTTAAAACTCAAAGTTAGTATTTTTTTTCCTTTTACACAATCTTTAAGCATACATAAACTCAATTCAATCAAAAGAGTTTACGCTACAGAAGATGCCATTATCTCAGACAGAATACCACAAAGCCAACTGTGTTTATATCTGCCCTATATTCATTATTAACCATCCAGTCAGATAGAAAGAATTATCCCCAGAGAATTACCAAGTCACCCACAAAGAGCATGACTTTGCTAGATGGTTCTACTGACAATTCAGACCAAAATCTGGTCAGAATGAGACACAACCCACACACACCGATCAAGAAAATAAGTAGACTGTTCAAATGAACTCACCACATGCTGGCGAAGGTTATTTTAAGAGCCAAGTTGCAAAATCACAGGTAATGTGAAGATGAGGACTGCCCGGGACTGCAGATCTGTGACACGGGGGCTCTGACACCCCAGTGCCAGCCATGGAAAAAGGCTAGTGGGGAACAGCACGCAAGTGCCAGTAGCAGAGCCTCTGTCCACTATGCGGGCTTGGGCTTCTCTTGGTATACTTGCCGAGCCTGTCTAATCATTTACTGGTATTTCTTACCTAGTTCTAAGCCACATAACTTATAAAAGTAAAATAAAGACTGGAATATTTTCTGGAAGGCAATGTAACAGGAATGTAAATGCCCTCTGAAGCAAGCTACACAAGTTTCATAGTTAATAGGGATCGATTCCTCATCATCACATATCAGAGTTTGGAGTTGCTCCTTCATGGTTGTTGTAGTCAAGAGAGTAAATACATATTCAAGTACATGTTTTGGTTTTAAAAAAAAAAA
Source organism: Microhierax caerulescens (assembly GCA_035590215.1). Classification (NCBI taxonomy): domain Eukaryota; kingdom Metazoa; phylum Chordata; class Aves; order Falconiformes; family Falconidae; genus Microhierax; species Microhierax caerulescens. Next base: position 23,028,198 of record JAVJGJ010000033.1, on the reverse strand, counting down.
AATATAAGAGTTTGCTAGGTTACCTGACATACACAAAGTAGAAAAAAAAAAATTGCATTCTGCAATAGCAACTAATTTCTTGCTGATCTACACTAAATTCTGTGCAATAAACATTGTGGCAAGATAGAAGAGCTACTGTTCCTGTCCCCAGGGTGCAAAGAATTAGACTACTAAGTCACTCCCCCTGTGCCTGTGTCCACGAGCTGTGTTCTGACCTGGCACACAGCGTTTCAGGATGCAACAAACTTTTCATTCCTGAATGCAAGCATTTCTAAAGCACAATTGCATCATAGTTTCCATTTAGAAACAAAACTAGTTGATGTTCAACAGCATCCCTATCTCCCCAATACTAAAGATACACATTTTGCTTCTCATTTCAGTTCAGTTAAACACAACCAGCAAGGCTAGGAGCACTTCCTGGGCACGAGCAATATTGCTAAAAGTTAGTGAACTGTGTATTTAGCTTCCTGAGTAGTAAGCATCACTTTTTTCTGGAGCTTGATTCAGTAAAAGCAACTCCCTGCTTCTGTATCTCTTCAGTAGTGTAAAAATAAACTAAGGTCTTGAACTACTGGACAGAGGACTAATATAAACAGGAACCCATCTCGTTTTGCACTTCAGCTTTTAACAGCTTGGTGTTTCAGTTTAAATCTCCTTTATTAACAGGTTTAGCATACATTTCGTAGAAACTTCATTGATACATTTGATCCCACTTTCACCAAGGAAACAGACCAGATCATAGTTTCCAATCCCTTCGCAACACAACATGCCGAAAGAAAGAGTTTTGCACCCAGCTGCTAAAACGAGTTAGCACCTCAGTGATGGCTACAGCCGCTTACCCAGCTTTGTCTCTTGTCAGCCCGTTACCTGAGGTCCTGGCAGCCAAATCACTTGCCTACGAATAGTTGATAAAAAGTCTTGGCTGGACAGAATCCTCCGAGGCATTAACCTGTTACACAGTTTGCCAAGTGCTAGATACTTCCAGCTGCCTGGCAATGCAGGGCCTCTCTTCCTTGCCAAGGCAGCGCGCAGCGGCGCGACTGCCATCTCCTTTCTCAGAATGGCGACAGAGCGGCCTGCAGGCAGGGCACGGCCGGAGGGCACCGCGCCCTCCCGAAGTCCCGAAGGCTCGGGACTGTCACTTCACCTCCCTCCCACCTCCCCGGGAAGAGCCAGGCAAGAGGGCAGCCTTACAGCGGGGAGGGGTCCGCCAGCCCTTACCTGGGCTGCATGAAGGGCACAGCGCGCTCGCTCTCCCCTCAGCGGCGGGGCTCAGCGGCCGCCACCGACCCTCTGCAAACGGCGCGCGGCCCCGCCAGCCCAGAGGACCGTCTCGGGCTCCCAAAGCGGCCGGAGTCGCCGTCGCCAGAGGTGCAGCGCGGTGGGGCGGGGGGGGAGAGGAGGAGGACAGGAGGAGGAGGAGGAGGAGGTGGTGGTGGTGGTGGTGGTGACGGCGGCGACCGCGGCCCCAGACCGCGCACGCTGCCGTTCGAACAAGACCGCCAAGTCCTCCTCCCGCCCCGCCTCGTATCGATGACGCTCCCGCCCAATCCTGAGGAAGGAGATACAAAGCCCCTCCCCGAGGCGCCAGCGAGCCAATCAACACTGGCGGGGGTGTGTGGTGTGGTGTGGTGTTGCCTTGTGAACACCTTCCCGCCTTCCCGCGCGGCAGGCCTCACGAGCGCGCTGGGCCCCAGAGGCGTTGATTAACGTTAGTATTGCCCAACAGGAGCTCAGCCTGCCTCCCGCGCGTGCCGACGACTGGACAGCAAGGGAAAGTGGGCGGGGCTGCAGCCAAGCGCTGTGGGGCGAGCGTCAGGGCGCCATGGGGACGGGCGGGCTGCGGCGCTCTGGCAGCCTGCGCCCCGGCCCCGGCCCGCGGTGCGTTCAGCACCTCTGGATCTGAGGAGCAGCTCACCCCGCCGGTTGCTTCGCCCGAAGGCTGGCGGGGCTGCGGCGAGCCCCTGCCTGCTTTCGGGTAGGGCAGGATGCGGCCTGCCAGCTCCCTGGCCCGCTTTGGAAACGGCCTTCAGTTTTGGGAATCTTTCTAGATGGTGCCCTGTTGTTTTGGGGGGAAGGGAGAAAAGCTGCCTGCAGCCCTATAGGTGGTTGAAGAAAGCAACTCAAGTCACCTCCCATCTCAGAGCCCAGAAGAGACAGTACCGAAACTGCTCCAGGCTTGGCACCACTGTGGTCAAGAACAGGCGCAATTCTCCCCAAAGAGAGCCAGAGACCCCACCAGCCAGCTACAGGCAACTGCTCTACCTGCTTCCAGTCTTGTCCTAGTTACAAAAAAGCAAGCTCCCCCGCTGCGGCCCCCCTTGGGGAGCTTACCTTGGCCAGACGCTGAAGCAAGAAGAATGATGACCTGGGCAGTGTGCGAGAAAAACACACAACTGAATATCGATAACCCGAGAGCCATCTGGAGAACAGCAAGGCTTCTGTCCTCCTCTGTCACGCAGAGAAGCCACAAAGAGAAAACACGATTATTTTGGTGTCTCAGCTCAGATAAGCAACTGTCCTTCACTGTTCCATGGTGGTGGCTTTCCTCACTGCAGCTGCAGGAAAGCAGCCCTGCTACGTCCTGCATGAAATCGCCCCACAAGCATTCATGTCACAAGCTATAAAACAAGCCAGAGCTATCAAGGCAGGCACCTGATTTATGTCTATTACAAGCAGTTGAAGGAGTTACTGCTGCCTCTAAGCCATACATAGATCTAATTCTAGATAGGGGAAAGCATCCAAATCCAGGAGATGCTGAAGTTGGCCTGCTTTCCCTTGTTAGAAAAGCAGCCAGTTTCAGAAATGGATGAAAAAGATGGCATTAGCACAGGAGAAGTATACGCCAAGCTTTGGAGCTGGGAAACCTGCATGATTCAGACATTTGTTCATTAGACCACATAGAAAACCCAATTGCTGTAGGAAAAAAAAAAAAAAGAAATTTAAAAATATACAGACAAATGCTAAATCATGAGAGGCAAAGAACTGCAAGGCTTTCCCAATACTTTTGATGGAGAAGCAGGCAATGAGTCAAGCTTCCTGAGATCCTAAGGGCATAAATAATGATAACGGAGTTGCAGTTTCTTCCAGCCATAGCTCCTTGTTAGCAGGATGAAGTTTTGCTTGTCTAGGGGACTGCTCGCAATGATGGAACTGAGAAACTGAGACAAAAGCACTGGGCTGTGATCTTGGTAAAGAAAAATAGCAATGGAAATTAATTTCCTTTTCCTTTTTTGGAACTGATGTGTGACCATAAAGCAAGAGAATGCTTGGAACTTTGTCTTCTGTTTGAAGAGGAATGAAGAAACGCAAATATTTTTGCAATAAAAATTTAATATCCTTTTTCTGGACTTTGTAATCAAAGCAGCTTTATAAGCTATGCGCGCATGCGTAGTAATCCTTCACTAATCCTACTAGCCTCGGGCCTACAAGATGCTTATGAAATAACAAGGCAGTTCCTACTACAGAAGAAACTTCTTTTCTTTTTTTGTCTAGCTCATCATAAGGCCAAGTAAAAGACCCCAGTTCAGTGGACTATCACACGAAAAATAAAAAAGAGCTCAAATGTAAAATATTCCTGTACCCAAGTGTATTGATCAAATACAATATGGCATGAATGGGGTAACATTGTGGTATGGTATTGGGAACGGATGTCCAATTCCTGGTTCTTTTTCCAGAACAGGATATCATTTTAACGTGTGAAATCCAGTGAGACAGCAAGAGTACTGTGGGGATTAGAGCACAATTATGGCCACTTCTGAGGACTGGTTGTTACAGTCATATTTCATAATAATTTCCACTACAACTCTTTTCCCCATCACTGATAAATTTCCAGTGATTTTCTAACCGGAAACTTTCCTATCTTGAAAAACATATTTAGAACTTTTTTCTCTTAATATTCCTTCAGCTGAAATGTACAAGGGTCAAAAATCTGAAATTAGGCACAGTGGTGATCCACACTGAAAAGCAAAACATGCCTTTACATAATTTGGCTTTGATTCACTATTCAAGAGTGTAAGAAATTCAGACTGTTTTTCTAGAGAAAGTCAGGGACATGTGCTGCTAGCCGATGTATGCTTCAGTCAGGGAAAATCCTTTTCTTTCTCCTTCAAGGACACATTAATTCAACCAGGTCTGCAGAAATGCATCATGTATGTGCCCTGTTCTGTTGTGCCTAATGTCAAACCAGCACCTGATGTCAAACCTGCAGTGTCCAAGTGAGGATGTAAGGAAGCCCGCCAGAGGCCAACTCCCAGTTTATTTTATTGCAACTAATAGACTAAGACCCATCATAGTTTGGAATCAAGCCAAGGCCTGAAACTGAAATTGCTTTCTAGTAAGTGATTTGCTCCAGTCAATGAATTGCAAGAAGACTTCCATTCTCATCCTCCTAGACCTACAGTTTTGGCAATGCTAATAAAATAGACCCTGACCAAGGAGAAGTGGCAGGATGCCAGGACAATGCATCAAACCCACCTTTCCTGGAGAGAACCACCCAACAGATTGTCAACAGGAGCTGCACCTCTCCCAGCCAGCCAGGTGCTCTACTGGAAGAGTCCTGCAACAACCACAGCAAACTGCCAGATAAATTTGTGAGGTAGCAACAAATCCACATGATAGCAGTAATCAGGTGACACACGATGCTGGCTATTTGCCGTGAAACATGAGTCCATTGCCACAGTTTCCCCTCAGTGAGGCATAACAAGCTTGGCAGGTGCAGAGATCAGCGTAGTCTGACCTTAAGTGGGGCAGAGATGGTGCTGACAGGCTACAAAAAACACAGCAAGCCGTGTCTGTCACCACTCCATCTCCCTAGGTTGGAGCCAGAACCCTCTTTGGACAGTCCCAGTACTATACCTGAGGTGTGTGCTGGGAATGCTTCTTAAGCCTGAGCTCTCCAACAGCAGCTCAAGCTGTAAACCTCACCCCACCCAGCCCCAATGCCAAAGGAGCCTCATCCACTACAACATGATTGAGCCCAGCTGCAAGGCTTAGTAGTCACAGTGGCACCTGTGGCCAGGACAGCAGGGAGGTAGGGGCAGGGAGCTTCCTTTGAGTGCCAGAGGGGTTGGAGAGGAAACCTTGGCAGCTGCTGTGCTGCCTGCCAGGCTTGTTTCTCCCTTGTGCATACTCCATGTGCCTTGTCTCCTCACTAAAGTGTGCTGGATGCACAAACTCAAATGTGTTATAATCCAGCTCTGAGGAGGTGCCCTGATGTGCTGATGCTGAGCACAGCCTCTTAAGAGATGGATGGGTGAAGGCCATTGTGGCATGGATGCTTACAGCTGTCACAGCCTCACGCAGGGACTGTGTCTCAGTGGGTCCATAACAGGGGCCCTGCAGCACCGCAAGGTGTGCAGGGAGGCTTGTCTTGCATGGTGGCCAGAAGAGCTGTGGATCTGCAGGCTGGCGGTGTGAACACAGGCAGCACTCGACTCATGCAGGACAGGCAGGTTTAGCAGAGTTTAAGCCAGCTCAGGAAGGACCATGCTTCAAGCACTGCACACACACCCCACACACACACCCCATCTGTAGTGCTCCAGAATCTTTGTGGTTTTAATTTTGAACAAAATCCCCCAAAACTTCACCAGAAAATACTCCATTACAAAAATATCAGGGCTGCACAGTTAAACGCTCAAGATGAGAAATGCTATGGCATCAAGGCTGTACACAGAGCCCTTAACTCTGCCCCTTGTATGTCTGCATCATTCCAACATGTGATATTCCTCAGCTCACATCATAGTTTGTAGTCTTTTCAATCTTTTCTATAACCCTGTTCATGTGACACCTTGTAGCACTCTCTACCATGCAATGTATCCCAGACAAAGAGTCCATTAAAGTAATTTATGTGAAAAATATGCAGTAAATCACAATTAGACAATATACAACTGGTGAAGTAAAAGAACAGAATAATAGTGAGGATAGATGTGGAGGAATAGTGAGCAACTACATTTGGGAGTTTAGAATTAGACTATCGCATTAACCACTAATGCCAACAGCACCAGCCCTTATGTTTCAGTGGTACCACTCTCTGAAAGTAAAGAAAAGGTGGGGGGAAAGAAAAAAAAAAAAGAAAAAAAGGAAAGGTAAACCAAACAAAACATCCCCCTTGCTAACATTAAATGCTTTGTTTCTGGAAATGTACTAGTACTTTATATAAAGCATGATTATTTTTTTTTTCCCCCAGTTGTGACTGTTGCTTGCATTCTGGTGGCATGTAGGGCCCCTGTCACAGGTCAGGCTTCCACGGCACTGCACAGGTGCCAGCATGCGAAGAGATTGCTGCCCAGGGCATTGAGCTCTCGTGCTGCAAGCCAAGTGGGATGTCAGGTGTGAAACATGGCTAAAGCAAAGGAAACTTAGGAGCGAGAGCCACCGAGGCTGAAAGACCCCACAAAGATGGTGTGAATTCAGAGCATGTATTTATAATGACTTTTTAAAGTCTCAAATGTTTCCTTAAGAACACATTGATCGTACAGCTAAAGTGATATTTTTACTTGATTAGGCAGTGTAATCAATTTCCCATCACTGAAGTGGTTGCTCCTTGTCAACTGAGCTGGAGTAACCACAGGCATTGCCTGAACTCCTGGCGAGACAAAGGGTTTCTACTGATCCCCCAGCAAAGATGGCCACAGCCCACTTCCCTGTGAGCATCTACACAGAGGGTTACCAGAGGACAGTTAAGAAGCAGTATTTCAGCACAATAATCCTCACTGAGCTGATACTCCCTCACAAGCCATGGCTTTGAGACGCCTCAGCCCTTCTGACCAGCCCATCAGTATCTTCCCTGGAGTGAACATCCCAGCCAGACCCTGTTGCTCCAGCAGAGGTTTGTCTCGCTTGGATTGGAGGGAAGAATATTACAGTCTGAGGGCACTGAAAAGTTACAAAGATACACCAGCCCTAGAGAGAAAAGTCATCCCCCAGGGAACATCTCTGGGATAAGCTGCCAATAGCCCAGGTCAATGAGGAGTGGTGGGATACCAAAAGTTATCAGGATGGGGAGTGGTGGGACAACATATGTTAGCAGGCACCATGCAGGAAGCAACAGCAGAAAGAGCACCAGGGCCTGCATGGAGAATGCCCACAGGTGGAGAGAGAACTGGCTGCACACATGGCCAGCCCCAGGCTGTTCCCACCAGCGCAGCTGAGAACCTGGTGCAGCAGAGCACCCACAGCCAGGCACATGGGGCCGGGGCTGGGCGTGCTTGCTGCCTGCGTGGGGAGGCCCCTCAGAGCCCTGCAGCCCTGGCGGAGCGGGCACAGCCGCAGCCTGAGAGTAAGAGCCAGCGTCACCGCCTGCACTGCCTATTTAAGCTGGGATTTCCAAGGGAAAGTGTCTGGATCTGCAAATAGCCCCACAGATAATGTCTGTTTCAAAACTGGGGCGCTCATGCCAGTGCTGTGCTTTCTTTGCCGTTGGGACACTGCAGAGCCAGATGTGCCAGGTGCTGGGGACAGGCAGCCCTGCCCACACACCGCCCTGAAGGAGCAAGGTCCCAGACTGCTGCCGGACCCATGGGAGTCTGGTTACACTTCAGGGCCAAAGCACAGCACTTTCATTGTTGTCTCGGTTGTAACCTAAAATCCTAAACCTCATGTTTCTGGAGCTCAGCTCACTTGGCTTTGGCCTGCAGCAATCACATCTCTGTGCCACAGGTTTAGTGGCTTCTTCTCTCTCAGCCAAGCAGAGACCCCGTTGTATCATTCTGAAATACCCGGAGCACCAGTGCGGATGGGGAAGCACTCTGGCTGCAGCCAGTTCAATGCATCTTGAGCGATCCTGTGCCAGCAAAGGACAGATCTGCACGGCCCTCAGCAAGCGTGACTAGGGCAGCTTTGGTAAATGCCCCACTGTGTGGGTCATAGGTGAGACCACTGATCCATCTCGCCTCACTCTTTCTCACAGGTCCACTTCTACCATGCTGTCTACAGTGAAGCAGCTCATTTATATTTTGAAGGGCTCCACACCATTTTCTCTTTCTAGCCGCTTGCCTGTTTGTCCTCAGCTAAACTCTCAGCTTTCCTGAGCACCCCAGAAGCCCCTGGAACATTGCAAACACCTTCATAAGGGATGGAGGGATGATGCGCCTTCCCCAGCTAGCTCATATAGCAGCACCATAGCTCTTCCACCAAGATCCAGTCTCACAGCCCCAAAGCCAGCACGCCAGCACCTATTGTAACAGGTCTGCCCACAATCACAGGTGTGTGCTTGGGGCCAGCTCTCCACTGATGTAAATCAGAGAAACCCCACACCCTTCAGTGCTCCTGCATTTGGGGTGAGATTAAGAGTTGTAATATCAACTATTAAAATGATCTTTTCATTTCCCCTTTGCTTCCTGGGGAGCAGTGGCATGTAGAAGAAAGTTTGCTGTGATTCCTATGAGGCTCGAGACAGTAACTAATTAACAGAGAAGATGAGATACAGCCCTATGATTCCCTGGAATATCTGCTAAATCTCAGGACAGTTTGTATATGTTTGAGCCCCTCCTCTACAAAGAAAAGATAAACAGAATGAAAGGCAGCAATGATACAAGCAGCAGGTCTGAATAGTAACCGGTCTTAGAGTTAATCCAGAACCTGGTAAAAAAAGGCTTCAGACAGTTAATAAATTAGATGAACAAAGCCTAGAAAAAATATTTTACAGCAGGATTAGTTCATCTAGAGGGTACCTGGTGAACTCCTAGGAAGTATGGGGAGAGAAGTAAAGAAGATGCTAAATTACCTTCAACTCTTCAAATTATTTCTGCAGATCCTACTACAGGAGAGAAAGGAGAAATGGCTGCAGAACAGATCATGAGTTCCTGTATCCAGCAGTCTAACAGTCCCTTTAAAAAAAAAAAAAGAGAGAGGGAAAAATGCGTGTGTGTGGTAGAGGCAATAAAAGGAGCATTTGTCCCCCATTCATCACCATGTCATCTTCAGATGCATGCAGATATTGCTTAGCAGGGCTGGGGGTGGGTGGGAATTAACACAGCCCCTGACACTGGAGGGTTTGCCCCGGTGCTCTCCTGCCAGCTTGTTTTACGGGGTTCTCGTCAGCCCTGCCACTGGCCCTGGCAGGCACGGCACAGGGGGAACCAGCATGAAGCAAGGCATGCTCTTGCATGGTGTCTCTGATCCTGAATCCAGGCACCACAACTACCCTGTCTGGGCACAAAAAATATCAAGTCCCAAGCTACAGCATCCCCTAATTGTCTCATCTGAATGGGCAGCCGTTGCAGAGGGCAGCACAGGTAAGCACGCTCTGGCACCCCAAGTGCTGTATGCAAACTAACACAGGTAGCAAAGAAGAGGAGGGAGTACAGGTTTCACATAAGGTCCTCAGAACTAATTGCTTCAGCAAATGGAGGAGAGTTCGGAGACTTATCTTCCAGCTCCCCGTCACTGACATTTGGACTGGCAGAACTTAGCGCCACTCTCCTGCCCGGGCCTGTGGCAGGGGGCAGGCAGTGCCTGCCTGCAGCGTGGATGGACATAGCATGTGATAAATTGCATGTTACTCTGAGCTAAGGGTGTCTGAAACCCGGACGTATTCTCAGGAGTCAGTAGTTGTTACCCAGGCTTCAGCACAGGAATGAGCGCTCCTTGACCTGCAGCCAGCCTGATTCAACTGCTCTGAGCACTGTGACTGCCCTATAATTACAGTCAGTGTGTTAGCCCCAAAGTTTGAAAGATGACAGTGCACATGCCTAAACTGTTAGCTAATATGCTGCTACTTTGACACAGAAGCATGCAATTACCGCATTTTAATCCTGACATATCGGACATGAAGGCTCAGCTGCTGTGGATTCCAAGCTGCCTGTGTTGGTTGCCTGCAGGACACTGCAGGCCTGTGGAAAGCCATGGCCATGGGCATGGAGGGTGCAAAGCGATTGTGATAACGTTCAGAAAAAGGAACAGCTCTGTTGCACCATTTCTTCAAGTCTCTGCATTTCCAGTCAAGACCTGTGCATAGTGCATATTTCCACATGCTGCTGGGGCCTCATGGTAAATTTTTTCATGAGAGTAATTTATAGCACCTGGGAATTTTATTACGTCTCAATGTCATGTCCTGCTCCATGGGCCACTGATGCTCCTGCATTGTTCCCACTGTGATCTCTCAGGTCTTCAGCAGTTTAACTGTGTGTCCAGTGCAATAGAGAAAGTGATCCACCTTCACCTGTATCTCTCACACACACTCACATGCTCACACAATCGCCTTTGGAAAATAATTACAGCATGGAAGACGATCCTGTTAGATTAAGACAAATTAAGAATCTAATATATAGGTTTGCTGTCAGGTTCTCAGGGTCAGGGGTCGATACAGTATATTGCAGTGAGGCTATAGGTTACCCCTACCCCAATATTTTATCATAATAAACCAAATGGGGACGAAACACCCAGCAGTAGCCCATAAATCTATTAGCAGTGAACTGTCAATGTCCCATATACCAGGGTAATTTGTTAATTCAGAGCTGGGTCTCTTTTTTCACTAGACCTTGTAAACTCCTTTCTGAAACATCAATAAACCATCTGCTTTGACTTGTTAATCAAACGACTTTATTCAGTCCAAAGCAATTTTTTCCTAATAAAAACAGAGTATTTATCTCCATGGCTATAAAAGAGGATTGTTTTCAACTGTTCACTTATAGTTAAGAAGCACATTTAGTTTGGATTGATTTCCAATGCTTCGGTCATATCTTGTCACTTCCCATTTCTTACACACAGCATCTCAGTTTAGCTCCTTAGCAGAGAAAGCACAACCTGACCCAGTGCTGGGAGTGGCACTGGGGGAGCAGCAGCCAGCAGCAAGAAAAGGTCATGGAAATCAAACTTTAAAGCGCTGAGCACATGTCCCCTCTGGCTGTCAGGCTGCTCCCAGCTTCCTCTCAGTCCCTAGGCAGACTCCCCTGCTGCCGCACCCCTCTGGCCTGTCCCTGGGCAGTGATGTGTCCACCTCCTCCCCAGCCAGCCCAGGATTTTACTTGGGACAGCCTCCCCAGGCTGCCCTGGTCCCTCACTGCAGGTCTTGCCAACGCCATCCCAGAGAAACTGAGGCACGAGTCCCTCCAGCTGCATCAGTCTGCAGCAGCTGATGGCGAGTTGTGCTGCATGGGGGGCTGTGGTGAGCCCTCTGTGCCCCCCACCCCTGCAGCAGCTGCAGCAGTGCTGGCTGCCCTGCACGGCCGGAGGCATGGTGACGGTGGCATGCCATCGTCCTTCCTTCCCGCTCTCACAGCACAGGGCTGGGGATAGGGGAAATCCATTAGGAACTATTACGGAAGCATGCAATTCCCTGGTGCGGTGCAGAGGGGGAGGTGACGGGCAGAGGACCTGAGGGATGCATTAGAGAAGGAAAGCATGTTTTTAGTCTGGCCTGTTGTTTTCTTTTCTCCAGCGGTATGTCACATCTGCAGCAGGAGTTGATGAGTTCAAGCAGCCCGCTGGCACCCCGCAGCACAGCCAGAGCAGCTCTTGCAGGGAGAGGGGGGGGCAGTGCTGGTTCCCAAGCCCTCCCACATACCCGTGTGGCACAGGCCAGCCCCACTGTGCCCACAGGACTCAGCAGCAATGCCTCGGGTCCACCTTGGCTCAAGTGGAAGGTGTTTCACAGGCCGGTGGCCATGACACACAGGCTGTGGCTGGGATGAGCCCAGGGCAACCCTGGGCTCACACCCTGGGAGGGGGGGGCAGCAGGCAGGGTGCCCTCGTGCCCCTTTGTGCCCCAGCGGCATCGTGGGCTGTAGGCAGCCAGGGGCTGTGCTGCTGACACGGGTGTTCCCTGGTGATGCCCATCGCTCAGGCTCAGGACGGTTGACCCTGGGCCACCGAAGCGTGTCAGGCCGGGACACCATGCTTGCCTGTGCAGAGGCACTGTGCCAGAGAGCTGTGTGCAGCCCTGGCAGCACTGCTGCCATGAACCCGGCTCTTCTCTGCGGTGGCTTGGAGGAACCGGCAGGAAACCTGCTCCGCGATCCAGCCTGATCCTAACCAGATCCCGCCCTTGTCAACTACCTTCCGCTGCAGACTGAGGAATCACAGATCTTCCGCCTGAAGCCTCCCTAACTAATGTCTTTTACTAAACACAAAAGGCGGTTTCTGCAAGCACCATATCGGAGCAGCAGCCCCGCAGCTGGGTGCAAGCACCCCTGCCCGCCAGGCGCCGCCTCGCCTGCTCCTGCCGGCACGCCATGCCGCGCAGCGCGGTGCCCGGCACAGCCAGCTAGGCAGCCAGCGTGCACCGCAGCGTGCTACGAGGACGCCCGGGGGACCATCAGGGCAGTCGTGTCTGGCATGTCCCACGTGTCCTCGCATGGAGCTGCTGCTGCACTGACACTCTGCTGAGGGAGCTGCCGCGGGTCTGCTCTGGCTCAGACCTGCTAAGGGACAACCGGCCAGTGTCACCCAAGTGCCACTTGCTATGCAGCGCTGCAGCCTGGGTGTAAAAGACGCTGGTAAGGCATGGGTCACCAAATGCCTGAGGGGCATCCCTGTGGCACCGTCGCCACCATGGAGGCTCAGCCGCCAGTACAGCCATCCTGTAGGGTGAGCCCGGGAACCATGGAGGTCACAGTCCCTGAGCACGCCCAGGGCCACCAGCCAGAACCAGCACCCCAGGACACGCAGCGGCGCAGTGGCTGTGCCACAGGGGCAGGAGGGTGAGGGATGCCGCCCTTGCCTCTCTTCGTTCCCTGTCGCCTCATGGTGCCCGAGAAAAGAGGCGGCCAAGCCTCGGCCCCGTGCACAGTGCGGCATGGCGGCAGCTGAAGGGCCTCTGTGGACTGTCCCCCAGCCGGGCTGCCTCGACCCACCTGGGCCCTGCCTGCCACCCCACAGGACACGGCCATCCCATAGCGGCGTGGCCAGCTCGCCCGCATCCCTCCTGCGGCAGGGCCCGGGACGGGGCGGCCGGGCCCCCAGCCCCACGGGGGCCGGCCACGTGTGCTGGGTGAGCGGGGCTCCCCGTGGCTGTGATGCCAGCTCAGCACCAGCCGTACGCTCTCCCAGGGATGTGCAAATCAGGAGCCCCCCAGCCCAGTCCAGAGCACCCTGTGGGGGGGAAGGGGCAGAGAAACAAAGTCATTTATATAATGTGTCTCCCTGCTGAGCCCCTAATGGCTGGCGCTTTTGTTCTGCAGTGGCTGGCTGGCTGTGATGGGCAGGAAGCCGCAGTCTCCCTTTGTTCCACGGCCTTATTCAGCAATTTAGATCCATCATAAAAATCAAATATGCATGTTGCAATCGCCTTGCGTACAACAGCTTCAATTTTCGCCTTTCTTTAATTTGAACTCCATGGGAGAAAGAGGCAGGGCCAGGGAGCAAGGGGCAGCAGGAAAAGCGCTTTGTGTTTTTGTTCAGTGGGCTGTGAAAATAGGGAGTAATGAAAATACAGAATTTTTATCTTTGCCTCATTATTTAAAAAAGAAAAACCAGACAGAAATCTTTAATAAAGCCTCCCTAGTAGAAGGATAGCCTGTGCGGTGAGCAGCCTTCATGTCCCCCCATCCTGGGGACAGCAGGCTCAGCAGGGCTGTGGGATGAGGGCTGGCCCCGAGGGCTGCAGCGCAGTGGCAGAGGCTGGTGACAAAGCTGGCAGCTGCCTGCTGCCGTGGTGCACGTGGCTGACTTGACACGCTGTGGCTCTTGGTTCCCAGACATGTTTTATCCTTCCAGAACATCAAGGTGCTCCTCTGTTGCTGAAAACAAGCATATATCCTTAAAAGTTTTGCCAGTGCCTCCCTGCAGCGCTTCCCCAGGGGCTGCTGCTGCTCTGTGCTGCTGACAGGGGCGGCTGTGTGCCGCGCTGCTCTCCCATCCCATCCCAGAGAGGTGCAGAGGCATCGCCGCTGCAGACGTGCCAGGGCTGCTCTCCCTCTGCTCACCCCACACCCTCCCCACAGCCCCACGGGGAGAGGGGGCGGCTACGGAGGGACAGTCACTGACGCCAAGTGTACAGAGCCAGCTCCCGGGCTTCAGAGTGCACTGGTGGGTGGCATGTGGATGTGGGAAATGTCCAGCTTTCTGTGAGAAGGGGACGCGCTTTCTTGGGAGCAGAGGACTGAGATCTGCTTTGACTTGCACAGTCCGGGCAGGAAGGCTGCCCGTGCACGCCGGGGGAACACGCTGGGTTTGGGCCAGGAACCTTTCTGTGCCACTGCAGCTGCGGGAAAACGTGCAGCACAATGTGGGGCCAGACTGCTGTGGGACCCTGTTCTCAGTGCCGTTGGAAAGCAGGAGTAGCCCAAAGAAGCAGAGTGATCCGGAAAAGCAGGCAGCACAGTAGAAGGACGTGCAGATCCCCAGGGAGGGTGGGCTGCGATGTTTGTGCCATCCTACCTCATGCACAGCGGTGCTCTGGCTCTGCACTGGCCAGTGCACCCCGGTGCAGCACGGCGGGTCCCGAACCAACAGCGTGGAGCCATCATGCTGGGAGCACTACAACAAGGAGGCGGGCAGGCAGGGCTCACTGGCATCATGAGAGGGGACAAGCTGCATACAGCTGCAACCTTCACTGCTGCCACCAAAGGTGCAGAGCAAATGTTTGCCCCTGGCTCTGGAGCTGCACTTGGGGACGGTGCTGCCGTGCATAGTGCTGTCAAGGGCAGTGGGTCTGTTGGGCATCTCCCAGCTGCTCAGCCGGGAGCCCCGCTTGCTATGACAGGGGCTCAGGCACAGCTGGGGCCGCACCATGAGTCCCTGCAGTGTCAGTGAGCCACACTGCTGCCCCAGCCCTGAGCATGACATCCACATGCACAGCCCCCCACCCCGGCATGGCCAACCTGCCTTGTCACAGAGGACCATTGCAGGATTCCTTCAAGAAGCTGCCTGCACACCCAGAACCAAATCCCGGCCCCACAGGGCCCCAGCAAGGATGGGGCAAGGTCTCTAATGCATGGTCTCACTCCTGTATGGGGCACCACTGGCCCCGTGCCAGCACCTGCATCCCCCCGATGCTATGTGGCCCGTGCGCCCGTTGCTGTGATGTTTGTGACCGTGCTAGGTGGTCCTGGGGGAAGGGACCCATCCCCTGGGCCCTCCCTTGCCACAGTCACACAGAGAGGAACCCCTTCCAGATGCCACTTGCTGGGGCACAGCAGGGCCAGGGGACACATGGTGAGGATGGTCACATGCTGTGTCCTTCTCCCCCACCGTGTGCGCTGATCAAAGGTGCTGCTGGAGCAGGAGGGGTAAAGCTTCACATAATGGAAACTGAATTTCTGCTTAAAAAAGAAAAGGCGCTGCTTTGCCAAAACACTCGGCATTCCACACACACATTAACCTGATTACGGGAGGAAGGTTTTTTTTCTTTGTCTCTGCCTCGCTAATAATTTTCTGTCAATTCTGATTTGACTTTAACCACCCTCCAACCGCTGGTGTGCCCAGCTTGCCAGCGCTGTGGCATCAGGAGGTGCCTGGGAGCTGCCCCTGTGCCTCGGCCATGGCAGGGTTCACCCCGCGCTGACCTGCTTTCAGCTGAGAGCGCTGAAACCACCCCTGGAGACACGAGCGTGTTGGAGGATGCTCGGGAAACCTGTGGGAAAGGGAAGAAGTGACTGGGAACACCCTCCCCAAGAAGCCCACCTGCCCCAGGCATGCAGGGCCCTGCAAAATGCAGGACACAATCAAACCGGCAAAGGTTCAGAAAACACCAGTGATCCCCAAAGCCATGACTTTAACCCCTGCAATTTCCCGCCCATCATTCAGTCTCCGCTTGGCTCCCTGCCATAGCGGCGGGCTGGCCAGGGAGCAGCCAGGCCCCCAGCGATCCCATTGTCCCCATGGTGCGTGTTGGGCAGCGCGGGGATCTGCAGCCTGGCCCTGGCCTGGTGAGGACAGGTCCCCAGGCACGGGGCAAATGGCTGCAGCAAGCAGCGGGCCAGCCCTGCCGGGGGGCCGCCGGAGCTGCTGCTGCGCGCCCGCGCACCCGGGCTGGCACAGGGCTGGGGCAGCCTCCGCCGCGGCCAGCCCGGCGGCGGCTGGAGGGGACGGGCTGCGCCAGGACACGCAGGGACCCCGTGGAGCAGCACTGCAGGCTGGGGCTGGCGCCGGTGGCTCGAGGAGGCTGGGAGCACCAGGGCCGGCGGGTGCGGGCACCGGGCTTGTGCACATGTGTGCGGGTGCGCACGTGTGCGCCCAGCCCGGCCAGCAGCCGTTTGGCAGAGAATCCCCTCCCCCATGCTGAGAAAAGGCCCTTTTTTGCTGTGACAATTCAATATAATTGAAAGTTTGCTTAGGAAAGAGAGTCTTTTTAACTGAACATGCTCACAGCTGAATCGATATGAATTATACGGCACAGAAGATGCCTAGGGTATTAAAACATTAATTAAGTAACATCATGCTACCATCTAACCAACAGCACAATACCATTTATAGGTACCGCTATCTTTTCTCTGGGGCGCAGCGTGAAATCTCTCTTCCATCACCGCAGAGGCCGCAGGAGACCTGGAGCACCGCTGGCTGCAGCTCCTCCGCAGCTCAGGCTGGCGCCTTCCCTTGGGGTGCTGCGGCTGCCGCGGCTGCTGCCTCTGGCCCCAGGTCCCGCTGCTGGCCCTGGCAGATGCATGGAAGGGCCCCTGTGGCCACGGGCTTTGTCAGCGGTTCTGCAGCGCTGCTGACCCACCGCCCCCCGCGCCCCGCCAGCCCCCGCGGGCCTGCCCGAGCCCCCTGCTCCACGCGCGTGGCACCCGTGCCTCTGCGCTGAGCTGCCACCCGCGGAGCCAGGCAGGGGCAGTGCCCTGCTGCTGTACTTGGGTTAGCTCACCACATCAGCCCGGGGAACTAATGCACCGATTCTGCAATATACCAAAATAGAAAGTCATTGGGAGTGAAATCAGTGTCTTCACCACATCCCCTCTGGCAGAGCGTTAATTAAAATGACTCTCTAGTGCTTTAGATCATCAGGTGTACATTGTTAACGAGCTTGGAGGAGAGAATGGGCTCCACATTCGTAGTTGAAGCGCTGATGGAGTTAACCCTTCACCACTGCTGGCACAGCCCGAGCCTGGTGGCAGTTTCTCAGAACATCCGTCTGCATTACAGAAGTCAGCTCTCTTAGCAGGCTTCAGAGGTCATTTAGCAAAGGCATTATTGTGGGACCTTGCTCAGTTCAGCAGGGACCTGGCTGCAAAAGTGACGTGGCTGCAGCTGCTGCTCTCAGCAGAGAGGGTCTGTGCCCAGTGCGAACTCCCCATGGACTGCAGGACCAGCTGCCCCATGGACTGAACTTGCCCTGTGCTGCAGCTGGTCTGCAGCAGCAAACCTGGGCACAGCAGAGGCACCTGTAGCACGCAGCAAAACTGGTCTCACTGGAAGCTGGCAGCCAGCAAGGTTGTGGGATTTCTTCTGGCCTTGTTCTAGTCTTCATGATCTGCTGCTTCATGCCCCAGACACCTTTATAAATGCAGCTCATCTGTCACGTGGTGGCACTGACAGCGTGCCCTCGATACCTCAGTTGGATGCCAGGGCCCACCGTGGGGATCTGCCAGCACTGGCCGGCAGTGGGTGCAGGAAGACAGTACCCGTGGCTACTGGTGCAGGAATGGACCCTCTGTAGCACGGACCTGTGTGTCTGCATGCTGGGCTGCACGGTGGCATTGCCGTCACTGTCCCCCATCCCAGGGGCACCCCTGGAGCCAGCTGCTCTGCCTGGACAAGGTGCTGCATGCAGTGGGATGCAGGGCAGGGTGAGGGGCTCAGCTGCTAGCTGGGCAGCCCAGGAGCAGGGTGGCTCAGCCCCGGCATGGAGCAGCCCGCAGGCACTGGGACGCCTGAGAGGGCTGTGCACTGGCAGCGGGTGCAGGAGCAAGGGCATCTCCCGAAGGCATGCTCCAACCGTAGTGTCCGGGTGCCCCGGGGCCCTGCGTGTCCTACGGGATGTGGCTTGGTGCACCCAGAGCCCTTGCCAGCCCCACGCCCGGCTGCCGGCAGCGCTGGTACGCCGGGCTCCCCTCCGCTGCGCTCTGGGCTGGGATCCCCTGTGGAAAAGAGCTGGGGACAACGGGGGGACCAGCAGTGTTTCCTCCTTCGGTGTTAGCGCACACCAGACGTTCTGTGGCTCCGCATGCCAGGCTGCAGCGTGGACCCCCGGCCACCTCCCTGGGGCCTCTGGCCAAAGCCCTCGCTCCTGCCGCACTGGTGGCAGCACCACGAAGGCTGCGCCTGAGGGCAGAGGCACCCTCCACTGGGAACTCTGCTCCAAATCCATCGGCAAGGTTTCTGTCTGTGGCAGACGCCTGAGCACTGCTCTGTTGTTATAAATAGGTATTCTTTTGGCCTGTGAGAGTGCACTAGTAAGAGCTAAATCTCTTCCTTGTCTTTTAGGTGATGGCAATGAAAGGTTATTAAAAATCACTCCCAGTCTCCTCTTACCAGAATCGCAACATGGAAAAACCTTTTTATTTCTGTCAGAGGTTTGCACAATTTCTGCTGATGCACTGCTCTGAACAAAGAGGCTCTCGCAGAGGTTTTTAGTTTGCAGCATGTGCAGCTACCAGAGACCATTTACACCTTTCTGAGCATTAGACAGGTGCTTTCTCAAGCGTAGCTGTTTTAAACTGGAATTCAACCCAGGAATAAATAGCAACGTTACATAATAAACTTACAAAACTGCAGGTCTACGAACAGTGAAGTCGTTAGCGCGGCACAGTGCAAACACTGGTGCAAGGGTCGCGCTGGCGACCCCATTACTGCCACAGTCCCATCAGCTTGTGGAAAACGCAGAATGGATTTTTCCCATTAAAAAAATCCAGCCAACAAGCAGCCAAGAGGCAATCCAGGCCGCCCCCCGTGCAGGTTCACGCCAGAAGAGGAACGCCCGAGCCTGGCACCCGACAGGGCGGCCTGGCCCCTGCAGGGTTTTGGGGCGCTGAGCTGCGGCGCACAGCCGGGTGCCATCGCCCTCACCGCGTCGGCTGCCAGAGGCACCGGCTGTCCCGTCAGGGCTGCGTGCTGGGGCCAGGGCCTGTCTGGCTTGGGTTGGTTACACCGTATCACCAGGAGTCATCGGAGTCTTGGCAATTTTGACCTGCTTTATTTCACAATTCATGGTGTTTTGGAGCCTGAATCAGTACAAGTGTACGTTTTGGATTTTTTTCTTTTTTCCTTATGAAGGTGCACCAGCAACCCGATTATTGACCTTACCGGATCGCAAGGGGATGTCCTGACCTGCTTCATTAAATAACACTCCTGCACCTCGCTAGCTGCAAGATTTCTTCCCCACAACCTCTGCACCGGCCGGATGACGCTGCGGAGCTCGGGGCCCTGCTCCCCGGGGGGCAGAGGAAGCTCCTTGCCATCAGGCAGGGCGGCCCGGGACAGCCATACTAAACGGACTGCTCATCGCACCGGCAATGTTGTGGGTTTGGGGTTTTTGTCCATCCCGCCCCCCCCCATTATTTATTGCTGCAGTTATAAATTAGAGCTGAATGGTAGCCCCCACAGCTCTCTTTTGGATGTGGTCCTTCTTAATGAATTTCAAGCATTTGCTGCTGCAAGGGGCATTTTTTGGTAAGAGAATAATGTATTTAACATTCGACAGTTCACCAAGTTTTCCTCCCTGCTCAAGAGGCACTGCAAGCAAAGGGAAGAGCAGTGAGTCAGCCACTTACCTTTCTTACCTTCATCTCCTTTTGGCTGCATCAGTAGAAGAAAACAGATGGTGATTTTTCATTTCTAGTTTACAGGTTTCAAGATGACCTCAACCCAGAAAGGCATCATGCTTTCCCTCTACCCATTAATTACAGCAGTGTGCCTGGAATTCTTATACAATCATTTAGTAAAATTAAATGCACTTATAATGTCTTTTTCATACACAATGCATCCCGAAGCCGTAATAGGAATTGTGCCATTTGGCTCATTACTTCCACTTTTAACTTTAATTCGCAGCCTCAGCCCTGGTGCTCTCACCCTGGTGGGCGCCCAGACCCCCATGTGGTGTGCAGGGAGGGACGCGGCCACGCGCACGCTGGCGCCTGTGCCCTGCGGTGCACGAGGGCGTGTGTGTGGCCGTGCGGCTCTGTGGCACTGCCTGCCTGCTGCGGCGCGTGGAGCTCGGGCAGATGCACGCGTCCTGCCGAGCCGAGCCGAGCCGAGCCGAGCCGAGCTGCACACACCCACCCGACACAGACCCTGCACCGCACAAGCGGGGACAGCGGAGACGAGAGCTTTTGCTCATTTTTTTTTTTTTTAATGTATCACAATGAGCAGGAAACATACGTGATGAAATATTTCCAAAGGAGTATATTCAATTACCATCTACAGTCAACTCAACTATGACAACAAAGTCTTTTGTGACAAATTTTTTAAAGTTTTGAAAGTTCCATGTGGTTTCTGTTTCTGTTAGTCTCCATGTATTTTGGTACAGTTCGAGATCAGCATCGTTACAGTAACAAAAAAAGCTAACAAGACTACATTATAGAAAAACACCGAGAACATCATTTTTGGTTTCACTTGCTCTATTTTTTGTACATTGCAAAGGCTGTTCATATCCCTCTTCACCTTATTTATGCTTTCTGTTCTACCCAAACTTGTCCCCCAAAAAATAAAACCGAAAAAAATAGTCAAAGCTTTGTGTTTCACAGTGGGCAGTATCTCAGCGCTGACAAACCAACCAACCGACCAACTGACTGACCAACCAACCCAATTTCTGCTTCTATTTAAAAGTTTATTTTTTTTTTTAAAAAGCAAAATAGATTTCCACGAACAGCGAGTGTGCTGGCTTGTGCCAGCGCCTCCCTCACCCCCCGCCTGCCCCCCTGGGCACGGGCGGCCTCGACACCCCTTACGCCTCTCTTTATTCTCAATTGTATGAAACTTTGGCCATCTTCACCACTTAAAAAGCTTTTTATTAAAAATAAACCAGAAACCTGCTCAATGCTAAGTTTAAAATCTTTTCCTCACATCCTGCCTGGCCCCGCTCGGACACTTGCTGGAAAGGCCACGGGTGGGCTCGGGGGGTCGCCCAGAGGCTCCCCAGCCCCCACGTCCTGCAGTGTCCGGGGCGGCCGGCGGGGCTCGGGGCTCGACGCAGCGCTGTGGGGCGTGAGGCCAGGGGTCCCGGGGCTGGGGGTCCCGGGGCTGGGGGTCCCAGGCAGGCCCAGCATGGCCGGCAGGGACAGGTGGCTGGGGGTGCAGGTCCTGGCGCCAGCCCCGGGGCAGCTGGGCTGCAAGAGGAGGAGGCAACCTCGCACTGAAAGTCTCCAGAAACATTTAGAAAAAATACAAGGAAATTAATTTATAAAACCTTTTAGTGGGTGGGAAGGAGGAGGGGGAAGGAGAGAGAAATTGCACTATGACCAAGCAATATAATTAAAAAACCGAAACAAACCAAGACAAAACAAGAGGATTTCCAAAAGAGACCTTGTGGAATTTGACAGATAAAAGCTAGTGTTAAATTGTTAACTTGTATCACATAGAGAATCAAAACCAAAATGAACAAAAAAAAATTCTATATGATACAGACAGAGTAACATACAACAGTTAAATGGAAAAAAAAATTAATAGAATTACAAACAAGATAAAATAATGCAAAACAAAAACTGTACAACTTTAGAATTTAAAAAATGTTCATCTCAAACACGGGGAGAAATACAAGAACTTTTGTTAAAAGAAAACAGTTTGTGAAAACAGCAAATGCTTTTTGTGTACTTGTTTCCTTTTTAGACACCTTATGCTACAACTGGGTACTGGCAGGAATATTAGATGGTACTCTTTAGTATCGTCTACTTAAAAAACAATTAAAAAAGGAATTTGCACTGTGCATTAGCCTAGTTAGAAATATATACAACAGTTCAGGATCTAGTCTTTCATCGAACTAAAACCAAAAATCCATAAAAATAAAAGCATCCCCCTAGAAAATGAACCCCATGTTCGTCTCTCGAATGCTCCAGTCTCTCGCAGAGTCGACGAACAGCTTCAACACAGGGAGGAGAAGCCCGGAGCTGGCGGGAGGAACCTGCATTCACAGTCTTCGAAGTTCCCTTTTGAAGCAGGAGGAGGATGAAGATGATGGGGAGAAGGCTCTCGCACTTTTGGGGCAGAGGAAACGGGGCGGGGCAGGGGGGCAGGAGATCGATTCTGTTGACATTTGGCTACGGAAGTGAAACAGCAAGCATCTATTTGTCTCCAAAATCTACACTTTAGCAGCACAAAGTTTTCCTTTCAAAGTTCGGACCGTGAAAGATGCGTGTGTGCGTCTGCGCGTTCCCCGGGCAGGGCACGGAGCCGGAGGGGACACCAGAGCCTGGCAGGCTCCGCGCCCGCCCGCACGTGGCTCTGGGCCGCGGCACTCGCCGCTCCGCTCGCCTACCGCGGGAGAGAACTTGGAAAGAGAAACCTGCCTCTTGGTGCGCTGGGTTTTCGCTAAGAGTTGTCTCTCTGCTTGCAGAAGAAGCACAGATAACAACCTGGATACTTTTTTTATTCTTTATTTAAACTTAGACTTGTTTGTTTAAATCAGAAACAAATTCTCAAGTAAAAAGAATCCTTTTTGCTCATTCTGCACCAGTGGTGAAAGGGTATGTCTTTGGATTTTATTTAAAGCATGAATTTTCTTCAGAGAAAAAAAATGTAACAAAACCTTTTTTTTTTTAAAAGAAGGAACAGAGTGCAGCCTAATTACACAAACAGAAACAAATGCTTATAGTTTAGGAACAGAGTCTTTGAAGCATTTACAAAATGAGGAAAAGAAGAGGGGAAGAAAAAAACCCAAGGAAAAATGGAAAATAAGAAAGAGATAAGTGCACAAGGGTAACAGACATAGGTAAATCGTATGTATACGCCTTAAAAAGTTTCAAACCCCCAACAAAAAATATTCTGCAAGGGATCCTACTGACCCCCCAAAACCCTTTGAACTTCTTTCTTTAGTTTTTATAAAATAATTATGCAACCACCCTCTAAGAAATGAAGGTAGCGACCATAAGTGGAAGATTACAGGATGGGGGGAATGGGGAGTAAAGGTACAAAGGGGAGAAAAGCTTAGGCGAGTCAATGGATTGCAATCTATCTGGCTAGGAATGAACAAGACAACATCAAATGAGAAGCCGTCAGCTGGACCATACAAAAGCTAAATGTACACAAAAGGGTTTTTTTCTTTTAAATCTACCATACTGCTTCAGTTCATTTCCAATGCAACAATCTACTCAACACCAAAAATGGTCATATCTATCATAAATACAGAAAGTCAGTTGTTTTAAAACTTATTTTTTAAGCTCCAAGTCCTCAACACTCTTTGTGTGTTTTTTGTTTTTTTTTTTTTTCTGAAAAGTGGGAGTGCTTAACTTTTCCCCTTGAAATTGGCTTCAGCAGAAAAGCTACCCTTAAAATCCCCGAAAAGCTAAAGCAGTTCACATTGTTTTTCTCTTGAATACTTTCTGCCCATTTTAAATTAACAAAACAAAAAAAAAAAGAAAACAAAAAGAAAAAAAAAAGGAAAAAAAAAAAACGTTTTCTGGAACAAAACCAAACCAAAACAAAACAAAAACCCCAAAACAAATGAATGAAATTATATATATATATATATATATATAAAACAATGATTCTGAAAACAGAACAAAGTGTGAGCGATTGACCTGAGAATAAAAAGACATTACATTTCTTTTTTCTTTTAGCAAGCCATTGGTATCTGAATGCTAAGATAGCAAGAAATTTAAAACTGTAACAAGGTGGGCTGCTTTCCCATACAGTGCATGCCGGCCTCTGCTGTGCTATCGACGTGGGGCGTTATTGAAAAGGGGCAATATACAAGGGGCTCAAGCTCCGAAGACAGTAAGGAGGCAGCACGGGCTTTCGTCTCCCAGACCAACAGTACCTTCGAAAGGACAAATGTAACAGTTTTTTTTTTTTTTTTTAAGTTTTATTTTATTAAAAGGAAAGGAAAAAAGAAATGTAAAACCCACCGGCATCGTTATATGGGAAAACAACCCACGCTTTTTTCTTTTTTCTTTTTTCTTTTTTTGGTTAGAAGCTTTGGAATTGCAGTTAGTCTATTTTTGAAATTGGTTTGTTATTAACTTTTTTATTTAAATTCATTTTCATTGTTCATCTTCAAAGCTTACAATCTGAAGGTGTCCATTCCTACGCTAGCTAGACCACTGTCCTTAGGGCAGCCGGGGTCCCGGGGCCCCTCCGCCGGGCTCGCCGGTCCATCTGACTTTTGGCTAAGATCCGTGTCAGACTCCTCCGAATAGTCGTCTGTTGGCATCGAGGGCTGAACCCCTGAGGTGCTGCATGAACTTGAGGTAACCGTTGAAGATGAGGAGAGAGGAGGGAAAGGCGGCGGCGGCGGCTTCCCCGGCGGGGCGCGGGGGGCCGCCGGGGGCCAGGGCTTTCTGGAGGCGTGGGGGGAAGCCGGGGGGGGCCGGGGGGGCGGGGGGCTGTCGTTTGAGTGAGCGGCCGACTGCGAGGTAGATGCGGTGCTGGGGTGGGGGG
>JAVJGJ010000033.1:22972980-23003690 GCA_035590215.1 Microhierax caerulescens | reverse complement strand
CTGCGAGGTAGATGCGGTGCTGGGGTCGGGGGGGCAGGCAGAGTGAGGTAATAGACTGGGGTGCTCTTTGGCGTTTCTTGCTGCTCTTGTGATTGTTCGGTGTTTGTGCGGGGCTGACTCGAGATGCTGACTGAGGGCTTCGTCCCCACACACCGTGCTCTCGCACGCCACGCACTGGTACGAGCCGCTGCCCTGGCTGCTGCCGGTGGGCACGTGAAGCACCATCTCTTGCAGGTTCGCCACGGACTGGCCGAAGAAGCAGAGGGACTTCAGGTGGTTGCTGGCCGCCTCCTGGTCGCCGAAGCCCGCCTGGCACTTGCGGCAGACCAGCTTGTACTGCACCTTCGGGACGATGAAGGGGTCGCAGAGGGAGTCCGCGCCCTTGCCTTCCGCTTCGGGCTCTTCTGGGGGTTTGGGCAGGAGGGGGGACACCTCGCGGGGTGCGTTCTTCTGCTCTTCTTGCTTGGGGGGTTCTTTGGCAGGGTCTTTGTCCGGGGTGGCAGCCCCCGCGGGGACGGGGGTTTGGCTTCCTTTGGGCTGCTGCGCTTTCTGCTGCTGCTGCTGCTGCTGCTGCTGCTGCTGCGCCTGCCGCTGCTGCTGCTGCTGCTGCTGCTGCAATGCCTCCTGCAGACTCTGCTGGTATTGCTGGTACTGCTGCAGCAGGGAGCTGGGGGACAGCCCCAGCAGCGCCTGCGACAGTGCGGGGCTGTAGGGGAACAGCCCCTCCATCCCGTACATGGGCTGCAGGTACCCGCTCTGCAGGGTGCCAGGGATCTGCGGGGCGTAGTAGGGGGAAAAGCCAGGGACGAAGTAGGGAAGGAACTGGCTCGTCAGCAAGGTGGTGGGGTCCGAATTCAGGGCGGCCTGCAGCGCCTGGAGCTGGGTGGGCTCCACCGCATACTCCATGGTGGGCAGTGGGGCTGAGAGGGCGCCCGCCGGCGCCTCCCCCTTCTCCTTCTTGGGCCCTGGCAGGGGGTCCCCCTTCCCCTTGGGTGCCTTCTCCTTCTCTTTTGCCTTCTCGCTCTCCTTCTCCTTGCGCTGCGGCGGGGGTGGCTGCTGCGGCTGTGGGGTCGTTGCCGGTGGCTGCTGCGGGGCCACGGCCGCCGTGGCTTGTGCCGGGGTGGGCGAGCTCAGCGCGGCCGGGGGCTGCTTATTTGGTAATCCAGAGGTGGGGAGGCCGGGCGAAGGGACGCTTGTGCTGGGCAGGCCCATCAGGTTAGGTTTGGGAGAAGTTAAAGCTGCAAGAGGGAGGAAAGAGAGGTGAGGAGTCACTCGGCAGGCAAGAGAGCACCAGGAAGGGTGACCCCAGGCCACCCCACAACTGCCCCTGAGCCGCTGACTCCTCTGCATGAGGCAACGCCTGGGCCACGCTCACGCACTGCAGCAGTGCGGGTGGCAGAGCCCGTCCACGGCTCCTGCTTCCTCTGGGACAACTGCCCCTCTCCCCGCTCCCCAGGGCCCCGTGCCATGGGGACGTGCCTCTCCAGCTCCCACCACCCGCAGCCGCCTGGGCACGCTGCCTGGCAGCACGGCGCACGGTGTCTCTGTTGGGGACACCCGCCGGGCGCCTGGGATGCTCCACACAGCTGCTGTTTTACTGACTCCTCTGAAATTCCTGAATGATCAACAGCCGATGTCAGGGACAGGCACTTCTCCCACATCTGCACCGACTGGTCCTTTGGTCAAAGGACTCCAGCAGAAGGGAAGAGCTACGCAAACAGCCGTAACGCTAGATACTGTCAATCTCATTAACATCTCCACCCATCAGGAAGCCCTGCGGATGGCAACTGAAGAGGACTGAACAGGCTAATAAGTTATTTTGTCCTTATTAGGCTGATGCTCAGAAATCTCTGATGCAACCCCTTCCTTCCTTCCTTCCTTCCTTCCAACACGAGGCTTTGGGTGCACAGCTTCTGAGCAGTTTCAGAGTTTACATGGTATTCAGACATCTCCCCTAGGCATGAACGTCATGTTTTGGGTGGAATTAAAAGCATCGTGATGCTTCCTCTACAAAGGAGATGGATTAATGGTGGAATGTGAAGTCTGCCCATCTTCCCAACGGCAGGAATAGCCAGGAACAACACAGTCCCCTGGTGCTGATTCCTGCTCTCACAGCTGACAGCAGCTGGGGGCAAGAGGAGCGTGGCTCGCGGAGTCACATCCATTAGTCATGTCCACCGCTCCTAAAAAGGAACATTTTGCTTGGGAAGTCACTCAGTGCCATCTGGGGAAAATAAAAATGAAACAAACCTCGACTGTTCTGCCGGTGCAGCCCCGTATGCTCCAAGGCTCTGGAGCAGTGAACCTGCTGCAGCACCCTCCCCCGCCGCAAAACTGTTCAACAAAGTCCAACCTGCCGCCAGCAAAGCGCGAGCCCTTACAGCTGTGACGGTAAGTGCTCAAAGGCGGTCTGAGGACGAACGGCTGCAGGACTAGGAATGGACACAGAGGCACGGTAACTCCTATTCTAGGTTGTCCCTCTTCCGTGAAATACCCTGTGGAGGAGGAGAGGAGAAACTGCCCCTTTCCGGCGGTGGCAAGGGGCATAGTGGCAGCCTGAAGTCTTTTCCAAGGGGAAGCATGCCTGCAGGGAACCACTGTGCACGGGGCAGGTGGTGACTCCTGGCACGTAAATCCAGCTGCCATGGGGTCCTCTGCGTTGTGAAGGCAACGTAAAGAGGGGCTGGGTCCAACAGCTCTGAACTGCAGCTGCCCCATGGATCCCGGTGAGGTCTCAAATCATCAAAATCAATTCCGAGGAACAAGTGTGGGCACCCTCAACCATCTCATCCCTGCTGCTAGCAGGCACCTGAATCCCGGGTCCTGGACCAGAGCAGATGGCAGGACCGGGGGCAGAGTCTGTGGGAGGGAGCACAAAATACAAGTTCTGTGCAGACACATGCTCCTCGGGCTTCTGGACACCGTGGCCCTGGCTGCTGCCTGCACAGCTGCATCACGAGAGCCCATCGCTTCACCATGCCCTGTAAAGCTGGTGTAGCCCAGCAGGAATCCACACTTGTGCCCACACAGCACAGGAACTGCGTTCCTGCAGCTCCATGCTCTGAGCAGCAGCTGGCGGCTAAGGCGAGCGGAGCACCTGCCAAAAGCTGGCCGCACCGCACCCTGCGCTGACAGCTCGTTTGCCTGCAGCGCTGCATCCATCACTGGTGCTGGCACCCTGCACCCGGCGCTGGCCTCCCCAGCAAAGGGCAGGAGACAAAGCCGCCGTGGCTCTGCAGAGGCCAGCCTGGAAGGAGCCCCGTGGGAGGGCGGCCAGAGCCGGCAGAATGCAGCTAGAGCTGAAGCAAAGCCCTTCTGAAACCTGCACCTGCTCCTGACGTGGTACGGAAGCGACAGTGATTTGTGAAGGCATGCAGCAGACCTCCGTGCAGCAGCCTTACAGATTGCAGATAAGGGCATATTATGGATGGATGCCATTGAAACCGTGCTCCCTAGCCGAACAGTCCCCGAGAGGTTCAAGCGCAGGAGCAGCGGCTAATTCATAACATTCCTGGATGCACCGCCTTATCTGCGGCGACAGGCTTTGAGCTGAGATGGCCTGACCTTTGGAGCTTTATCTAAAGGCCACAAATAGTCTGTTTGACTTTCTGAATAGCTGAGTCCTGCCTAGGCAGTCCCTGATTGCTTTTAACATTCACAGTACGTAGCCCCATCTCCCCAGGACACGTACTGGTCTTTGGAGTAAAAAAAAAAATAGAATATTTAGATGTTGTTGTAAATTTGGGGTAAAAAGTAAACGGCACAGAGCTATCTATGGTGGGCTGACAATGTAATTTGCCAAAGAGATCCTCTTGGCCTGGTTCTGGCCTCTGAAATAAGATCTTCAGTAAGAACCGAAGTATGACATGAAAAAGCCCTGGCACATCCCACCCCCCCCCTCAGGCACGTAGCTAGATTCAAGGAGCAGGAATGGACAGTAGTCCTGAACAGAACAATTTCTAACAGCAACTGTTTTTAAATGGTTTAATTATGATGACCTATCCTACAGCTATAGTTAAGAACGATTTTACTTTCTCTTTGGGGGTCATGGGAAGAGTCCTGTAACTACATAAAAAAAGCCTTGCAGAGGCCCTAGCTCCCAGCAGAAAGCTCTTCCAGATCTCCAAAAAACTGATCTTCTCTGCTCTGACAGACATCAGCAACCATGCTACAAGGTAATCCCTCTGCTGCTTTCACGGGAAAAAGGATCTTGACGCCAAGAAAGAGCATCATTTTTGAAAGGTCAGAACCCAACAAACAGAGCGAGATTTAACTCTTTTTTCATTTTTCAGAGATGAGCATTAATGGAGAAAAAGGTGAACACAGCAACTTCCATGGGGAGAGAAAGATGCCCGTTTTGAGTCAAGGGCCTCGAGTGCTCTCTTCAGGGTGCTCCACTGAAGTTGCCGCTGCAACTACACACAAACCTCAGGTGCTAGCGATGTGACTCACAGCGAGCAGCTCTACCCCGTGAATGTCATATGAGTTGTTCAAGTTACACAGAGCTGCTCACACCAGCTACTATCCTTTTGTCTAAGGCTTTGATTTGCTTATCTGAAGAGTTACCTCCTGGATAACAAAAGAAGATGACAATTTTATTAACGTGACACAACCATGTTACCTGGCAGCATCTGCACTCAGTTTTTCGATCTGTTGAAAAAGGAACCTCAGAGTCAGCCTGCTGAATAAAAGTGGAAAGCCTTCTTGGAGAGTGATAGCACTCCAGTTTCTGATGAAGACAACAGGCAGATACTCAGATCCTATTTAGGCTTCGCATCATGGATTATAACTCATCATTAGCCAATCAGTTCAGTACAGTAAGAGAAAGTTAACTGTTCTGGACACTGTCTTAACAGTGGTAGACCTGTACTGCTGCCGTGTAGAAAACGAAGGTGCATGGTGTAACCATACCAGGCGTTACGGCGTCACAGGCTTTCCAGCCCGAGACAGACTCAGCCTGTTGCCAAGACAAGACACTGGAATTGGTTCCCGGGATATCTCTGGAAATGTAGAGCGGCTCTGGTGAAAGTCAGCTTCAAGAGGGATCATCAGAAGTGAACAGAGAGGTCTGCCAAGTGAAAGCAAGTCTAGAGAACATCAATTACTCTGTCAAGAGTGGCAACTCAAGACACAGGCACGTCTCTGGGATGTCATGGATGTAGCAGGGGTGAAATTAAGCCCTTGGATCAAGTTTTCTACGTCACTGCTGGTCTACTGAGCAGTAGTGTCCATTGTCAGTGTTTGCTACACATCTCATACTTTCCATCTGTCCACCAGGTACAAGAGAAAGGAGCATCCTCAAAGACCAAAGTCCAATATCTGGGATTAGGCCACCCAAAGGGATATCCCAAATTTCATTTTAGTGTAGCATTGTGAAGAAAAATCTTATTCAAATACCAAGTAGATTTGTCCCATTACTACACTGTTGTTTGTTGAGCAGGTACTTTCAGGTTGCACCCAGCCACTACTCAAAACCCAATCAACGGGTTCCTCGGGATTTGTCCTGGAGGTCACCATAAGGATGTTACATAAAGATGCTCCAGGTGTGTTACCAGTGCTACCAGGCACATCACACTTTTCCCTAGAAATGGTTCGGTTATTTAAAACTTGGGATGGCACTACATAAATGGAATTTAGTAACAACAGGAAAGGTATAAAGAACAACGAATTCAGCATGTTAGCCCTACTCCTGTTCTGTTTGATAAATCCTTTATTTACCCTTTACTTGAAGGTGCTTTGGAAATTTTAGTCTGTGCCAATGAAACAGATACGCAGCATGTCTAGATCTTGCTGTATTTCAGACTTTGCTAGAAAATCTGAGTTCAGGAATTAAAGATAAAACACCTATTGCTTATTTGCTGTCAAGTAAATATCCTCAACATATTGAGGGCCAGGTATCCTGCTATTAGTCATTCTGAAGGAAACACCTGCTTGTGCTAAAGATGCATCAAGTTAAGCTGTGCCTCTAAGCAGTGTGATAATACCTGTACCCACCTGTGTTGGATGGAGTGAAGCCTGGTAAGGATGGGCTGTTGAGGCCTGGGAGCAAGACTGGAGGGATGCCCTGTAGTGCTGGGTATGCAGCAGGAAGGTTAAGAGCTTGCAGGGGGGTGTTATCAAACATGCCCTGCTGTTGAGCTGCCAGACCAAGAACCTCATTGGCTTTTTTGATCCGGTCCAGCTCCTGCTGAGCCATCAACTGACGTACAGTAGCTGGGTCAAAATACTCCTTTTCCTTATCCAACTGGCTTCCAATGGTTTCTTTAACTTTGGAGATATGCTGTTGAGAGAAGATATGGTCACGTACAGACAGTCGAGCGCTGTACTTGATGCCACACAAAGTGCACTCTGTTTTGGGTCCCTCGTAACTTGTTTGGTTTATACCAAAATGCTTGGCCATGCTGAGTTTGGACTTCTTCTCCTTTGCCCTAGCATTCTGGAACCAGACCTGAACAACTCTCTTTGGCAGTCCAATGTCATTGCCCAGGACCTCACACTCCAGCATGGTAGGTGTCCTGTAGTCATTAAAGCACGACTTAAGAACTTTTAGCTGGAGATTAGTCATCTGAGTGCGAAAGCGTTTCTGTCCGGGCCGGTCCCCGCTCTCTCCAGACTTGCTGGCTGAACCACTTGCGCCAGGGCTGGGGGAGCAGGGGTCTGCAAGGCTGGATGTTTCACTATAGTCCACAGTACCTTCATTGTCGTACTCTTTGCTGTAGAAGCTGGGAGCTGGGCTGACCAGGCCAGAAGACAGCCGATCTTCATATTCAGACATTGCTATCATGGCAGCTTTTGTCAGACCTTCACTGGGTCCCGATGCTGATTTGGTTTCGGTTGCAATCCCTGTTGCACTATCGTTGTCTGCATTCCCTTCATCTCCTGTTGTAGTGTCTGTGATTGCAGTGTTGACAGACGAGCAGTCATCGTTGTCCAGCTTTGTTTGGTCAAAGCTCAGATTGACCGAGGACATGGAGGGACTCTCGAAGTCTTCTATCCCTTCCACCTTAATGGAGGACGGACTCAGCAGAGTTCGAGGTGACAGTTCCATGCTCTTGTTCACTGGGGAGAGAGGAACACTCTGCCCATCACTGCTAGTCGGTGGCATGTGGGAAAAGCTCGCTCCATCAAAGATGTCCCCCTTCATTTGGAGTCCCCCGTCACAATCTAAGAGCATAGCAGACAACGTCAAGTTGTATCCGGCTCTCTTGGCCTCATGCCAGTGACGGGATCGGATATGAGCTTCAAGAGCTGTCTTCGCTTTAAAGAGAGCTCGGCAGAAGGGACACCGTCTGTGGGCTTGGGCAGGCCCCACAGCTCTGAACTGCCCCTTCCTTTCCCGTGCACGGGTGTTCTGAAACCAAACTTGCACCACGCGTTTCTTCAAGCCCACTTCATGTGCAATGTGATCCAACATTTTCCGTGTCGGGTTGGAGTCGAGCAAGTATTTCTGATAAAGAATTTCCAGCTGCTCTGGGGTAATGGTTGTCCTTAGACGTTTATCCCTTTGCGGTTCTTCTCCTCCAGTCCCACTGTCATTTTCTCCAGGGCTTGCACTGGCCTTTTCCTCCAGCTTCCTCTTCAGTGTGTTCATTGTGGATGTTGGAGTTGAGGGTGAAGTGGCTGAGCTTGCTGGAATCTGCGGTAACGTTCCAGACAGCAGCTGGCTCGCCAGTAGCGGATTACTGGGATCAAAAAGCATGAATGGCATATCCAGCGTTCTGTCCAGGAACGGGGGGTGGATAAACTGGTTCTGTGCACTCAGGAAATGAAGCTGCTGATGCTCCTGCCAATGCTCAAAGGAAGGAAATGCCAGCTTACACTGGTCACACTGGTATGGGATTAGCTGAGGAGGTAGGTTTGCCAGCTGTTGAGGGGTGGATGTGTGAATGGGTTTGAGGGAAAGATGCGACAGCTGAGATGGACTTGGACTTGACTGTGACAAGGAGCACTGAGGGGGCTGAGGAGGGGGAGGTGGCTGTTGCAATGAAGAGGGGGAGGATAACTGTGAAATCTTTTGGTGTGCTGAACTTGTCTTTTGTTCTCCTTGGTCCTGTTGCTGCTGAGACTCTTGCTTTGGTTGCATTTGCTTCTCTTGAGTTTGGTTTTGCTGTGTACTTGGAGGTTCAGACTGCTTTGGTTTCTCATCTGTAGCTTCTACTTTAGAACTATAGGTGGAGGAATCATCTGCCTCTGCTGTGAGCTGCAGAAAAGCTGAGGAGGTCGCATTGGCTGAAGACGTAGGTGTGCTGTACGCTTGCGAGGGCATTGGTGTGCTGCAGGAGGAACTGGTTGGAGTCAAGAGCTCCATTGCATCCATCGAGTCTTCATTCTGGCTATCATCCTGTCCATCCTCATCCTCATCTTTGTAACAAAGCTTTTTCTGGTGTTTAATGAGATCAAAAATGCGCTGAAAGACTAGACTGCACTTTTTGCATTGGTAGTTCAAGTTGCTTGTTCTAATATACCTGTCGTTTGTAAGCTCCCGCCGTTCCCCGTCCTTGCCTTCTCCCTGATTCTCATAGTTTTTCCTAGCTTTTTGACGGGCATTCTGGAACCACACCACTATAACACGCGTTGGGAGGTTCAGCAAGTTAGAAAGCTGCTCAAATTCATCATCCTTTGGATAAGCGTTCGCATCAAAGAAGTCCTGCAGGACTCTGAGTTGGTAGTCAGTAAAGCGTGTCCGGGAGGACCGCTTGCTTCCCCAGTATTCCTGCTTTTGAGGTTCTGGAGAAGGAGGCCGTGAGTCTATCTTCAGTTCTTCCAGGCTGGTAATCGGAGGATTACTGAAATTGTACGGGGAATCCTTGTTGCGCTGGCGTTCTTTGAAAAGAGTGTTTCTGAACCAGTGCTTGATCACTTTCTGGGGCAATCCAGATTTGTCTGCCATCTCTTTGATCTGCTCCTCACTTGGGGAATTGTTAATATCAAAATACTGCCGAAGCACTCTGAGCTGGTCGTCGGTGATCCGTGTCCGTGGCCTCTTGTTCTGCTGCTGCTGGAGAAGGCTAGGGTTGAGCTGATGCTGGTACAACTGGGCCAAGTCGGCAGGCAGAGGGTCTACGGGACCCAGCTGGGGTGGCAGCTGCGCAGGTAGCGTTTGTAGTGGCATGGTTTGCATCATAAGTGGTGAAAAGATGGGCAGCTCCATCGGCATGGAGAGCTGGGTGAGTGGCACAGATGGCTGGGCTGGTGCGATTGTAGGAGAGGTAATCGGTGGGGCAGAAGTAGGAATGGTAGGAGTAGAAGCTGGCTGAGGAGGTGCTGGAGGGAGCGGAGGTGGGGGTGGTGGAGGTGGGGGTGGAGGCTCTGGGGTCTGAGGCCTTAGTGGGTACAGTTTGTCATAATGTTCTCTGTATTGTTTGGCAAATCTCTCTAACTGCTTAAAGGGAAAGTAATGTTGGTGAACATGCTCTTGGTGGCTCTTCAGGATGAGGATGTTGGAAAAGAACTTGCCGCATGTATCACACTCGAGCTTTTCCAAGTTCTCACCTTGCTCTGTCTTCCCATTTTTCTTTTGCACCTTCTGCTTGTTCTCGTTATACTGAATGACAAGCTCGAAGCCAAAGTTTTCCAGCAAGGCTTTTGTGGCATTCCCTCTTGCATCAGAGGCAATACGTGGAGGCAGCAAGGAAGGCTCCGTACTACTGCCTGGCACAAAGTCCTTCTTCTCTTTGGGCTTCAAGTTATCAGGCAGAGTCTCCTTAGATGCTACATTATTGTCTCCCCTCTCTGCACTTTCCCTTTCCCGGGAGGTTTCTTTTTCTTTCTCCTTCACTATGGATTTATTCTTCTTCTCAGAGTGCTGGCTCTGCTGTATAAGGACAGAGTGGGGCTGTGACAAGGACAGCTGGCCTTGCTGCTGCTGTAAGAGCTGTGGATGGCTCTGTTGAGGGAGCTGAACTTGAGCCTTCAGGTCCTCCAGCAAACTTGGACCTGTACCAGTCAACGTCAGTGCACCGCTGGTGACAGGCAGACTAACTTCTGGATTGAGCTGGAACTCGGCACTGGGGATGTAGAAAGGAAATAAAAGATGCTGCTGTTGCTGAAGCTGCAGAAGGGTTTCAGTGGTCATCGGGAAGTGCGGCAAAAGTGCTGGGTTGAACAGCTGAGACTGCAGGAGAGCAGCTTGCTGCTGCAGTTCTTGTTGCAGATGGGCCTGGACTTGGGCCTGTGCCTGTGCCAGGGTTTGAGCTTGCTGCTGCTGCTGCTGCTGCTGCTGCTGCTGCCTGGATGCAATCATGTCTGCCAGCTTCTTCCGGTTTGCCTCTTTGGGCTCGGAAGGGGAGGAGATGTTAGTGCTTACGGGGTTACCTAAGGGGGGAATTCCCACAGTGTCGCTGGATACCTGGTTGAGCAGGCTAGGAATGGGAGTTGTGCCTGAATTACTTGTGTTGGTGGTTGTAAAAGTATTACTGTTGCTAGTGCTCACCGGACTCGGTGTGGATGAGCCCAGGGAGACACTGCTGCTGCTGCTGTTGCCAGCACCGTTACTGCTGCTGCTGCCCCCAGCCGCCTCCAGCTTGGCAGCGCGAGCTTTGGTCTGGTGCAGCACGGACCTCATGTGGATCTCCAAGGTTGAGCTCTGACTGTAGGCCACGTTGCAGGTGTTGCACTTAAAAGGTTTGTTGTCTGGGCTGCTGGTAGGCTCGGGCTGCCCAGTAGCAGACTCTTGGAGGGCTCTTTTCAGTTTATGCAGATGAGAAACTGAATTGTAATGGACCAGGAGAATGTTCTTTTGTGTGAAAGACTCCTTGCAGACCGTGCACTTGTAAGGGCAAGACGGATCTAGGAACTTCTCCATAGTGAAGTTTGGGCCCTTCCTGAAGGGTAAGGCCCTTTTCGGTTCTGAGCCAGAGTCCTCCTGCACCGACCCGGAATCGCTGCCCGTCGGGCTCTGCTTATCTTCCAGGTCGCTCTCCTCCTCCTTATCTTCCTCAACTATTATAGTGTGGTCTTCTGCAAGCGAAGGGTCACCCATAGCGAGAAGGTCTCCGTTGACCAAGAGGCCACCGTACAGCTGCTGAATGTCGGCCTCACTCAGCTCCAGATGGCTGGTTTCCAGGTGCTTCTTCAGGGCCTGGAAGGTTCGGAAGCTGCGCTGGCAGAGGCAGCACATCGTGGCCGCCCGGATGACGTGGTACTGGGAATGGAGCTGCAGCTTCTCAATGGTTTTGAATGCCAGGCTGCACTGGTTGCAACGGTACTTGTAGACGTGGCGATCGGACACTGGCAGTTGAGGCCGCTTTGCGTGAACTTCATTGAAGTGTGTCTGCAGGGCCGCCGAGCTCTTGAACACCTGGTTGCAGCCCTTCTTCCAGCAGAGGAAGCCGGAGTCCTCCCTGGCACAGCTCTGATCGGCTGGAACGGGCTTAGGATCTCCGCTGTGCTCCGTGCTCTCCGATGGCAAAAGACTCTTTCCCGAGTCCTCAGAGATCTCTGCGGAAAGAAAATTAGAGCAAACCTGAAAATTACACCAGCGCACAAGGGCAGATGAACGTCCTCTTTTTTGTCTCTAGTACATCTGTGGGTTTTTCTCTGCGATGTGACAGCTATTTCTAACGCTTCTCTATCTTCGTTCGTCTAAATTAATACCAGCCCATGACCCTCGCTGTGGCCCACTGCATAAACCTACACGCTTTACTTTCTTGCCCGCTTTGAGTATCTGGAAACTATTCACACACACATGTTCCCTTAGTGCATTTACCACCTTTAATTCTTCCTTTTAAGTGAAGGCCACTCAGCCACCTGTCTGTGCTGCTTTTCTTTGATGTCCTGCCTATTTTCCTATAACAAGGTTCATCAAATTGAATGTAGTATTTCACTCCTGGTCCTATCAAACCTAAAAACAACAGGAATGAAATTCATGTCCTGCTGGCAGCAGCTCAAAGGGTGCTGTTTGAGGGAAGGCGGGAGGAGAAGGAACAAGCACTCAGCGCACTCCCACTTTTCCAGGGCCACTGAGCACCACCCCGTTGGGAAAAACGCTGTGATATGGGTAGAGGCCAAAAACGGGACTGTGGTGCTCAGAGCAGCTCTAGCTACCCTGGCTGTGCCAGTGCTGCCCCACCAGCACCGCTGCCTTGGGGCCGTCTGCCCGGAAGGAAGCAACTGCTGTCTTCATTCCCACATTCCTTACAGACCTTCCAGCAGGGCGCAGAAGGAAGACCAGCGTGACTTCCCTGCCAGGTTTGAGATCAGACACTTCTGCCCATGCAGAACGATGCTCTCGGGACGCCCTCCTATCACACGGCAAAGCCAAGACTAAACGGTCACGGATTTTCAGTCATGCCTTCGTAACACAGCATGGCAATGAAAAGGGCTGAGGAGATTCGGGCCCTCAGCCCTCCCCCACCTCTGCTTTTCACTGCTCACATCTTGTCTTCTCTGCGAGGGTTCAACACCGTTTCCAGGTGACCCGCCGTGGCGGTAAGCTGTGCTCCCCAGCTCTGAGCCACCTCGCTCTGCCCTGCCATGGGGACGCCCGGGGCACCGGCCTGTCCGTGGCACACGTGAAGGGAGACGGCCCTGCTGGGCACCGCCTGACTGTGGCTCTCGGGACAGCTGGGCACGTGGAAGTGACCCGGACAGAGATGTCCGCAGACACAGTCCCTGACCAGGTGATGGGA
The DNA here is from genome assembly GCA_035590215.1 of Microhierax caerulescens. NCBI lineage: Eukaryota > Metazoa > Chordata > Aves > Falconiformes > Falconidae > Microhierax > Microhierax caerulescens. The sequence goes on along the minus strand of JAVJGJ010000033.1, from coordinate 22,991,061 downwards.
GCGGCGGAGCGGTGGGACCCGTGGACCTCATTGACCCGCACTCACCAGGCTGCTTCGCCAGCTCCTCTGCGGCAGCGCTCCCGTCTTTCTCTGGAGCGGCTGCTGGAAGAAACATGCTGCTGGGCATCATCACCTCAGGTGTTGTCACCTGCAGACAGGGAGGAAAGGATGTGGGGAGTAGGAAAACACAGGAAAATATTTTAAACATCTTCAGTGACAAAATTAGACACCAGTATTGTGAAGTCAGAGGCGTCACTTTTCATAGCTCACTGAAGACTCATATTTATTAGACAAAGCTCTCATCAGTCAAAAGTGTTTCTACAGTTACATTCTGGACATAATTAGCAGTGCACACTTGAAGAATAATCTTATTATTAATATTTTTCCTTTATGTAGAATTCAGACTTTGATCACTGACAATGTTTTGTCATGGGCTGTGAAACTTCTTGTGCAACCAATTAGGTAGATAAGTTGAAAGGCCCACCTTAAGCTGCTGAAAACATAATAAGGCCCCTAATTAAATCATACCTCGTAAAGTACACTGTAATCTTGAACTAGGGAGCACTGCAGCACTGTTTTCAAAGTGTATCGATGCAGGAAAAGGAGGGGCATGAGAAAGAAAAGTACAAATAAGGAGAGAGGTGACAAAGGAAAGGATGAATAAGGGAAGACTAAAAAAGACAGCAAATTGTCTGCAAAATGGAAAGCTTTTGGTAACCCTTTCCTTGCTCTGAAGTGTTCCCTTCGCCTCGCTGCAAGTGTTTGTCTAGAACCTGCCCTATCGTGACCAGCGCAGTGCCAAAACAACAACGTTTTTCAAGAGCTGGAGAGTTTGCGTGCTTCAACTAGAGACGCTCTTTGAAAGAGTCAGACACATATACTCATCTTTTTTGGGAAAACTGTTCCTTTGGGTGTATCTGGTCACACAGAGAACGTACAGACAACCTCGCTACCAGTCTGCAGGTGGCTGGCATCAGGTGCAGGACAACAAATACCCTTCTGAACGTCCAGAGCCAGTCTCACACACCAGCTGAAAAGCTACCCCACAGCCCTTCTCCCCAGAGCAGCAACTGGGAAGACCGACCCGTATCACCGACACCATCCATGCTGTATTCCAGCGTGTGGCTGCCAGCACTGGTTAGATGCCTGTGGCAAGCAAAGACACCTCTGCAGCTCTGAGCAGCTGCATGCTTCATCCCGCTGATGCTCAGGGAGCATCTCCCATACACCAGGGCCACAGCACTTGAAGGAACAGAAACCAACACTGACTTGCAATGCTCGTGGTGCTTCTGCTCCCAGCCTCTGACTGCTGGGAAAGTGAGGCATAAACAAACACTCCTAGACGGGTACGTTTCCTAGCAAAACAAGTCTCTCCATCCTTCTGTCACATGCTAAGAAGGCATTTGCACCCTGGATTTCAGAACAGAGTGAGTGAGTGAGGCTGTTATCTGCACGCAGTGTACCTTGTTTTCTGGGGAGTCAAGGACCACAGGGCTCCAATTCAACTGCAGAAGGTATTAGCAAACCTGTGATGAAGCTGAAGGTAAGCCAACGTGCAGGACATGAAATCTTCCTTATCTAGACAGATGTCAAATGCAAGCAAACATAGACTAGACCTTGGCTTCACTAGGTGAATGGAAGCAAAAACAGTCCATGAAAAACTGTGTCCGAGTGGCTGCAGACATCTGAACAGCACTGGGGAGGGATGCTGAGCTTCCTGCCTTTACTGGGATGGCTGGTGCACGGAGGTGGGTGCCAGGTCCCACAGATGTTGGCAACAAAGGCAGATGACACTGATAAATCACCAGGAGGGAAGCTGGGCACACCAAATTCATTCCACCTTTTACTCTAAGCAGGAGTATCTGATGGCTGTGGGTGGTGAGTCTGGAGACGTGAAAGGTCACTGGTTAATTCCCGGTAGCCAGGCTCGGAGGAGGGGAATGAGCAGGGATGCCGAGGAGGGAAGGCAGGCAGGAGCCATCCCTCTCGGCTTTATCAGCAGGGAGAGTGCTTTCCTAGGATCTTTAGGAATTATGAAAAATAAATCATGAGAAATTAAAAAAAAACCCAACAGAGTAGAAAAAGAACAAAATTATCTAACACCTCAGCTGCACATCATTATAGAAAACTGTGGGCTTTTTATACGCGTTACAGTAAGGCAGCCATCCCCACTACCACACTCAGTACGACGGATCAGTAATTGTTTTCATACACTTTAATTAGAAAAACTCAGATGGCTATGAATAATAATGGAAAAGAGAGACTTTTGCACTTGAAAGGTTGAAGTCAATCAAGTGTGAATGACGGCAAAAAAGAAAAAAAAAAAGACACCAATTCATCAGGCCTCTGTTGTCTCGCCGCGTCTTTAATCATAATTCCTGATTGGGATTCAAGAAGGCAGTAAGCAGCGGTTCTTTGTCTGCCTTCACCTTCCGTCAATTAACTCTCCCCGAAATATAATCATCAACCTCACATGCTCCTCTGCATCTTAATCTGGGTCTCCAAACCAATAAGTCCTGCCCTATATGTGTTTAAGTAATTACCTTTATCTACCTGCATCTCCACAGCCACAGTTCTCACCCTACTTCTACCCCTTCCGCCACAATAAAAAAAGAAAAAAAAAAAAAGGTGGGAAGAAAAAAAAAAAAAAAAAAAGCCTGTGGTACGTTGAATTGCTACAGGCACAAAATCCCAAAATGCAAACAGAAAAAAGCTTAGAAAAAAAGTGGAGGGAACTAGAAATTCGGGATATGGACGTAGGGCAACTGCAGACAGTCCGTGCAGCCACACGGGGCTGGCCCAGGGAAGCAGAACCTCGAAAATGAGGCTTTTGAAATGGTCGTGCTTCAGCAGCTGGACCCGCTTCAGTCCTCCACCCGTTCGGCACTACTCAGACTTCTCCTGACAGTGCTGCCTGTTTGCTGTGCCATTTTCCAGGGCAGGACCAGCCTGTCTCTTCGTCCTCACAGACCACCCCTGACCAGGTAGCAAAGATGCAAATAGTGAAAACAGGCTGCACGTCTCAAATCATTTCACATTTACACTGAATTCCAGACTGCCCGTTTCGAACTGTCTGTCCCTTCACAGTGCAAACCAGTCCGGGGGCGCAGCGTTTCCCTGTACGTGCAGAAAATGCCTCGCACACTGCGGCTGCTTTTAATATAAACAAACAGTGGGAGTACCAAGGGCGCAGGAAGGTTTAGTAGGCCACGGCCACCCAACAGATAAACACGGAGCGGTGCTCTACGGCACAGCGCTTTGTGCTCTGGATGTATTTAAATGGCATTAACTGTTCCGGTGACAGGGGGGAACGTGTTTATCTCCAGCACAGCCTGTGCTAGCGTCTGCGGTTGTAAAACGCTCCCCACCTCCCTCTCACCTGAGCCTGCAATGCCTGGCATGTAATCCTCAGCTCTACTCAACCATCTCCTTGTTTAAATGTCTATTCAACACCAATTCTTTCACAACGGCAACATATCATTCATTGTGAACCGTTCGTTATTAAAAAGCCAGCCCGACAGATTTGTTTGACAGATATGATTTGTCTTCTCCCTTTCCTTCTTCCACACATACCTGCTTTGCTCTGTCCAACATTAAACTGGATCCCCTTCCTGGTTGCAGCCCTGATCTTCTGGCCCACAAGCCAGCAGCAAAGCCACCCAGCTTGGGAACACCACCCTCTGTCACAGCCGACCTGCCCCGCGTGGAGCCCTGGCAGCACCCATCCCCTCACTGCTCCTGCATCCAACGTCTCCTCTAGGTTGCTCTCCCAACGTTACTGCACAAGAGGCAAACGGTCCCCTTGACCTGTGCTGCTCTTGATCTTCCTGCCCAAACGAAGCCAGGAGGGGAGGAGGGATGGCAGCTGGGCTCCTACCCACTCTTTCTGACAGCCTGGCATTTGGGTACCACCGCGTGGACCAGGTTCTGTTTATCGCTACTTCAACGACCCGGGTCAGTGGCTCCCAGAAAATCCCTGACGCTGGGGCAGGCGCTCAGGGCACACACTTCGCTCTGACCGCCCCGTCCCCATCCCCATCCCGCTCAGTGGGGCAGGGAACTTGCTTGGGTAAAGAGTGAAGGAAGGGGCAGTTTGGGCCAGAGACCGTGGCAGCCCCTCCTGCGCCCCACTTCGCCGTGTCTTCCCTGTGGAGATGGGAAGGCTGGCTGGAGAACCTCCCTCTACAGCAGACTGCAGAGAAGCCAATTATCTGCCTTAGAAGATGGAAAGTTCTTGGGACAAGCCACTCTGCTTCCAAGGACCCTCCCTTTTGGATGAAATTCAGATGCCCTTCAGCAGACAAAATTTCTTTATGATGACGAGATTCACTGACACGCATGGGCACCCCGATGTGACGGCCATTTGTATAGACAATGTGGTCCAGCGAGTGACTATTACAAAAACCCCAAGGGCTGATACGCCGCGTCTCCTGCCTCCCTGCCCCACGCACATCTTCAGCAGATGGCACACACCCTGACACCTAGAGACCTGTCACTGGTCCGGAGAACCGGCGGGTCCACTCCTCACCAGTGACAACCTACAGCAGTGACAAGCGTGGCTCCTGCCACTACTGATCTACCAGATTGTTAAGATATGAACTGCATAGCAGCTTATCAACACGGGCCGGAGGCTCAGAGCTGCAACACCCCTCCCACGCCAGCCCTGGCAGTGTGACACAAGCATATTCTTGGCACGTCTGAAAAATTAATCTTGGCTAGTGCGAGCGGCCAGCTCCCCATGCGCACCGGATCTGCCTGCTCTGACCTTCCTCCAGACTGAGTGACCAAATGTGTGGACAGTCTATGCAGTTCCCCTGTTAACACCCCAAAATGCTGAAATCATGCAGCTTTTGGAAGGAAAATCTCTAGAAGGTGTCTGAGGAGATACATTGCCATCCCTACCTCCACGCAACCAGGGGGAAATACACATGCATTGCAAGGTTCCCGAACCAGACAAAGGAGGTAATTTCCATTACAAAGAGAGAGAGAGGGTGCTGGAGTGAAAAGCTTCATTAGACTCAGAGAGGCAAAGCGATGGCAGTATACCAAGGTCACTTCTAATTTAGACCATCTAATTGGCAAACATGGCTCCAAATGGCTATCATCTCACAGGGCTCAGAATTAATGAAGCCCGATTATTTTCATTACCTTCATCCGAGATGGAGAATGAGACACAGAGTGAGAGGGAAAGGGGGGAGTGAGAGGGGGCGAGAAGGAGGGAGAGAGAAAAATTGAATGACAGCAGAAGGGAGAGAGCAATAGGAAAAGACAATGGGAAAGAGGGAAAAAAATGTAAAGATAGCAAGAGGGAGAAGTGAGGGTGGCAGGGACGGGCAAGAATTACTCTTAGAGCAAGGGAGGAAAGAAAAAGATGGAAAGATTGCTGAAACACCGGGAAGATGCCCTAAACTGAGGAAGAGAAAACTGACAACAGACATGACAGGAGAGGAATGTGCAGAACGATAAAGCCAGCCGCGGGAGGAGGGAGAGCTCCCCGCTCCCGAAGGCTCTCGGGAAGCCGTCCCTTCTCCCGGCTTGAGCCCATCAGTCTTGTCAATCGGCTGTGCAGGCGCACTGCACTTCACCCTCATTAAAGGGCTCTCTGCTGAAGCGGTGCAGGCCCAGGATTAGCGAAGAGGCTGTTATGTGGAAAGATGACGATTAGACCCGTTTAGAGCAGCTGAAATACCACGCAGAATGAACTTGGGCACGTCCATTCACCAGCCCCACGGACGGGAAGCTGCAGGACACGGTGGGGGATGGCGGGAGCGCTGCTCCTGCCCCACGGGCGCTTCCCTGGCCCCGGCGCCGTGCAGGGACACGGCACAAACTCCTCTCCCCACAGCCTGTGGCTGCAGCCCTGCCAGTCCTCGTCCCAGCACCTGAGCTGGTGGGGAGGACCTGGGCGTCCCATGGGGCGGCCGGCCCGGCTGCTTGTGATATGAAAAGGATGGCGCACGGAACAGCCAGCTCTGAGATGCTGAGCACAAGCAAGCAGCCGTTACTATGGCAACAGACATATTAGACACTGCAGGTTCCTAAAAGGCGTCTGATAAGGTATTATTAACTGGAGCCTCCTCCAAATACCGAGCGCAAAGGCACTGTGTCGAAAGGGACCCAGCTCCCATTTACTGGGCTGCAATCCCCTCACTGTGGCACCAAGACCCGATTCACGTGTCAGACTGAGACGGGAACCTTAGCTAGAATGAGCAAAATTAGGAACCGCTGATGCTGCCGCATTATGCACAAGCCATACTGATTTCTCAAAATATCTGCCACTTAACGCGAAAAAGAATCGCCTTCTCGACCCACATGCTGCTGGACTCAGAGCAGGAGGGGCAGCCTTCCTCCCCAGTGTACCTCCCAGAGGGAACAGCGGTCCAGGGCCAGTGGCAACGGCGAGGTGGAAGAACCAGAAAGAAGCAACAGGATGAGCTTCATGTGGAGCCATTCTCCACAGCTCTCTGAGCAGGATGAGGCCCTGCGCCAGCACAGCCAATGTGCTCACCTAAGGGGACTGTCCCCCACAGTGCTGCAGTTGCTCTGGCCACGTCCTCTGTAGTGTGCCCCAAGCTCCTTAACAAGCGGCTTCTGGCAGTCCCCCTGGATCCTGGAGGCACAGCCTCCTGGAGGCCAAGAGGACGGACCAGCCCAGCCGCACCTGTCCCGGACTGCGCCTTCTGCCGAGAGCCCGGCTCAGCAGCCAACCATTCCACATCTCAGCAAACTGGTTATGCTGGCTGGCCTAAGAATGGGGCCCAGCTTCTGCTCACTGCTCCTGTAAGGGCAAAAAGTCTGCCATCGTGTGTGTTAGGAGCTAACAAGCCTCATTCAAGTCCTCAGAAGGTATTTACACACTTAAGCACCATCAATCAAAACGGATGCGGGTTGCAGAGACCAAGGGCTTTGTGACAGGACCGCCGCTCGACCAGGCGCACGAGCACTCGGGCAGCCTCGCGGGGCTAGGGAACGGCTGGTGCTCTTCGCCCTACCTCCCCCCGCTCTGTTCTTCAGAGAGTGCTGGGACCTGCTGGCCTGGCTGGATTTTTGATGAGATTTGCAATGTGGCACCTACTTGGGGCGCACACAGTTCCCACGGCTGGTGAGGAGCGCTTACTCCTACAGCGGCCAGTGCGCGCCCTCCGCCTGCCGGGGCGCGGGACACGGCTTCAGCTCCGGCCAAGCCTGACGGCAGAGAAGCGAGAGGACAGGCGGCTGGTAAAGCACGGCAGGAAGGAAGATACAAAGCATAAAGGCATGGGAGAAGGAGCCACAAGAGGGCTGGAAGGGTGACAGAAAGAGAAGACGAGAGAACTGTACGAGAAAAGCTGGGTGATGCTGCATGTGCTTGCTCATACGATGTCACGGGAGTATTTCAACAAACACAGTATTATTCACCTCCACTGTCAGGAATCAGCAAAGAAAGGAGAAAACAAGCAGAAATGGGGTGTAAGGAAGAAGAAAAAAAATCACAAAGAGAAAGAACTGACAGGAATCAAAATAAACACTTATTTCATATACTTGATGACAAGTTCTTAAATGCAGACACAACCTTGTCTTGAAGATTATACCAAAGAAGTAACAGTGTAGGAATCTGACAACACATCCCATTTGTGAATTTAGAAGGGTTTTTGAAAATGTGCCTTATTAATTCTACCTGTATGTTAAACTGATGCCAGCAAATGGAAAGGCGGACTCATGCATGTGAAACCTATGAAAAGGGAATTCATGAAAGAGACGTTCTGGGACTCAAAATGTTATTTACTGAAGCAAATGCCTGGGCACTGGAGAGTGGGGTAAGCCTTCATGAGCATTTCTGCACCGTGACAACAAGTCCCACGGCAGAGGTCCAGCAGCTGCACACTTGACTCCACGTCTGCAGCAGCAGCAGAGACGCTGGGCCAGCAGCTCTGGGGTAAAGCAAGCCAGAGCACAACCCCAGGTCTGTCTCACAAATGAGAACCTGAACACTGCGCTGTTAATTCGCTGCTTCTCACCGAGTACTAGCCCTCGAGTTAGGTGAATTTTGATTCCTTGGAGACGGTGCTGGAGAAGGAATCCCACGCTAGGTGCTAAAACAAGGATGCAGGGCAGAAGAAGAGCCTGGTGCAAACACATTTGTGCTGAACCACAATGTGTCATCTGAAGTTTCTGCTCCCCATCAGGAGCTGCACAAGCAGCAGCAATCACAGCCTATGCATGGGCACAATGTTGTTTGACAAACAGCTTGAGAAGAGGAGCTGTCACATGTTTTGAGCTCCACATGAAGACAGTTATCTAGCAAACTTTCATTCTATGCTTCAGTGGTTAACTTCCTACTTCAGATAATTTTAACTGCCTCTGCTTACCTTTTTAATTTTAAACCAGGAATTTCCAAACACTTTAGAAACAGCACTTGAAACTATAGCTCTAATACTCAACAGTCCTGTAAGGTTCCACCTGCCTTGGGCCAACAGCAGCACATCTTTTGCTTGCTCAGGTTACCCTGAAAAAGGGAACGGTCACACAACAAAAGCACTGCAATTTTGGATGGAGTGACTCCTCACAGAAGTAACAGATCCACCTTACCTCATACAACCACGACAATGACGCTCATTAAGTGAATGAAGCACAGAACATGGGCTGCACAATAGGACTGTCTCCCCTCCACGAGACGAGACCGCCAAGGGGAGTTACTCTACTGGTTCTTAAAATCGTATTTTAAGCAGAAACCTGATACCTAATTTCCTGTAATGTTACCTTAATCACCCTGGCTGTCCTTCTGGGGAAGTGCTCATCAACACACGAGCACTTTCCTTCCACCACAGGAGCGGCACAGCACATCAGCTACTGCACCTCCCAGAAGCTTCTGTGCAAAACACGACCCCACGCAATGACCTCAGTAGTTAAAGGAAATCGTATTTATTCTCATCTTTTCAGAGGGAAATTACCCACCACTGATGCACTGCCAGCTTCCACAGTGCTCAAGCACGGGCAACATAGTCTCCGCAGTCAAAACATACAGGGGTGGGAAAACCTAGGTGACAGAGCCCTAAGAGATGGAGGAGCTGCCCGCTGCAGCAAAGTCAACCCATGCAGGTCTGGCCATCCTTTTACTCCTCATCTTTGCTACGAAAGCATCAGACATGCTTGACTACACAGCCACTTACCGTCATGATGAGTTTCTCGACGCAGTCAGGTGACACACTGTGCAGGTGGGTGAGGTGCAGCTGCAAATGGATCTTGTTGTTCAGCATGTCCTGGCAGAGCGGGCAGCGGAGCATGGGCTGCACCGAGTGCTGGGTCATGGCATGCACCCGCAGCCGGTTCACGTCTGTGTTACTGTACTTGCAATAGGGACACTGATACATCTGCAGAGCAAGACAAATGAATCACGCAATTGTTACAGCTGCTGCTTTCCTCTTTCCTTACAGCTAGACGGCAATAATTTGATGCCTTCTCCTACCACCAGTTATCACCTTTCATCCTCCTTCTCCTATTTTGTTCTTTGCTTTTGGCACATATGAAACAAATTACCTGCTTGTATATGCACAAAAAGCTGGGTGGTTCTTCCTTACCTGCTCTGACTTTGTCTCCTCTGAAGTTTTTGACCATTTAAAGGAGAGAGGCGACTCAGAGCTGCTGGGAAATGATATTCGTTTAGAGGACGCTGGAGGCTCTGTCAGCTCCTTCTCTGCCTGGCTGGTTGGTGCTGCAACAAAGAGAGATTTGTATCAGGACATCTCCAAAGAGGCTTAAGACAGCATTTCCATTTACTCTGCTGCTGTTGCTTGAAACACGTACCGAGGACTGGGAGGGGGGTCAGTCTGTGGACTAACTTACATCCTACAAAGTATGCCTGGCCAAAAAGTGTTCATTCTTGATTATGTTCCATAGTAAGGGAGCTGTGTCATTTATAGTTAGAAGAGAAACTACTCAGCTACTTCTGCGGGCTGCCTGCAGCCTGTCAGGTGCAGGGAAGTCTTGTCCTGTGCTTACGTCGGACACACAAAGGCCTGGCCAGATGTGAAGGCCAACGTGCCACCTCCACGAGCAGCTGGGCTGACTCGACAAAGCAGAACTGATACTCCTAGCTCCCCTGGGACGTTCTGCATACGAACACCCCAGGATGTGTCTGCCTGGGAGATAGCTGGAGCCGTGTCTGTCAGCCCAAGGGACTCGCACTCCGTGCTGGAAGCAGTGGCAGCGGCACACAGCCAGGACGGCAGCGGCCAGCTCAGCCTGCGTGCCCCGCGGACGAGCATACACCTGGGGTGCTTCCTAGCGAGCAGCCCCAGCACAACCACGATGGCAGAGACCCAGCCTACGGCCAGGGCTGGGGTGGGACTCGGACATCCTCACACTGTAACAAGCGGAGGAAAGGCGATTTTATTCCAGCAGAACAGAAGAAGGCAAACGAGCCCAGAAGTCAACAGCAAAACACTCGGCAAGTTGTGGCACTCGAAGCACATGCCTGACCTTTACCCCCTCCCCCCGAACCCTGGCAGCCTGCAGTACATAAATTTGTGGGACATCTATTATTTAAAAACTGTAAGGACAAGTATATTAGACACAGCCCCCGTCTCCTCCTCCCCAAACACACATTCATAACAGTACTTTAATCTGTCTCGAATCGACTTCAAACCCATTTCGCCCTTAATGGGAGTTATTCATTTTCACTTGAAAGGTAATATATGACAGCTGGATATTTAATATGATGGATCGGCTGCCGATTAACAAGGCACTGTAGCATTCTTAGACCGGTTCCCCCATACTCTTCCCCTTGTCTCTTATTCTCTTTGTGGACCCACTGGTATGCATTCCTTGTTTCAGAAGATGCTGTCGGAGTAAGATCCAGGCAAACTGCTTCCTTCTTAAAGGTCTGTCTGTTCACTGCCGTGAGCTGTGTTCCAAAAGGCACCACATCACGTAAAGAAAGAGAATCCCCAATTGTAACTGCCCTCCCTGCCAGACCCCGTCCCTAGGTGTCCAGTTAAACAGAAGCAAAGTAACTTCCAGGAGAGGGAAAACAGCTATTGCAAATAGGTAACAACAGTGCCAGAGGGAGGCAGGGATTGGAGGAGCTCTGGTACTACTCAGTTTCTCCTGGTAGAGAGCGATTTCCTTCCCCACAGCACGCCCGGTACTTCAGCCCTGGCTGGCTACACATCCCCCATGCATGGATGTGAAGCTCTGCCTGTATCTGAAACCAAAAGCACAGGACCCCGCCACGCTGCCGACTCCATGAAAACATCCAAACCCAGAGCTTCTTTGCAGAACAAGTCTGCGGTGTCAGTGCCGACTTGTGGACACCAGTGCAGCACCTGCCCTGCCCCTGCACACAACGATGGGCAGCTTCTCAGGTCAGGCTGCTCGCTGGAACCCGAGACCCTCCCTGGGGCTCAGAACAGGAAAGTCACTCGAGGTCTACAGCACAAAAGCTGGACTTCTTTACTTCCTACTAATAAAACACGGTGCGTGGAGCGCGGGAAGCAGTGCACTAGCCCGGACCCACCTGCACAGCTCCTCTGCCCAGGAAAGCAGTCCCTCCCGCCGGGTCTGGGGAGGCAGGGACCACCACTGAGAGCCAGCGCTGTGGCAGGCAGAGGACCACCCTGCCTTAAAACGCCCTGCCCAAGCTTTGTGTGATGTGAGTGACCCTGATATGAAGGCTAATTGCTGTTGACATTGTCCGCTCCTCGGTGTGACCTTGGACATTGAAGCGTCGGCCCCAATCAGGCAGTCAGGCGTCAGGACTGGTGTCCGGAGACCCCAGCTCTGCCAGCGCGGTCACGCAGCAGCACAAGCTCTGCTCCAGCCCCGCACCAGGCTGCGCTGACACCACCAGCCATGACTCTGGGTCTCCTTAGACTTCTCTGCCCTGGATGTCAACTGTGTCTCCCGTGTGGTCCGGACAGGGTCTCACTGGGGTCTGTGCCTGTCATCTGCTCCACAAAACTACTGGCAAGCGCTGCAGCGAGCCATGCTGGCATTGACAGCCCTGGGAGAGGGGCAGGGGACGCGAGGGAGGAAAAGGATGGCTGGAGAAACCTCTGCTCATGTGTATGGGTCACCTTTCCAAAGAAAGGGTGACAACACTTTCACCTTTGGCAACAGCGAGAGAACCACAAAAAACCCACTAAACTCTATTAATGAACCCAGGCGAGCTCCTACAGTGCGAGCTCTGCGCACTTACAAAGCACTGGCGTGTCCCCACAGGCAGCAGGACCTGCGCTGGCACAGCGAGGCATGAAGAGCTCAGGGAGCCCCTGGTCCTCCCCCCCGCCACCAGCTTCACTCCGCACCGCCTGGAGCGGCTCCCCGGCGCGGCGGTCTGGGAGGCCGTGCCTGAATTCAGCGACCCAACTGCCAGCTACCCTGCAGCTGCTGAACGCCGGCTGCAACCTCTGCGGTCACCGCAGCGCGTTTTCCCATTTCCTTTCTACGGGGAAGCAGCCTGCTTAGAATCAGGCAAAAGCAAAAGATAATTACAATTTACTTTTACTTACCATCTCTGAAGTGCCCATTTTATTAAATGCACTTGATGTAACCCATACCTTTAATCCTTCAAAACCAAAATTATTAATGAATGTCCAGACACCTGGAAGAACTAGTTTGTTGCAGAATTCTGAAAAATGCATATGGAATATTTGTTCTAAGTATTATTTTTTTGAGATGACAGCTCCAATGGGAATTTTAACGCTGAGACTGAAGTTTATTGCTGATAAACAGCCAAACACACAAAGTGACACATTCAGTCCACATCACAGATCAGAGGAATTAAGAACTCTCTTCTGCCTGGAGAAACGAGGACGCGCAGCGCGGCGCCGGCCTGCAGAACCCTCCGCTGTGCAGGACCTCTGTGTCTGCACGGAGTGGATGGGACAAAACGTCCTCGGCTGAAAATGCCGAAAGGGCTTCGGCCCCACAGGGCAGCTCAGCACCAGAGAATGTGAGGCGCAGTGCCGGTGCCCTGACCACATCCAACACCACACCGACCGGTCCAGGCCTTGCAGGAAAGAGAAAGGAATCTAGCTCCTAGAAGTACGGTGTACGACTATCTGTCAGTTAGTATTTTTATTATTCTGACTCTTGAAATGGATTTAGTTCAGATCTGCCGACCTCAGAGAAAAATGTGCCCTTCTCAACAAGTGCACCCGACAGCCGGGTGCAACAGGACGGGCACTGCTGCAGGCGCGCTGGCCCACCGCAGCCCTGCTTGGAGACCTACTTGTCTTCTCACTCTTCCTCAGCAGCTTCTGCTTTTCAGAGGAGGAGGAACCTTCCCAGGTGTCATTTTAGAGGTGGGATGGGGCACTTCCTTGGAAGTGGGGATCCTTTCCTTTGCTAGTTCCAGAGGCAAAACTGGCAAGGGTCCTCAAAGCTGCCCGCTCTCCGTCCTGGTGGGAAGGGAGTCACCACCCCTCCTCCCAACCATCAGATTCTTTTAGCTGAAGTACCACTGACAGCCCCTTCATCTAAACTTCCATCTCCCAACCCAGCAACATAATGGAAAAGCCAATTAAATGATTATTAATTCATGCTGCTTTCCGTAAGCCAGAGGTTCTCATCTCCCTGCATTCCGTAAACCAGCTTGCCACTTGCCCTAGAAATTTACAGTGGGGTTTCTGCTACCTCCATCGATTTAGAAAACAGCACCCTCCCTGCCCCCAGCCTACTGAAGAAACTCCACTCCTACCCACTTCTGCACTGGCCTGGGAAAAAGTTTTCTCAGGACCGTGGAACGGTGTTTTCACTGCCCGATGGAAAACAAAACTCCATATTTGGTGGCGCCTCCCTCCGCAAAGCTCCCCGGACGTTTTCTTGGAGCAATTACTCAGCATCACGAGCCCTTGGACCAGATGGACCCGCCTGCCCTGCGGCTGGAAATGCCGTCACTGCCGTCACCTCTGCACGGGGCTCGCAGAGGAGCATCCTTAAAGCAGCTGCAACTTTCCCCCCGAAACCGAGACCAGAGCGGGCCGAGTTATCTGTTTTCATGCTGCCGCAGCCCCCCCTGCGGTGGGGGGCCGGGCCAGCCCAGAGCTGCCCACGCCGTCCCGTGAGCAGCAGCTCGGAGCTCAGAGTAAGGGCGCACGAAGTTTCACTCTCAGCCTCCAGCAGACAGTCGCTGTCCCACAGAAACACACAAGGTGTATTAATTCAGAAGAACACCTCCGAGCAGGTAACCCCACCGAGGGACTGCAGTGACACAAAAGCGGCCAGAGCCCCGCCGCCCCCCCGCCAGGCACCAGGCGTGCGGCACCGCTGCCGTGCCGCCCCGTTGTTACCTCCTGCCTTAATAATACATGGTTGAATGTTTCTTTCTGAAACACTGTCTGTTTACATTCTTTATTCCCTGAAGGTACCACTTGTTCTAATAAGATGTTGTAGCCATACTAACAGGCCCGTATATTGCCTGTTGCTCTACAGTATTTTTTCAACTCCGTACTTGATAAATAACATGATCGCATGAAGACAGAAGTAAATACACAGAGATCTGCAAGCACATTTTTGTACCCAGACCTTTACTGCTGCCCTTCAGAAATGTGGCCCCCAAAATGGTCAAATAGCGTTTTTCTAATGCTGTGTCATACCTTGCAGCCTGCAGTGAGTATGAACAACTGAGTTACCACTAAATATCCGTATCACAGTACCCAGAAGCCCCAGCTGCCACCAGACATTGCTGCCACACCTGGTACAAACACAGAGCACCCAGAAAACATCGCGGTGAGACGCCAAGCAGCACAAAGGGCACGTGGAGGCAGAGCTTTGCTTGTCATCACGAGTGCCACAGAGGCGCCCTGTGGCCCTGCAGATCAACCCCTGCCCCGTGGGCGGCACTGGGACCCACCGGCAGCCCCGCTGCCCAGAGCTGCCCGGGGAACCGGGAGCAGGCTAGGCGAGAGGTACCGCAGCAATGGCACGAAGTTACAGATCAGTCCCAAAGATTTTGAGAACCCTGACTCTGACCCAGGCAGCAGGAGAGTCAGGGAGCAACACGGGTGCAGGCAGCCCTGCCATGCTGGCATGAGGGTCCAGGAGCTCGCAGACACGGATGCCGCAGTGGGCACAGCAGATGCTGACCTTGGCACACAAGTAGCAAAATGCTCCAGGAAGCACCTGAAAGGACTGGCCTGGACCGACGCCGGGAAGCCTCCTTGCTCCCAGCTTGACAGCTGCTCAAGAGACTCGTGCGGAGCAGAAGACAGGGTATGCAGAAAATCATCCTGTCTTGTGCCACCTTTGCAAAGTCAAACTGCACTGTTTCTTCCAGCAACGGTGTCTAAGATGGTATTTTGAAAACCATAGGGAATCTTGGGTTTTCTTAAACTACAATGTGGCTGAAAGCAAACCAGCAATAGTCTTTTATATTTGCCTATTTCTTATGGTTCTTGAGCCAGCTATCAATCCACGTGACTGTTACTGTCCAATTCAACTGATTAAATATTCCAGCTAACCTACCACGAGAGTTCGTATTAACTAATTCATTAAATCAACGTGTCGAGCTTGGGAGATGGTCTAAGAAACACCAGTTCTGGTAACTCCTTAAAACCAGCAAGGATCACCACCCCTGCTGGGCAGCTCACTGCCAAGAGGGCGAGCAGAAACTGCCGGTGAGGGAAGAGTGAACACGGAGAGTGGAGACGGTGGAGATACCGGCAGTGACCCACTCACTGAAGAACATGCTCGAACAGTATCTGAGAACTGGGAACAGCCGTCGGGCGGCTCCGCTGCAGCGTGGCAATCCAACCGGCAGCAGCACCGCGACGGCCCTGCCGCGCTCCCCAGCGCCCTAGGAAGCGGGGGCTGCTGCACCCGTGGCTTTCAGCGTTACCACTGCTGGGAAGGGAGCAACCGGGTTTCACTGCGGCGAACACAACACGCACGTGCTTTCAAGATCAGCAGCTGGCAGAGGCGGCCAGGGGCGAGCCGTGCAGGCGGGGAGGGCCAGCGCCGCTCCGGGGGCGTGCGGGGCCACCTCTCCCTGCAAAGAGTCAACACTTCTTCCATTTGGGCCAGACCGGTAATTTTACTGCTCTTTACTTTGTAAGTAGCCATACTTCACTAGGTGTAAACAGAAAAAGCGAGTTCAAAACGAGTCACAGAAGCGATCAGGCCGACCACAAGGAAGAATCAAGGACGCGGGGTGGGTGGCTGGGCTCCGCAGCCCCGCTGGAGCGGAGGGGCTCGGGGATGCTCAGAGCAGCACCCGTGGCTGGCCGGCTCCAGCCAGCGGCCAGAGCCCGGGAGGATCCCAGGGGCTGCCCTGGGGAAGGGCCGCTGGGCCTTTGGGGTCCCCACAGAGCCTCCGCTGGGCCACCGCCTCCCCTTCGCCCCACGCACGCAGAGAAGGAACCCAGCGCCTGTGGGTGCTGCCGGGCGCGCTCCGGGCCTGGCTGTTTTCCTGGTGCCCAGGAGCCATTCGTGCTTCATAAATCCTCGGGAAAAAAGCACAGTTACGACCAGGCTTCCCACCCCCTCTCCTAGGTCTCCTTCACGCAGAAGGCAGGGTTGAGAGCTGCTCCATCGCCCCCTTCCTCCCAGCCCACCCTCACCCTTGTCTTTGGTCCACAGAATATCCCAGCCATTAAGTGCTCAACGAACGCCATATATTAAAAAAAAAAAAAAAAAAAAGCGGCAGCAGGGGGAGGGGCAGTAATAGATTTCCGTCAGGATGTGCCTGACCTGTTTTTTTCAATTTCAGTAATTAGAAAGGCAGTAGGCCTGTAGGAATTATTCATAAACTGCAGGAGCTGTGCAGTATACATTTATGTTAAACATGTCAAATCCGATTGAAATCATGCCTGCCAGCACCATACTCCATAAACACACTTTTCTGCAACAATTTCCCAGCTCTCGGCAGCCCATTAATACCTCCTTTAATAGCAATCTACCACGGATTCAAATCAGGGACGCTCCATTGCACTAATTGCTCTGTTAGGTGAGCATCATAGATTAAAAAAAAAAAAAAAAATCATTAAAAAAAATAAAAGCCCTTCAGGCTAGTCCTCTAGAAATATTTCATTTCAATCTATATTTTAAGTATACTTTGTTTCTCGGTTTTGTGGAAAAAAATCCTGATATTCTAAATCTATACAACTGAGAGTGCATTAAGAAAGTCTCCTTTCATAGCCGGGTCACTGCAGACGACGTGCTTCCCTCTAGTCAGAAAATACATACAGGCTCCACCCCAGATCTCAGAAGTCTCATACTGATCCACCCCGGTCTAATCCAGGCTTTTGCTGGAAGCCAATGTGTTGAATATTCATAATTTACATCCTGCCTTAAAAATGGAGTCAGGAATAGCCATGATTCCTTCCCTCCTTGCTGGTTTGCTTGTGGTAAATCTCACGTTAGTCATGATGAAATGATTTCTAATGCTCAGCCGTCAGGCAAGGAACGTCGCTGTTCTCCGGCATGGCGATGGACGGCTCTGGGAGCAGAAAGAGCAAAGCAGGCAGGGCAGAGGCAGCTCCAGCACGTGGGAGCTGCTTAATCCCACTGCTGGAGAGAGGAAAAAGAGAAAGCAAACAGGTCCCGTCCAGAAGGGGAACAGCAGCCCTTTTCTCTCCGCTCAGCGTTTTAGGGCTCACGTGAGAGTGAAGCGCTGCTGCTTGCTAAGGAGTTGAGGGGAACAGCGGCGGCGTGAGCACTGCTGCAAGCAGACAGCACTGCTGCTACACAGACATCTTTCAGCAGTCACAAAGATGTACGTGAATGAAAATCAAGGCGAAATGAATCCTTATTCAGGATGGCGTTTTCTGCACGCGTATTTTAATGGAAAGCATTACCTAAAAAACCTGAAGTGTTTCTGCTTAAGATTATTCTGTTTTAAAATAAACCCCCAAGCCGATATATTTATTTTGTAGCTGAGACATTCTGAAAAATTTACAGCAAAAGCAGAGAAGATTTTCCTTTCGGTGCTAACACCGACACCGGGGCGGCCTGCCACACGCCGACGCACGCACTGCAGAGCAGTCACACAACCCTGGCTCATCACTCGAGTGTCTGCACAGAGGGGCTTGGGAGGCACACGCCACGCTTCGCCAGAGACCTCACACACGTCTTTAAGAAAGTGGAAGAATCACCCAGTGCGCA
>JAVJGJ010000033.1:22947219-22960292 GCA_035590215.1 Microhierax caerulescens | reverse complement strand
GGCCCAGCCCACATTCTCTGAAGGAAGGGGCTCCCCCCCACGGGTGTCCTTACTGGGACCAGCCACCCTGGGTACTGCCAGGGTGCCTCGGTACAGCTTCTCTCGTGGCCACCCCCCCAGCCTGTAGCTGGTACATCAACACCGTGCTATTCTTACCAGTTCCTCACCCCTCTGAAGAGGTCTGCTCCCCACCAGCAGCCCTGCCCCACCACCCACTTCTCGTCCTCTCTGGTCTCACCCCTCCTCTCCGCCTGCTCACCTCCCTCCTCGCACCTCCTCCCTGTCAGCCGCCCCCTCCCCAGCTCGGTTTCCCTCTGCTACAAACACACAGCAAAACTGCCGGAGCAGAACACGACGGGTTTTTATAGAATCACCAAATTGTTTAGGTTGGAAAAGACCTTCAAAATCATCAAGTCCAACGGTTAACCCAACACTGCCAAGCCCACCACTAAACCATGTCCCTAAGCACCACGTCTATGTGTCTTCTCAGTCCCTCCAGGGACGGTGATTCCACTGTTCCAGGGCTTGACAACCCTGTTTGTCAAGGGGGAAGAAATTTTTCCTAATATTCAATCTAAAAGTCTCCTGGCACAACTTGAGGCTGTTTCCTCTCCTCCTCTTGTTTGTTACTTGGGAGAAGAGACCGACCCCCACCTCCTTTCAGGCAGCTGTAGCGAGGGGCAGGAGGCTGTGAATGGTGCTGAGCTGTTCCAGGCACCCTGCATTGCCTGGCCCAGGCTTGGCTGCGCTGGGGAGCGGCTTTGGTGACCTGCTGCAGTCGCGTGGACGCAAACACGTGTTTTCAGAGAGGCCAAGACGCTTTAGGAAACTCACATTCCACCTTTCAGAAAATGCACCGGCGCCACGCATCCGCATGTCCTCAGCGGGCAACACCAGGGAGCAAGGTGTTCAGAGTAAGAGGTGCTGTGTGCTCAGCGTGAAGAAGCTCACTCCAGAAAAACTCTTTAGATGCACAAACAAAACCAGTACTAAAGCCAAGCTGAAGTGAAAGCTGACTTCAAAACTTAGCAGAAAAAATATAGAAAGCAACTCTGGGATAAGGTACATCTAGAGAATATTGTATCTGTAACAAAAATGAGCTGTAACTAATTCACGCTTAGCCTTAAGTGCTGGCTACGCACAGGAGTGCTCCCAACAACCTTAACTCTGCCCTGTAACATCATCAAAAACCATACTTATATAATAAAATGTCCTTTTTCTGGTTTAGTGTTTTTAAGATACAACTCCTAGAACTCCCACTCTGTTCTCAGTCTCATGGTATCACTCCAGGAAAAAGTTAGTATGCTGCCGACCCTCTCTCTCTCCCCCTCCCCAAGTGCTTCCCAACCTCAGCATGTCTGGAGTTCTTTTAAGCTTAGCTAAAAACTTAGGAAAGCCATAATTATAGTGCCTTGGTTTGGGGACAATTAAAATATTCTTGCAACATACTGTTCCATAAGGTACAGACCCAGACAAAGGGCAGTGAAGGGGAAGTGGTGGGCTGACGTGGCAGCAGGGCAGCACGACCAGCTTGCCCCTGGGCGACTGTGGTGTGGAGGTCTGCAGCAATTCATCATTCCTCGTCCCTGCTGAGGAAGGTTTTTGTGACACGGAACGGGAAAAAAACGATCAGTGGTTCTAAGCAAATGTCCCTAAGGGTGGTTTGCACGCGGGGTGAATCCAAAGGGGTCTGAAGCGTGTGGTCTTGTCAGTTCATTCTTGACTAGATCACAGTAATGTCGACTGCAGTGTCGTGTTGCTGGGCTCTTCCTGAAACTTACTTCTAGGAACTAACAATATATGTGAACATGGGAAATCATAAATGGCCACAAATTACATGTATAATAACAAATACAAGAGGATGATCACGGGGCGTGCTGCTGCCTGCAAGGCAGAGGTGGTTGTGGAGACACGGGAGGGAGTCGGCTGGGTTGCTGGAACCACTGGAGTCAGGAAGAGATGGGCTTATTTCTGCCGAAGCAGATGAGAAGTGCAACTGTGCTGCAAAGGCCAGGCATGCAGCTGGCGGTGGCAACCAAAGACACTTCTGCAGAGAGCCTTGTGGGCTTTTATGGGGATTTCAAAGTGAAAAATTGAGGAGCATCCCCTGGGATCCCTAGGAAGGACAGAGCAGATACACCCAGCAGGTCTAGATAGCGACAACATGGACCCCAGGCAGCTGAGGGGTTCTCAACACTTTGGTCACCAGAAGCAGGCTACCTCCACAGGCTAACCCATAAAAATCAGCCCGAGATGAACGTGCAATACCAAAGCTTCTTGGTGTGAATGGCTGTGGTCTCACCTCTCTGCTGAAGGGCAGAGGCCATGGCAGTGAGGCAGCCCCTCAAACACAGAGCTTTGCCTCCAGCCCTGCCAGTCAACAGCCTACAAACGATCCACCAGTCCCGCTCAGCCACAGGCAGAGCTCTCCCATACTGGACACAGGTTGGGTTGGCGCAGCAGAGGGAGTAGACAACATGCACAAGCTCTCGTACACACAGCAGACACCTGCTGATGAGAACAGGCAGTGGGGACCCAGAAAACTCACAGCTCTACATCCCCCTTGAGGATGCACCTGAGGAGCCCACATCACCCACCAAGGCAGAGATGGCCATGTCCGAGGGCTGAGCTGCCCCTTCCCCGGGTCTGGGTTAGTGGCACTGGCAGAATGTCAGTAATTGCTTTTCCCCTTGTACTAACAAGCTTTCAGCAGCAGCAGATTTCAGCTTCCTGGAGCCAACGGGCCCTTTTTCTCCACCTCTCTTGGCTTCGAGTAATTGAAAGCGACTGCAATCTCAGCCCTGACTCTCCGATATTCAGCTGCACCAGGGAGGTCAGAGAATGTCAAGTGAAGCCTTTCCATTCACCCACCACCAGTGCTGCATTAATGGAGGCAGCTTGCTCCACAGCCCAGAGGAATGACAAAATTACGGGGGCTGCTAACAGCCAAGGAAATCCAAACACACCTTTTCCGCAGCAGGGAGGGAGGGCTAACTGTCGCGTCCCCACGCCACATCCAAACTGCAGAGCCCTGCTGACCCCCGGACTTCTTTTTTCTTTCTTTTCCTTTTAGTTTAAAACAGGAGATGTGTTTCTTTTCAAAGAAACTGTATGCTCATCCTTATTTTCTTTTGCAGTGAGGCAGAATACTTTCCCCTATGATGCCCATGTCCTCTGTCATACATCAGGGAAGGATCTTTCACTCGCCATCAAATCCAAGATAAAGATGGAGGGTGCTAACGGCTGCTCCAACTCCTGAGTGAAATGCAGAGGACCAAGGGAAAGGGAAGAGCATGGAGAGGCTCCCAAGGAGACACTGAAGGTACTCGTGGCTCACAAGGTGCCCGGCGTGCAGCCCACCAGTCAGGCAGCACTGGGTCGGTAACACCGGTGGGCTGGGAGGACGGAGCCTTTCGGCCGCCCCGGGGCACTCCTCGCCGCTGGCAGTCCCCGTGCTCTGCCTCCTCAAACACTAACGAGAGCGCGCCGGGTGCTCCAGGGATTCAAGATGCTCCTGAAAGCCAGACCAAGGCGCACACACAGGTGGCGGCTCCAGCAGAAGCCTGTGATAAGAATTTATTTCTCTCAATTACGAGCGCTTGTCCCCAGTCTCAGTTCATCAGCGTGGCGCAGCCGAGTCAATGAAAGCTCAGTAATGCGCTAATCAGATGCACAGCGACTTCCCGGAGCCGCCGGCTGCGCACAAGCGGCCGGCACCACTCTGAAAACAAGTGGCAACTTTGGGAAGCGGGTCCCCAGCCCGGCCCACCCCTCCGCTCCCAAACCGCGGCTGACTCTGGCTTTACAGCCAACTCGGCTGCAGTTTCCCTGCAGGGGCTGAGGCGCTGCTCCTGCTCCGCACGACCGGCACACGTGCTTGGGAGAGGGCAGGCGAAGCAGTGCCCATCCATACGCTTTATCTCTACAGCCCACACACATCCCTCTTTAACAGAAAGCTTCCAAGGGTGCTTTATATATTTTCAGATGAGGCGTTTGGGTTTTTTATTGGAGTTTGATCTGAAATACTCGTTCCCATCAACCCAGGACCGTTCTGAAATAACCTGTGAATTTCCCAAGTAGGCAGAGAAGGAATCTAAACATTGCCCTCGAAAAGCAAATGTAGGACAAAAATACCAGAAAAAAATCACTGATGAGATCTCTTCTGGTGTCCTCAGAAAAATAACACTCCTGCTTTTGAAAACCTGTAGTCAAAACAAGCGCAGCATCCTGGAAGAGGAGGGATGGAGGGATGATGCCGAACACGGCTGTGAGCTCCCTCGGGCAGCTTCGCCCTTAGAGGGGGAAGACTCTGAGCTTTGTTTGGTTTAAAATAAGCAAATAAACAAAAACACTTCCCACAGTTCCCCTCCCAAAGTGAACCATAGGAAAAAGCTGTTAGTTGAGATTATGAGCCCCCCCGGCACGGCTGGCACGCTGCCACCACCGCCGGCATGAGGCCGTCACCAAACTTCCCAAGCATTAACCTCTCCCGGAGAGCGGCACGCGGGGATGCTCTCCCACTGCAGCCTGCTCAAGAGCTCTATTGATCCAACACACACTTGGTGCCTTCAAAGTTGTTTATGATCAATATGCAAATTGCCCGTGGCATTGATCCGGTATTAATTTTCAATTAGGGAATCCACAGGGGGTCTCCCAGGGTCAATATCTAACAATGCAAGGTAACTCCACTGCGGAACAGGGGGACTGAAGCTGCCCAGCGCCTCTGGGGCTGCTCCCGCACCTCCAGCCCCGATCCCTCCGGACATCACTGCCCCCCGGAGAGGGGCCGGAGCCCACGCCGCCTCCTGAGGCCCCTCTGCCGCCCGCCGCGTTGCGGGGCACGTCCCCACTGCCCTCCCTGCGCACAGGTCAGCACCTCACAACCTCTGGGCTGCCGCAGGCAGCACCGCGGGCAGAGGGCTGCCCTCAAAGCCCCCGCTCCAGGAGTTCTGTCCGGTCGGTTTGTGCCCCTTTGATGAGGCAGCCCAGCCCCAGACGGCGTCCTGCCCTTCCCAGGGCTCTGCTGGCCCCCGGCTGAGGAATGGGATGGCTTGGGCGCTGCTGGGACCCTGCTCAGGCACTGCACCTCTGCAGGGGTCCCATGGCAAGCCAGGTCACCCCACACGCGCTAGTGACACCAGCAGCCACGCAGACAAACAGCTGGCAGCTAGCAGCGTAAGGCAACCCTGCCGCGAGCGGTTTTAGACAACAGCCTTCAACACGCACGCTGCGCCTGCTGCACTAATGCAGGAACTAATGCAGGTGGCGTGGAGGAAGCGCACGCAGCAGCATGCACGACAGCCGGGCAGCAGAGTTTGGGGTCTGGGTGGAGCATGCCAACAGCTTTCCAGTGACACCGAGAGGGGAACCAAACACTGCGTTCTGCCATCTCAACACAAGCTATGGAAACCTGCACAGCTCCAGAAAACACGTCAGAAGTGGAAAAGATCCTCACGTGTGCCACACAGAGGTTAAACCCCCCCCCAACAACAAGGGTAAAGAAATCACTGAAATTGCCTCATAAATCTAGAGAAATGCATCCCTTTCCAGAAAAAGGAACCCATCAGCCATCCTCCCAACTTGCTTCCTCTCCGGGAGGCCCAGAGGGAGCCGTCTGTTTCCCTGAACCCCATGGTCGCACGGGAGAGGAGATGCCCTCTGCGCACCCCCACGGCTCTGCCACTCACCGTGCTAACCAGCACATTAGCTACCCAGGCTAATTGGTTTATGGATAACATTAATTACCATGTTGCTCATTAATGGATGAAATCTTTATTGGTTCCATTGATCAGCGGGACTTGTTAGCTGGCCTCCTAACCAATGGCGGATGTAACAAGCTCTCTTATTGGCATATCAATTAATGCAATCAATTTCTGGCCAGCGGCTGCCATTCGCTTCCCTGCTTGTTAGACTGTGGAAGACAGAGTCATGTCAAGTAAGCATTTATTTAAAGGGTTTCTAATTCTTCTTGAGCTGACTTCCCAGCAGGCTATCCGCCACACAAGGGTTTTCTGCCTCCAGAGACCTTCCCCTTTCCTCCCGTTGCAGAATCAGATCTATAACAGTCGCTGCAAACGAAATCATTTCTTTAAAAATATTTATCGAGTTATGCAAGTAGGACAGCTAGAGGTGTCAGATTAATAAGTCAGACTGTACAACTACCCCAATTTAACACATTGGAGAGATGAACAGGAGTACAAACCCACTCCCAAAGGACAGGCAGGGGCTCAAGAGCTGTGCCAGAAAGCCTCCCTGCACACCAGACTGATTTTAATTACGGGGTCAGTTCCCCACAATTAGCACGGTTTCATCAGAGAACAATAAGCCCTTAATATTTCTGCCCTAACCCACCTTCCAGAGTGAACCTGGACCATTTCGCGTCTTTTCGCAGCCCTGCCACATGGCTCTGCAGGCATCCACACCCCGGTTGGTACCTGCATCCATTTTGACAACCTCAACCTGCAAAAGGAGAGCAGGACTTGTGCCGCTCACACGCGGAGTTTGCTGATGCTGGGAAACCAACGGAGAACGCTACATGGCCTTGCATGAGCTTGGCAGTCTCAGCTGCAATGCTACACACAGTACTGGGGGTAATACAACATGCCCCTTGCCCAAATCTTCGGGGGAAAAGCGGCCTATAAAGAACACTGAACCTAAACCTCCCCTGGACAGAAGCTGAAGAGACCAGCCCTGCTTCCCTGAGAAAGGTGGCAAAGGGAAGAACCCGACAAAAGAGCACAAACTGGCAGCGGTCTGAAGACAGGGAGATTTTCTGAGTCATTTCTCCCACGAGCAAGAAGAAGGGACTTAAGTTACCTTGGCAGGAGGCAAATGATGTGCACAAGGAGTAAGAGCCCCTATTCTGACTTCGAGAGACTTTGTCCTCTCTCGTTTCCACTGGTCTATTGGCCAAAGAGATTTCAACAGCAGAACGTGTTCAGAAAGAGCTCAAACCCCATCCTACTTGGCTTTAGTTTTTCTCTGCCCGTGAGAGGCCACGCTTGGTAGTGATTGTGGCTGATTTCAGCATCCAGCTGCTGAATTTCCAGCTGATGCAGCTGGACAGCCGGCAGTTACCCTGTATGCCCACCACAGCGCGGGATCCAGTAGCCCAGGAGGACAATGGTGCTCTCAGACATCAGCTCGCTGCCAGAGAGGATAAGAAGGGCTCAAAGATGTGCCACATCAACTGTCTCGTTGCAGCAGGTTTTGCTTTCCTTTGGGACAGCATTTGCACTGTAGCAGTGAGCCTGGTAAACACTCCCACAGCCACAGAGGCAGACGGAACTATCAGCATGCCGCTCGATGCCCCCGACCCCCGTCCCTCTCCCCAACTGCTGACCTTCTCGGTTCTGCCTGTGCAGCTGTGTAAGTGCAGGAAACCCAGCGGCTAATGGATCCACAGGACCTTGCAGGTGAAGCAAACACTCTTTCCTATAGAACTAGACTTGCTAATTAGATTGTGGAAATCACCATCACAGGATGCTGTTGTGGCCAAGAATTCAGCAGTATTCACAAAAGGGATTAGAAAATGAAGGTTAATGAAAATAACTAGAGATATAAATGCTAAAAGTAATGAAAGAATTTGGAAAAAATATAAACCTACAAGCTTTAGGGCACACATGACCTCTTCTCACCGCACGGGTTCGCACGGGCACTTGCCCTGGCAGCAGGCAAGCTTGTAGCTGATGGCCAAGGGCTCTTCCCTCTCCCTGCTTCTCCAGCGTGCCATCACCTCCTGGTCCCTCCGACCAGCTGTGCACACCCTGACCTGCTCCGCGTGTCCTAGAGCCTCTGCAGCTCTGGGGACACGGCGGGGTGACAGCTCAGCCTAAGGGGCAAGGCCACAGCACCGCAGCACGTCCCTGTCGGGGCTCCCTGCCGGAGCAGGCAGGGTGCGCGCCACGCAGGCAGGACGGCAGGGAGGGCGGCGCGGGACAGCGCGAGACATGGCCCCTGAGGCTGGGAAGCACAAGCACGAAGCCTGAGGAGCAGCCCCAGCGGAGAGGCGGCCAGCCAAGGAGCAAAGCCTGAGCGCACAGCTGCACGAACGCACGAGACGTACAGGCGCTGCTCGCTGTGGGCACGGTGCCGTCCTGCTGCACAAATGCCATCCATCTGTCACCAGCGCCGGCAGCAGTGCCGCAGGTGCGATGCAGCGTGCCAGGCTGGCAGCTCCATCGAACGCCGGCGTGACCCACCGGCAGCCCCGCGCGCCCACAGCAAGCCTTCCCGGACTCATCCCCGCTCCGGATCCTCACCCAGGTGATTATGTGGGAAGGATCTTCCCCGCCAAACACAATAATAAATCAAACCTTATCAGAGCTGAGCTATAAATCTGTGAAGACTCTGATAATTTCTAGCCATGGGAATAACACCACAAAAGTACTTTTTAAACTAATTACTCAGATTCCGAAGTGCTGCCCTAATGAGCCTTCCTTCTGCCCAGAACTTACTAAGAGAAAAAAAAAATCTACCTTCAGTGCAGTAATTACTGCTTTCCCCTTCAAACTTCTAACTGGAGATCAATGCTGCATTTTAAGACTCATTGATTTACAATTAGCCTGGCTTTCCTGCTAAAGTGTTTTTAAAGCAGAGTTTACTTTTATTTTATTTTGAAATCTCAAAGATCTGGTTCTTGGATTTTACATCCTCATGAGAGGTATGCAGGAAACTGAAAGAGGAAGGCAGGCACACATCTGAACCAAGAAAGGAAAACAGGATTTTTGTTAGGCTGAGACTAGAAATAAAAGAGACTCTTAAATATTTAAGGGATAAACATGAAAAAAAGAAAGACAGAGGAAGAGAACCAAGGCTAAAAGAAAGGAAGAGAAAGTGGGGGAAAAAAGAAACGCCAATGCAAAGAGAAGGAAAAATGGATTGCAGGCTAAGAAAGCAGAGTCACTGTCAGGCGGATCAGAAAGCTCTTACTGCCTCTGCCGTTTATTAGCATCCTTGGGAAAAAAAAAAAAAGCTGCAGCTTTGTGCATCTTTGCAAAACAAAGTGCTAGTTAAAAATAGTATGTACAGCAGGGACAGCACGCTAACAGGAGGGTCCTGGCAGCTCCTGCATTTGTTCAATCTGTCCCACGAGGAGAGCAGAAGTAAGCGAAGCAATTAAGAATTCCATGCTGATTGCTTCAAACATGCTTTTCTATGCCATAAAGATAACAGCATCACAGATACATCCACCTCCTCTCTCCTGCCTCTTCCCATCCCAACATCATCCACTCGGCATCCCTCCCCCTAGGCTCCTGGCTCCGGAGGGGCTGCAACACTGGGGTGGGCCCAGAGGGGCTGGGGCGCTTCCATCATCGGGAGACACGTCAGACCCTGGGGGAGACCGTCCCAGCCAGCCGCTGTAGCTGGCCTGGCTTTGAGGCAGGGCTGGGCTAGGTGACCTGCAGAGGTCCCGCCAACCCCCACTGCTCTGGGAGTCTCTGACTGTTCTGGAGCTTCACAGCAGCGCTCACTTCTGAACCATTTTTGTGTCGTTTCTGCAGGAAAGAAGCCACATGCTGGACAAGCCACTCCAGCGCTTCTCAACCCTCTTCTGCCTCCTGCTTCTTCCTCCAAAATAACCACTTGGAAGGTCTTCTAGGATTAGCTTGAGCAGCGACATGACAGGAGCCAGACTGAGGAGCAGGGAGGCAAAGAAAATTGCCTGCAAGGGTTTACAATTTCGGAGCTGCCATAACAGTCTAGCCTGCCATTTCGTTTGCTGCGCTCATAAATTTTGTTCTTTACTACTGTTGTGTCCCAAGAGTCAGTGGCAGATGATGATACTAGAGTGATGAAAGCAAAGCCAGAAAATAGTAAAGCCAGTAACATGTCTCCTTTTTTTGTATTTTATTTTACAGAAAGCTGCTTAGCCTCATTTCAAAGACTAATATGAAAAAAGTGCAATTAAATCCTCGAAAAACTGACAGATCAGCAAAACAAAACCACCCGATGGAGAGCACGATTGAGCCTCATTAAGAAAGAGTTCAGTCTGTTTTTAAAACCTTTCTTAACACTTAGCTGGGTACCTCTCAGCAGCAACCGCTCCCAATGCGCCTGGCATAATTAGTGTCAGAACGGAAAGGAAAAAAATCAACCTAGGAAACAGATATTAAAACACCAAATTCAAGTGAGAGAAAAAGGTTCAGCTGTAGCGAAACCATCTAAATTCTAACAACAACCCCTCCTCTCAGGCTGTGGCAAAGAGCTACAGTTCCACTCTATGCATAGACAAATACATGCCAATTAAAGAGAAAAGCGGCCGGGGCAAATCTGTGCTGTAAAATTTCTATCACTAACCACTCCCAGTCCCCAAACAATATCTGCATGGCAGTCACATCCACCCGGGAGGTCAGGTTAATGACAGATGGACAGTAAATTACACTGACCTCGACAGCAATTATAACTATCACAGTTGACAATAAAGAAATTGAGATACAGGGACAAATTCTGTGCACTTCCAGCGGCCGGACCCCTCTGCGGGCTGCGCGTGCAGATGCTCACATACGTACCCTACATGTTAAATTGCCAGCCTATAACAGGACACTATACGGCGAGATCTATTATTTTGCAGTGGGGGTGGGGATGAAACGCATGGGAGATAGAAAAGATGGCAGAGAGATGAAGCCATTTTATTAAATCAGGCAAATTCTAATTTATTCTGGGGAGATGGAGGAGAGAAAATGGATTCACTCTCAGCATGCTCACTCTGTATCGCCTGATCCAATCCCTACCGCCTCGTCAGAGGGGGAGGGGGCCTCGGTGTTCTGCAATTCTCCCACAATCTGAGAAAAAGATTAAAAAATAAGGTGATTCTCCTTTTGGATTTTGCAGCAGCCACAGGGAAAAGCCTTTCCTGGGAATGCAAGGCGTCAGCCCCGCTGGGCGGCGTGCAGGGGTTCGAGGGGTTTGCTACTTAGGGATGGAGATTAAATTGGCAGCACAAGGTCCAAGGCTCACCACAGCACTTGCACCATGCAAGCAAACACGCAGACGGTGGTGATACACACGGGCAGAACGTCCTGTGGTGATGCAGCGCGCTCTGCCAGTTTTGGTGTACCCCACAGCCTGCGCCCTCAGCGCTCACTATGAGTATCACCATCGTTCTTCTTCAGCGGATAAGAGACCCTGAAGTAAAAGTGTCGCGTGGGCAGCGCTGTGGAGGTCGGTGGTACCTCAGTTACCCATGAGCTTGCACGCCAGCGCCCAGCACCACCATAACCACCACCAAAAGCCCCAGCCCCGGCCCGCCGGCACCTGTGAGCACAGGCTCCGCGTGCTGCAGCCTCAGCAGCAACTGGGGTCTGACACAACTGCAAACCTGGGAGCTGAGTTGTTCTGCTGCTCCGGCCACTGCTTCAGGAGCAGAGGGAGGTCACCAGCACGAACGTGCCGCCGAGCTGCAAGCCACAGGCTTCTGCGCTGCTTGCGGCCAAGTGGCTCAGCTTGTCTGAAATGACACAGGCCCCGGGGGCCGTCATGAGCTCGTGTGCTGGGGAGACCGCCTGTCGTGACAGCCAGGCGGGGACAGCTTACGCAGAGACCTTCCCAAGTAAGGCTGATACCTGAGCTTTGATTTTCATGGACTAGGGTGATGTGCACAGGTGCCCAACAAGCAGAACAATGCCAAAGGGAACAAATGCCACCAAATGGTCCTTCACCGGTTTCGCAATAGGGACCAAGTGAAAACACACAAGTTTGGTTAGAGTTTAACACTTCTACCAGAAAGCAACACAGCTCCTGCTGCGGAGAACAGCAACTGCTTGGACTCACGCTCCCCAGCCACTGTCCCAAAAGGAACATCTAACTACAACACCTGCACTGTAGTCGCTCGGGGGGAGGATCATTTGGGACAGACAATACAGAACTCACCCTGCAGAGGGGAAGGTGAGATGCTGCTGCACAAAGCTCCACGGGCACAAGAATATCTCCCATTTCAGAATTAACCAGAAGGAAATGAGAACAACGTGTAATTAATTACCAGTGGCCAAATAAGTCCAGAAAAACAAACAAGACTTACAGTGAACCAGAAGAATGCTAAAACTAGACGGGGCAGAACGTCCTGGGTTGTCAGGAGGCTATCTCTCCCTGTAGAAACCATTCTAGTTAATCTTGCAATGATTAAATCGACATTTTACACAAAATCCTTCAGAAAACACCCCCTGCAGCAATCCCCCTCCCCAAAACAGTCAACATCTGTCCAAGCTCAGAACAGAGCGAGTCCTGCGCTCGCACGCTGCGTGGCGCGCCTGGGGGGAGCACGCGGCTCCAGCACCCGCGCGGCCGAGGCAGCGGCGAGGACACGGCCGAGGCAGCCAAGCCCCAGCAGGTGCAGGCCCCGCGGAGCCCGGGCCCTACCCTGCGAGGCTGAAGCCTTGCCCAGCGGTTGGCGTGGCTCCGGCCGAGCTCCATCGCCACCCTGCCACCTGTGCCCAGCGCCAGGCCTCGTGGGCAGCCGGGTGGCGCGAGCGGCTCGGGACGCCCCTGCGCTGGAGCCAATTCGCACCCTGCGCCACCCGAGAGGCCGCCGGCGGTGCCCCGGGCAGCCCCAGAGCGGGGAGCGGGCAGCCGGGGGGGCAGACCACTCACACTGGGACGGGGGGAAGGGGGGCTGGCTGGGGGGACACGGTGGAGGAGCTGGCGAGCGCTGTGGGCAGCACAACAGTCCCAGGGCTTGGGAAACCCACTGGGAGTGGGGAAGAGGCTCAGCTGACAGGCCCTCTGCCCCCTGGGGCCAAACCCCACGGTCCTGCTGGCGGGCTCTGGCTGTGGAGCTGCAGAGGCCCTGGGAGGAAGAGGGGGCTTTGGAGGAGGGCAGCTGCTCCCCTCTGCCCATAGGCCTGTCTTCTGGCCAGAGCCTTGGCTCACACGGCAAGAAGGCTGTGCCGAACAGTGTCCTGTCTCTTCCCTCCCATAGGTTCCCCCCCTCTCAGGAGGAGCAGGGGACCAGCTGGGAAGAGCCAGCACGCTGCGGCTGCAGTGCTGCAGGCACCGAGCGTAAGTGCAGCGCTGCCTTTCACCCCGAGGCTGCACCAGGCCTGCCTGGCTCAGCTGCATGCTCATGCATCTTCCTG
>JAVJGJ010000033.1:22924920-22941624 GCA_035590215.1 Microhierax caerulescens | reverse complement strand
TGCCTACGCTGTAACCCCAAATCAGCATCTTCAGTGGCAACGAGCTTCAAAGTCACCTTCCAAGCAGCATGGCACATTAGTGTGCTGATGCTACAGGTCCGAGTGTGCAAGCTCTGGAGAAGCTCTCCCATGTTTGCTTTCTCTCTTTGCAACTGCTTTGGCTGACCAGTCGTGAGAGAAGCCTGCTCTGGTCACAGCAAGAAGCAGTACAGCTGGGAGTGCTCTCCTGGCAGGTTTGGCACTTGGAAGGACAATTTTTTGTCTCTGAAGACCTGAGCGAAAGATCATGAGAAGAGATTCTGCCTCTCCCTTCCAAGGATTGAAAAGCACATGGCAAATGTCACAGAATTCAGTTTCGCAACCACTTTGAAGAGTAAGCAGGTAATTCTTCTCGTTCCATGCACGGATGAAACCCTAAACTGAGAAGTAACTTATTTTTATTGATCCACCTCAGAACTGTGAAGTTGTCCAGACTTCTGGCGTTTCAGTCCAATCTTTTAAGGTCTCTGAGAACTGCTGAAAGAAACTAGCAACGTTTTTATGATCTGTAAATCAAAAACTCTTTAAAACACGGAGGACAAAGCTAATGTGGGCTTAGTGTCTTTGCTAGTCCAAGGCTCTGAGGTTGCTTCTGGACTCTGACTTGTATCTTCCATGGACTCATGCAGTGACTTTTCCACTACTATTTGCATTGAACATCTGGACAGAAGTTCTCACGGACAGCGAGAAGCGAGAGCTTTGTCCATCTCATAACATACATAACACAGGCAGGTGCTGCTACAACCAGGGGTGTAAAAGCAGCACAGGAGGAAGTATGAAGGGATCCTGTCCTGCGGTTTCCTCTCTGATGAAAAGATGGAGCTGGAGACTAGAAATCCAGTGCAGACGTTCTGTGTGAGGAACAGAAACAGTTCCATAAAAGCATCCTGTGCATCCACCCAAACTGTGTGGTCTCTTTTGCACGAAGCGTGGACTTGCTTTCTCTAGGACGTGCCATCAAAGCACAGGACACCTGGTACAGCCTCAGCTCATCTCAGGGAGAGCTCTATGTTTAGACTGGCTCAGACACCCTTTGAAAAGAACTTTTTTATATATAAAGTGCAACATTTTCAGGAGAAAGGGAAAAATACAGAATTAGAGCTACACTGAGGGAGACTCCATCCAGTCTGCGTATATACCTCTCGAGAAACACAAACCATCCCACATCCCCTTTTCCCTGTTGTTCTTCTTACACTGCAATGAAACTACAGAAGGAAAATAAGCTAGGCATTTCCGCCTAGGAGCACCCTGCCCTGCCGGACTGCATGAGCTACCCGTTACAGGTTAAGACCTTCAGAAGCAGGTCTGGCCGCCTCAAGCTGCCAAGCCCCTGCCCGCCACCTCTGAGGTCCTGCTGATGCCTCCTGCAGAAAGGAGGCTGCAGTCCTTGGCCAGGACCGGTAGCATCACAACACCCTCCCGGTGTCAGCGTCGGAGAGGAGTCAACCCCCTTTCTTGACCCTGAACAGCAGCAGTCAGGAACACGGTCACAAGTCTAAAGGAAGACGCCTGGCTTCAAGCACAACTTTCATTTTTTATCCCTCATCACAAACATCAGCCAGAAAGGTTCATTACTGATGATATGTGCAGATGGGCAGGAAACAGCTGAGCGGAAGGGAATCCTGGGAACTGCCACCTCACAGCTGTGACACAAACCCCAAGTACGCATCCAAGGCAAACCCCGTCCCAGGGAAACACTCGTACAGCCTCTGATGCTCCTCCAGGATGAGCCCGTATGACCGCGCAGAGACGAACCAGCAGAGCGCCGCACACCCAAGGCTACCAGTGCTCTTCGGGAGGTCCCAGGCCAGGCTCCAGGCTGCCCACCGCAGAGGTACCCCAACGGTTTGAAGCGGAGTTCTCATTCTGGATCGCTATTTACGCCCAGGAATCGGCAACTGCCCAGCCCAGCTGCTGGACCGTGCTGTACAGCGGGTGCTCAGCAAGGGCTCGAGCACGAAGCCTGGCGGGCAGCGTCGCTCTCACAGCCCCTCCTCACCCTGCTCCGCTGCTGACTTACAAAACAAGTTACACATCCTCACCGCCTTTGAACGCAAAGCCTGTGCCCAGCTGCACGTGACCTAACTTTTCTTTCTGTCACTGTCCCCACCTAACGTGCTACCAGGCAAACTACCAGGAAAGGAGGTGTCAAGCTATCCGCAGTTGTCTGTGCTGGAGCCGCAGCCCCTTCCAGCTCAGGTCAACAGCAGAGCAGGAAAAGGAACTCCAAGCTAATACACCAACAAAAGCATGCAAGTGAGACAACTCTCTAAACTCATTAACCTGTTAACACAGAAGCAGGCATGTTCGTTCCAGATGTATTTAATTTAAAGCCCAGCAGTGCAGAAAGGGAGAAACAGCAGTGCAGCAATGGCTACAACAGTCAAACTGCTAGGAAAGATGCTGGAGACGAGCTGCTACCACACAACACTATGGAGATGAACATCATAAATTAGGGTTGACGGGAGGAACAGTTGCTACAGCATGTGTGTCTTAAGTTTCTGGATGGTTTCTCTTTTTTCTTACCACCAGAACATCAAAACAGGGGGCTCGGTCAGACATCTGAGCGGGTGCGAGGTTTGGACAGCAGCACTGCGGTTGTGCTGATCAGATTTTACACATTATTTGCTGCTGATATGAATCCTGTGTTGCTCGTGCTGACACCAAACCCTTCTCCAACACATCTTGAGGCAAGGCCGCAGGATCTACTGCTGTTCAACCTGGAGGACTGAACATTTTGAATTACCCAAAAGGCGAGAGCTCTTCAGCCTTGAGCTTAACCTGCACCCCTACAACAGCCACCCTGAAGCCCTCAAGAGAAGAATTCCCTATTCAAAAGCTGGAAGGGAGAGAGGGGAAAAGAGAAGCACAGACGCTGAAGGTGCAGCTGGCACCAGCAGCAGAGCTCCTGGTGCCCAAACTCAGTACCAAGGGTGGGACTGCAAGGCCAGGAACGCAACTCTTCGTCCCAAAGGAACCAGCAGCTGCTTGAGCTCAGGAGAGACGCGGTGCCCCAACAACCGAGATTCAGTCTGGCTCCGGAGTCGGTATTGACGGGGAGAAGAAAGTCGAGTAGGAGAGGAACCAGGAGCTTCCCAGTGTTTTACTACAGCATCTGGTGATGTTTTCCCCTTCACTTTTCTTAAGTGGAAAGGGCTTTAAGATGCAGCCAAATAAGAAAAACATTCTGGAACAAGTCAGCCGTCAGAGCTTCCTCTCTTTCTGCTTAATGAAAGCCATGAGCTCCCAGTGACAAGTGTCTGCTGGAGCTAGACGGGGAGTTTATGAGATTCCTGCCACGTTTCAGTGATATTACAGCGTGCCTTTGGTCTGCCTTCCCCAGCCCGGCTATCTAACCACTTCCTTCCCGCCAGGCGCCTCCCATTAGAGTTTCATTAAGTGAATGCTTGGGGGTTTGTGTAGATTTCTGTTGCACCCCCCACCCCCCCCCCGGCTTTACCAGAGGCACATGAAAAAAAGTCATGATCAACTTTAATAAAAACAAAATTAAAACGATTAAACCTTTCATATCCTTTAGAGATTACCTATTCACTGCCGGTTGGTCAAAACAGAGCTAAGGCACAACTGCTTTTTACTTTAAACTCAAAACCAACCCCAAAAATAAATAACAAAGGAAATCTGCCTCTGCCAGATATTAAAGGGGAACCAACTTCATCCCCGCATTCTGTGAAGCCTGACCTCAACAGGCCCATGGTGTCCCGTCTGCACAAAGACAGAAAGATGCTGTTGGGATGGGAGTAGCACTCTCCAAAATTTGGGCAGAGGAAAGGACACAAGGAGGGAACAGTTCTAAATTAACCTACAGTATAATACTGGAACTGAGAAGTTCTGTGAAGGGACCAACTTTCTTAAAGCATATGGCTCTCCTCACGTCTTCAGACCTTCCAGAGGAGCTAGCTGTGTACAGCAACCCAAGCTGACGGCTGCAAGAAGAAGTACGTTTGCTGGGTTTTTATAACCATTAAACCAACATGAAATCAAAGCAGAACCAAAAGTTTGCACCCGCCTCTCTGTCAAGCCATGAAGGAGAGAGTTTGCTATCTGCTGGCCTCTGGACATCCTCTAGAGGAGAGACCCTGCGCAGAAATACTGCGACTCTCATCAGGAACTTGCTGGAAAGGTAAAAGGTCCTTAACCCAGTCAATGCACACACACACACACACAAAAATATAAAAAATTCCAAGGTTCAGCAGAACAACAAAGGGGAATGCAACAAGCTGTCCTCCTGCTTCAAATGAACATGCGTGACATGAGATCGTGGAAAACAAGGCAATAATCCCGCGTGTGGGGGTATTTGGTGGGGTTGGCACAGAGATCAGAAATGCTGCAGTAAAGGGGAACTGCGAGTTTAATCAGCTTAACATACATATCGCCAAGAGCCGTTTTCCTCTTTGTGCTATTTCACATATGTTATTGTACCGTGGGTGAATGTTTTCTCAAAACAGGACAATAGCTTGTCTTACTCCCTATGCCTGAGGATGAGATGACAGAAACGGATTTCCTCTTCAGACAACAAAGCTGTTGCACACCCCCAGCTGTAGGAAGGAGCCCCTGGCAGAAATCTGGGTGCATGCGACAAGGCACCCAACAGCCCTCCTGGCCCCCTCTCAAGTACCTGCTGCGGCTGGGCTGCAGCAACACGCACCGAGCGCTGCTTTAACAACTCACGTACGGATGATTTGGTTGGATTTACACGCCACACTTTGGAAACAAAGACTGAGCAGGCTGCTGCCTTCAGGGGGTTACAGATAACGTATTGGGAAAAGACAATATTGGGTTGCAGGGAGCGAGGGAGAGGTAAAAAGCCTGAGAGAAGCTAATGAAGCTGGGCAGCATTTGATGTTTGCACACAGGAGCTCAGATTGTCATTTGGGTTGGCAGATTATTAAATGTGTCAATCAAGGACAAGCTGGAAATGGCAAGGGGAAGCATGGGAAACGAGGTTAGCTGTTAGACACCAGAGGAAGGAATCTCGTTTTGAGGAGGAAGGGATGACCGGCAGCAGCACAAAACCAGAGGACCTTCTCCAGCTGTAAGAGGCAGGGGCAGTGGAAGGAGACGGCACGGAGAACGTAATTTGGAACTCTTGCTTGCACCAGGTGGGAAATCTGACACTGAATCTCTCGGCACGCACCTCTCATATCGCGCCTCCCTAGCCGCCTGCAAGGGCCACATGTTCCAGCCAGGTAAATCTGCGCAGCGCCGGCTGAGCCGGAGCTACTAGGCTGGTAGACGCTATAGTATAAACTCGGTACGCTCTTCTCCTGCAGACACTGTACAAGTAATCTGCTTTGGCAAGTTTTTAATTGTTGCGTGCAATTAAGTCCCAAGGAAAAGTGGAGTGAGGCTTCCAAAAGCAAACTAATTATTCCTTTCTGAAACCCTCCATTACCTCTATCAGATGTAGGAGAGCAACATGCATGTTTCTCCAGCATTAACAATGACCACATTCCTTTTAATTGAGACCAAGTGGAGGACATCGGATCTCAATAAATTTGAGTTATTTCAAGCAGGGAGAAATATCATTTGGCATTATCAATTCTCATTTCAAAAGTCTTAAAGTTCCACTGGAAGTACAGAGCCTGCAATCATGAAAAATCCACTCCAAAGGAGCGTCTCACATCCCTGTTGTAACAAATTACATTAATAATTATTCCACACTTGTGACTGCGAATGAGAAATGCCTTGCATGGTTGCCCACTCTTCAAGGTGGGAAAATAACAGGACAATTCCCTCGCAGGAGATTTCTGTGGAAGGTCCCCTTTCTCCACAGTTCGTTTCACTTCATTTTACCAATGAGGGCTGATCACAATCCCTGAGTCCAGGGCACGGCCACCAAGGGAAGGGAGGAACGTCAGAGCCTGGGCAGCAGAGAGGGGAATTTGGGAGAGCAATGCCTCAGCCTTGAGGAGGAAGATAAAGCGTGCTGTGGGACTTCCAAGTCACAAATTTAAACTGACAAATGTGGCTGACATCGAGCCTCCCTTCTGTTAAATAGAAACTTTCTGTCTAAGACAAATCTTTTCATACTGCAAACCACATCCTGAACGTTTCAGAACAAATCTGCTCCCGATCACACGGGAACTTGCTTCCGTTCCCATTTGCCATCACCGTTCTCCCCATGGCAAAGCCTTTGCATCCCTAGTGCTGCTACAAAACTGCTTTTAAGCAAGAGGAACATGAGCAAATTGTTTCATATGACTCAGAATGAAAACAGAGGTGCGAGCACCGTATGAGCCTCCAGCTGTCCGCAAGCACCACAGGCAGAGCCAAGCTCAGTTTGGTAACTACTATTTTTAAACAACATGGGGTTTTCTCATCTGGCAACTGCTCTAGCTATATCCTAGTACTGTTTACATACTTGGTTTCATTAAAAATTCACATCCTGATTTCAGTCTACAGACTGCAGCCCTTCAGAAGGTCGAATGCTGAAATACGAGGAAGATCTGGATGGGCAGTGCACCCCTGCCTCTGCCCCAGGGGCAGGGAATGGGGAGAAGCGGGAGCTACGGGGTACCCCCTCCTCCCAGGGTGCTCAGGAGCCAGCA
This sequence comes from Microhierax caerulescens, assembly GCA_035590215.1. Classification (NCBI taxonomy): domain Eukaryota; kingdom Metazoa; phylum Chordata; class Aves; order Falconiformes; family Falconidae; genus Microhierax; species Microhierax caerulescens. The sequence continues at coordinate 22,935,016 of JAVJGJ010000033.1, read as the reverse complement.
GCTTTCAAGGGGGTTCCAGAAAAGAGCTTTACAGTAGAGGTATTCTTCGAAATGATTGTAATCAACCTGTCTGAAGCAGGGAGGGCGGCCAGTCCCTTGCTGTCTGCTGGCAGAGCGCGCGGCACGGCCGCTGCAGCACGGCCGGGCACGGGAGCCGGGCAGGCAGCGATCCCCCCGCTGACACCCGCGCCAGCCCCTTCCTGCCCAAACAAAGGCGCTTTTGACTGCGCTCGGCCGAGTTTAGCCACGGCTTCCACAAAGCCTGCCCTCACTCCTCACACGCGAGGGCCCCAACAATGACTTTGTGTGTTGGAGGAGGATGGCTGCTAAGGATGTGGCAGAGATTAGCAGCGCTGCTGAAACAGTATGTCCACCACGGGGACTGGCTCTCTGCGGTGAAACGGGGAGACTGAGGCCTGCCCTCACGGTATGTGTCACGGTATCGTGCAAAACAATTCTTCAAAAACTGCGAGCGGTATCTCTGACCGGCTCAACCTGGTCTTAGGGGCACATTCCCACCTCCACAAGGACAGAGAGGTTCTCCAGAAGGACATGGTGCTAAGAAAAAAGTATCTAGAGCCGCACTGCACGGAAGATATTGTTTTATTTTTAGCCTTCCTACAGATTTTCACAGTAAGGCTACAAAGCTTTGTAAAACAGTCTATAAGATAACTCACAGAGTTAAGAAATGGTCAGTATTTCCCAGTAGATAATTACACAACCTTTCCACAAGTCATCTTATTTGTCCCACAAAACTCTGTGATGGACTCCAGCACAACCGTAAAGATCAACAAATCTGACTTTTTTTGGGCTCACTTGCTACATTTCTTGTTTTTTTGCAAAAGCATTCTCAACAGTCCCACAGATTGTGTCTGGACTGTGGTACTCAAATTGCCCTGGAAAAGGGGGAGAAAGGCACACACCTCTTCCTTGCTGCGCTCTGCTCCACCCTGGGACAACGCAGGGTGGTCTCAGCCTCAGCCGCTCGTGCCTCGGGGCAGGACCCTCTCCTCCAGCCAGAGCGGCACGGCGCAGCTTGCTTGCACCAACACAACTCCACGGCCACGCAAACTGCATTTCCATCTGCTACAATCCGTTTCCCTTCGAAGAAGCCAACAAATTCAGGACTCATGCAAGAGTAGGATCAAAACAGTCCTGGGCACCACAAAATTCTAGGTGGTCTCTTGCCTCAGCTCCGCCTGACCCTTCTGGACCTAGTTATTCTCCTGGAGAGCCCAAGCACAGAGTGGTTTTGCCTGAGGGTCTCCGCTCAGGCCAAGCTTACCTCAGGCAACAGGGCTTTCTCCGGACCTGAGCAGTGTGGCTGAGCCTGGCCCGTGCCGCGGCGTGAAGCGGCCGCCCCGGCCAGGGACGCCCAGGACGCCGGCGCAGGTGAGGAACGTGGCAACCTGACCGACACCTGACGGGCTCCTACCTACACAGTGGGAAGAGTGGGCAAAGCCCCTCCGCTCCTCCCACAGGAGGACAGCTACGGAAAGGGAGAGCAGACAGAGACGGAAAACAAGAAGAATCAGGACAAACAGGTAAGGGTGGAAATATTAATTATGCACAGCACTTGCCTAAGGAGAAACAGGCTCCACAGCTGCAGCTGTAACAACCCCCCGACGCGTGTGGATGGCACGTGAAGAGCAACAGGGCGAGCAGGGGAGCGTGTACGACCCTGTGCAGCGTGTCCGGGAGACGGAGCAGCAGTTCCACAGCAGACCAGCTACTCCACACACCGCTGCCCGAGTTATGAAACGGGCCGTCTGTACTCAACACCTTCTAGAAGGAAAGACTTTCAAAGCCAGAATGAAAATTCGGTGCAGGTTGTTTCACTCTTATTTCTGTCATTACCTAATGAGTCATAAGTGCATCCATCCCTACATCTTGAGAATGCTTTGTTTTTTATTGTGGGTTTGGGTTGGGTTTTTTTTTTTCTCTCTAAACTCCCATCATTAAAAATCAATTAGCGTATGGGTAACGCTACACAGATGCTTCTGCAGCAAGGGGCTGACATCTGCAGTGGCAACAGCCCAGATACTACGGCAATAGATGTCCAAAAATACCCCATAAGGAAAATCAACCCCTACCCCTAAAGCTGTATTCTTTCTGATCAACAAAACAGCTGAACGTCCAGCCTGGGCCTGCTTCCCTGTCTCCTGCATAATTAGCACACTTCTCAGAGCAAGCAGTAAAGTTTAATTGTCTTTAATTATCCAGTTCAAGGAGGATTGGCTTTCTTGCCTGATGTCCATATAATTTCCCTGCCAACGACTTCATCATCCCTTTACTGGAAGCGGAGTGTAGCTTCTAAAGCTCTCTTCCATAAAAGACAAAAGTTTCAGTGAAGGCTGTGCTGCCGGCACAAGCACAGACAAAGGTCCTTGTGTCTACAAGGCTGTTGCTTAGGCTGCTGCATGTGTTTTCTGCAGGGTGGGAGTGAATGAGTTACTACTAATGTGCCATCAAGAACCATCACAATTACAAATGTAAATGAACAGGCAATTGGCACTGACCTTTGTAGATTGTTAGAGGACTAATTAAGGTATGATCAGACACTCTCTTCCAAGAGATTGAGATGCATCTATACAAGCGAATATCTATGCACCGCCCCAGAGCAGCAATGCTTTTTCCTACATGCTTGCACACACCAGGCGACATACACACAGACAGACACGTCGTTTAACCCTGGCTCCTGCTCTCTGCCACGGAGCAAACAGGGCGGTGTGGGAAGGGGAACAAGGCAACTCCACTCACCCAGGCTACGCAGTCCCACTTAACACAAGGCTACAGCATGAGGGCCGCGTTACCTTTCATTGCAGCACCCCACAGTTTCACGTAAAGCTGGAGATGAGGAGATTGGCACAAACTGGGTGAAGTTAGGGAAAGAAAAATGCCATGAATAACCTTTCAGCATTTCTAGCAAAGCCACAAAGTTGTCCAGCAGCAGCAGGAGTGACTGTGGCCGCCGTGTGCTGGCACCTCGACTCCGGTCACAGCTGGCCCAGGGGTCTGCCCTGACAGGGGCAGCAGCTGGCTGGACCCCACCATCCCCTGGGAACTCAGGACCCCTTACAACGTGGTTGCTTGTGCCTGCCTGCTCTATGGTCACAGCACACCAGACCGAGGAGCAAAGAGAGGGATGGTTTTTCACACTACTGCCGAGGCAAACCAGCAGCTGCCCAGCCAGACCAGCAAGACAACAGACCAGTGCGAAAAGGGCACGGTCTTCTGCCAGCTCTGCCCTGAAACCTGCAGCTCTGCAGGGAGAGAAGACAGGTGCTAGCTGAGGTCCTGCCCAGGGCCTCATCCTTGCCCATCGGCTTGTGGGCATCTCCCAGGACGGGGACTCCACAGCCCCCCGGGGCAGCCGGCCCAGGGCCAGGCCACCCTCCCAGGGAGGAGTTTTGCAGAAGGTAGAAAAGCTGTGAGGACTGAAATGTTTTAGGAGCCCTCAGAAAGAGCAGTGATAAGAAAAGGGGACTCGCTTTGGCAAAAACTGCAAGCTGGTATTATCTTTGCAGGGAAAACTAATTTAAAACAAATATAATTAACTAGAAGAGGAGGGAGAATCACAGTGATGACTACCATAGAGTAACAGCGGCATCAAAACAAACCACTGCACTTGTAATGCAGCAAACCAGCAAAAAAGTCACTGTCCCTTTGGGCCCCCCAACAGACGTGTCACAGATCAGAAAAGCACTTTCTGCTCAAGGTGTCTAAAACGCAAGGAAGACTTTCTTGTGCTACCCGTTACCACCAGAGACTTCCCATCAAAAGGCAGTGAGGAAAGTCCACCTAGCCCTCAGAAAAAAAATAAAGCTCATAATGGGGATACAGCAGAGACACCTGTATTACACAGGAGGAAGAAAGGCAGAGCGCCAGCTGCAACCCCCACGTGCAGCCCTGCCACGAAGATGAGCGCTTCCCACGCTGGCAGCACCGTGCTGGGGAAAGCCGTCGGTGAAGCCTCGCCGAGCAGCGCGTGCGGCTCTCCTGAACAGCTCTGAGAGCCGAACACACTGGCGACGTTCAAACCCGAGAAAAAACACACAAGTCAGGAGAGCGAACTGAAGCCTAAGTGTGTGCGTATTCCTGCTACACATCACTGACACCCAAAACTTCAGAAAAATAACAACAGCCAGCTGAATAACAAATAACGGCAGCATTTTATAACGCTAGGATTTAAATGTCACAGAAAAAAGGGAAGGATCAGCCTGTTTGAGGCAGATCTTTTTATGCTGAAGAATTCACACTGAATAAATGAAAGCCAAGAAACAAATCATTGTTGTGCCCTGCAAGAGGCTGACCTTGCCCACCGCGAAGACCACCCCTGGGTGCCGTGCCCCCGCCTGCCCTGACACCCAGGAGCAGAGGCACCAGCCGGCATCCTGACGTGCCTTCCCTCAGGGTACGGCCTCAGCCCAGCTGCTGGCCTGGGGCGACGGGGCCACCCTGCTTCACATCCCAGCTGATGTTCTGATACCCTAACAGGATCAGAATAAGTGAGAGATGAAAGCATCCATTCTCTCCCACGAGGGTACTGCAGCTTCTCACCCAAATCTGACTCCTGTCACTGCAGGGAAAACTGGACCAGTGCCTTGTGCCTGTGGCCACCAGTGTGCCGGCGAGGTGTGCTGCTTACTCTTGCTCAACAATGGGCTGGAAGAGCGTTTGAAATGAAGTATCTGAGGTCAAAGCGACCTGCAAAAGAGATCAGAGGTTCCCCTTTGCATTCTACAGCCTTACCCTTACTTGTATTTTTAACCTTTGAAATAAAGTATGATAAAGAAATTCTTAGTGTCTTGTTTGCTGTCAGTTTTTGTTGAAGAACCAACAAGCTTAAAGGAGATTATCTCAAGCTACTCAAAAAAATAAAATATTTTTAAACTGAGATTTCCTTTTAGTGACTTGTCACAACTTTTAGTTAAAATGATGTGTTTTTTTTTTGAACGGTTTCAGCTAGTACGCTTCTGCACTTTCAGTACCTGCCATGTCATAATCCTGGCGGACGTACAGGGAAAGATAAGGCTTCTAAAGTAAAAGACAAGGTAAACAAAAATTTCTAAAGTAAACAAAGATTTTTTTTTTTAGGATTGTTCTGTATATCACAAAAGGGCACAGACGGTTTCTTCCCTCTGTTCATTTTACTTTTAAGAAAACTCACAAACCATACAACACTGGTCAACATACCCTTTCAACGTCTGAATGTTTTTCTACAGTGGAGCACTGCAGAGAAGCAGAACGGCTGTAAGAGCTGCTGTCCCCTCCGGGATAGTGGCAACCACAGCACGCTCTCCCTGCCACCGTGACCTTTGGGAAAGCGTGCTCCATGCCCTCTACTCCGCTGGGCTGCTGAGTTCACAGATCGGTCACTTTTTTCCATGAGACTGAATTTAACTCTTAATGAAAAATCTCCTGCTTTACTTTTTGGGTGTTTTGCAATTATTTCAGGTCCTTGTTACTAACATGCATAACAGCGACGCAACCTAGGTCTTAATTCAATAGACCTTTCTAAGACCCACACCTGTTCTCTTCCAGCTTGTGCTGCTTTCCTTTCTCACTGCCTTTACGCTAAGATCACTTTCCTTGTCCCTATGTGCGTTAATTGCAGAATGCCAGTTCCTCAGAGATTTCTGCAAGATTTAGCAATTTCAACAGTAGTCATGCAGGAAAGTCCTGGCTGAAGCCAAGAGGAGGGCTGTAAAGGCTTTTGCTGGCATTGCCCCAGCTCCAGTGTCCTCACATCCCTGACAGCACGTGTACCAGCAGACTCGGGCAGGCTCCCCTCCTCCTCCTTCTGCTCCCTCCAAAGAGGACTTCACTAGATCTTGCTTTTTCGTAACATAAAAAAAATTTCTTAACCCTTTAAACAATTAAACAAAGTACAATTTCTGTTTTGCCCAGCCTGCTCCCTTTAATGCACATTTTCTCTTGCTAGATTCACAGCTGCAATCCCCTTCCTATTACCTGTCCTTTCTGTATGAGCAAATGCTTCATCCAAGTCCTTCACCTTATCCACCTTGTCAAGAGGAGACATGGAAAACAAAGGAACAGTAGCCCCTTCTCCTGCTCACCCCTTGCAACCAGCTCCTCCTCCCGATCCAGTGTGGCTGAAATGCTAGAAATCAATGAACCAGCTGGGACAGGTTTGCACTGGCCTCAAGACATCACTGAACACGTTACAAAATAGCTACAAGAAGTATAGTATGCTGGTTCGTTAGAGTTGTCTAAATGTGATGGTATCTTCAGACACACACACAACGTGCCCCTGCGTAAGAAAGGACCCTGAACACACACACACATCTACACGTCAAACCCGCGTTTACCCTGCTGGGACGGAAGGGACCACTTACAACTACAAAACGAAGCATGCGCCCGCGTTACTTGGTGCTTCAGAGCCACCGGCCCCGTGAGGTCTGCCTCGTGCTACGCTGGACGCTGCAGCTACCAGAAAGGTCTTGTGCTACCCCGGCGCAGCCGTGACTCCCGTAACGCGTTACCGACAAGCAATACCGACCCCCACAGCAGCGAAGAGAAAGAAGAAAAGCCACGGAGCTTGGCACGGAACTGCGTGGAGGGTCTGATGCAGCTGGTCAAATCCTGTGACTCAGAGGAGCCAGGAGCCCAACCCTGTCATGCAAGGGAGGCAGCACTCACCAGCCTCAGCAGCTGGACACTTCCGGATGGTGAAGATCTGTCCCAAGTCTTCCTCTTCTTCAGGAAGACCTTTCTGGAGGCGCTGCAGCTTACGTAGGCTTTCACTCCGCTGGTGCTTCATGGAACGCACATGCTGGATAAGGTTCAGCTTGGCCTTGGTGGAGTAGTTACAGAGGACACAGTGATAATAGCAGCTTTCACCCTCAACCCCGCTCTCGTGATGCTGAAGGTGCTGTGAAGAATAAAGCAGAGAGATATGAATTTCCTTTATCATCTCCAGTCTCCCTGGGTTAGTCCACTGCAAATTGCTAAAAGCCACCTGAGAATTAAGAAAGAAACCATATTTTGACAAAGACACAGTAAGATCAAGCCTGTTTATTCTCAGGGTACCATGCATTCTCCTGCTTAGAAGCAAGAAAAACGTAACACACTGAAATGAGCACAGAAGCAAAAACTGAGATAGGCGAGATCTTCTCCGTCAGTGAAAGAAAATACCAGATCTAACGTTAACATCTATTCACGACCTACACATGTCTAATTCTTTCATATTTGACGCTTATCCTGGGAGGGGATCCAACTGCATGTCACACAGATAAAACTAAATTTGATAAATTCTCATTGAAAACTAAGAAGACTAAAACCAAAGCAATCCTAGAACATGAAGAACCCATTAGATCAAGAGGTCCTAGAAACAGCATATGAAAACGGAGTGTGTGCCATCCTATCCATCATCAAGCGCTCCGTTCCCTGGCATCTGGGTTTTACTCCCTTGGACCTGGAATAAAGCAGCAGCCTGGCTCGGAAGACATCCGCCACAACAATCCAGACTGAGGAGCCAATGGTGAGCACGTGGCTGGGTACCACTGCAAGAGGTTAGCACTTAGAAATAAAATCTGGTCACCCCCGGAAGCTCTGCTACCGCAGTCAATATAGCTAATTCAAGTTTATACCTTGATTATTTGACAAAATCTATCCATCGTCTGGCACAGAGGTCCATGCTGCTAGGGAAATGAATAGCTATTTTATGTCACAGATCCCAAGGATGCAGCAATTATTTCTTAAAAGCAGAGGGACGAACTCACTGTTACAGCTATGTTGGCTGCCATCGCCCAGCCCCACTCTGTTCAGTTTGGGCAGCACCAGGGCTGAGAGCTCACAGTAACCCTCCCAATTCCCACAGGAAGGGCTTATCACAAGTTGAAGAAAAACGGATGCTGAAGTCAAATGACAAGAAAGACTCCTCGGTGAGGACTATTCGGTGTTTTCACCACAGCCCTACATTTCAGCTAAACAATAATCCCTGTCAGCTCTGCTGTCCAACCTCAAGACCTCTCTTTGTCTTCTGGGTCATCTCATGAAACTCTTGCCTCACCATGCACTTTGCCCAAGGCACATAAGTAAGGTGATTTGGACATGAACTCAAGATTTGTCAATCAAAAATATTGCCTATGTGAAGCCAGGACCTTCTGGTAAAAATTCTGATGTCTATTATCTCAGTTACAGCTAAGATAAGATTAAAGACATATTACCCAGCGCTGTGTGCTTAGCTAACACGGAGGAAGGAGAGCCCTCTGAGTCTGGGAATGATTAAAAACAGGATAGGAGCTGATGCTGAGGCTTCTGATTGGAAGGGTGAGGGAAGAGAATAAATGTATTCTAGATCTGGCTAATTAGACTAGCCTCTTTTGGGATCACGATGTATTTAATTAAATTCACTGTAATATTTGAAGAATTCACTAGGGCACTAATCCCGCTGGTGCCCTCAAAAGATTTTTTTTGCTGTTTTCCCTCATAAGAACTTCTTCTTCCACTCATTTCTATTGTTTGCATGCATTACTCTCTTCCTGAGCCAGACAAGGAGAAACGGCTTAAGACATAAAAAGCTAAGGATAGTGAGCCACTCACAAGAGCCACACACGGCTTGCGTGGCACGGCTTAACCAGCCTTTCTCTGCCCTGCTTAAGATACAACCTTGGCAATAGAACCTCCCTGCTGCCCCATCTCGCCGCAGCCTGGGGGTCTCGCTCCAGGAGACGCACAGCAACCCCTGCCTTCCGTCAGTCAAGAGGGATGCTGGGGAAGCACCCATCCTGCAAACAGCACGTTCAAGCTCAGAAAGTGCCAACAGGCTCAGCAGTAGCTTCTGCGAGGAGGCAGAGGAAACCCCTAGTGATCAATTAGAGAAAAAACTGGTCACAGGTTCAAGGAAATATTAAGGACGTGGTCTCTGTGGGAGCCAGAGGCACAGTCTGTACTACTCTCACTTGAAAGGGGATTTTAGGAAAACATTTGTTTTAAGCAGTTTAACAAACATGTCTCATATTTTGCTCCTCTTTTGCGCCCACTTCATGCACGTTCAAATACCCCTTCTGCTTGGGTCAGCTTTGCCTGCCTGTTGTGCCGGAGGCGTCCAGACCTGAGGCTGCCAACACCACCAAGTCCACCCCAGACACGGCACGACATCGCACGCCTACCTCTGAATCATGTCAGTCTTCCAACAGAGGAAAGGAGCAGGCCAGAATAAGACAACGTGACAGAGAAGCAAGCACTAGCTCTGAGTTGCTGGAAGCGACGAAATGCTGGACAAGTGCGTGCAGTTATTGTCCATCACACTGTTAAGCTTTCCTCTTGTGAGAATTTACCCGTGTCACGGAAAACAAATTCAAAATATTAAACCAGAACCTTATTAGAAGACAAATCAACTTGAAAATCAAAGAATATATTGTTCCTAGAAAAACCAACCAACTTCTGTCACAGAACATTGATTTCTGCAAGTCTGGGAGGGGGCAAACACCCCCTCCCTCTCAACGATAGGAAACTTCCAACATCTGGTTCTTCACGCATGGCATGCAAAATATTGATCAGGTTTAGTCAAAGCTCCACTTTAAATCAGAAACAGATAGAGGAACACTCTGACGGAAACCATACGGCTCATGAGTACAGCTTCCCAGGGGGATGGGGGCTACTCCTGTACGTACATTAACCGCAGCACAACACCATGCCGCTCACAACACCTATTCCTACACACACCCCAAACCAAATCTGGCCCATCTTCCATTCGAGAAGCGCTCGGGTCTCGGGCTGCGACTCACACAGGACGATCCTGCTCACAGACCTCGTCTCCTCCACTTGCCACACGCCTTGCACCGCCAGCCCCCGACCCTCTCCGCACACCTTCCCCATGGAACAGCAGTCCCCCACTGGTGACAAGCCCCCATATTTGGCAATTTCATCTCAGCATCAAGAGGTACCCACTGCAGCTCTGCCCCGCGTGCGGGTGGCATCACCCGGGCACAACTGCGTGGCAGCAGGACGGCAAAGAAACCCCAAACCAACCCCCGGGATGGGGAGCAGCAGCTGCCCGCCCGGCCCCACAGAGGGGCACCGCCAACCACCGCCGGAGCCTCTCCTTTAGCTTCTTCACAACAGAAAC
>JAVJGJ010000033.1:22876629-22924820 GCA_035590215.1 Microhierax caerulescens | reverse complement strand
TGGCATCACCCGGGCACAACTGCGTGGCAGCAGGACGGCAAAGAAACCCCAAACCAACCCCCGGGATGGGGAGCAGCCGCCCGGGAGAGCCGCTGCCCGCCCGGCCCCACAGAGGGGCACCGCCAACCACCGCCGGAGCCTCTCCTTTAGCTTCTTCACAACAGAAACACTATTTCAGGGTGACTCCATACCGGGCCATGCTCGCTGGGTGGCCACGCTCGTGCCAGCCGCTGGGATGGCCTCAGCCCTGCCCCACACGATCTGCCCGATGCGCGTTCCGGGCCGGTTCAGGGGGTATTGCACAAAGACCTCCCCCTTCTTCTGGGTTTGGCTCAAAGAAGTTGGCACATTTAGAGGCTCTGAACACAACGACAGTTTAAATAAGCAGGAGAAAGATTGTCACTTGTGCTTATATGCGCTGCAGAGTGCTGGGGGGCAGCAGGCAACACGCCATCCCTTTGGGAATCGCAGTGCACAGCCCCGGCCCCTCCAGCGCCGGAGGAGGAGAGGGAGGCACCTGCAGAGCGCTGCCAGCGCTGCCGCTGCCCCTCGGCAGGGGATGGGTGCGGAGGGCGCGGGCCGGCGAGGCGCCCGTGCGAGCACCGGCAACGCTGCGTGTGCTGGGACGAGCTGACCCGTGCCGCATCGATGGACTGACTTTTCCTTGCTCGCCAGCTCTGGCTCCGAACTGTTCTCTGCCAGTAAGTAACAGCACAATGAACGGTCACAGCGAAGGACTACGGAAAACCAACTTTCAAACCAAGTATGGGATGACGATACATTCAGGTTTTCTTTCTCTCCACCTCCATCTCTCACATCCTGCAAACTTTGTTTATTTTACAGCCTGTCTTTTCCCCATCTAACACCGCCTCACCCACAGCACTTTTCAATAAGCATGGAATTTAATGCGACAGCTGTATTAATCTGTCTGACTGCAGGCCGCCCCCCTCACCCCCCGCCATGTACTCAGACCAAGTTCTTCGGAGATGAGAGTGTTGTAACTGGAACCGAGGATCCATGTTGCTACTACTACACAAGTAACGAACCCTCCCGCTGAATACCTACGTAGGTGTTACTACAGTTAATGTTCACCATTTAATCTCATTTCTAAAAACTTCTGTATGTCTTTTAAGTATTAAAAGACGTTAAATCTTTATCTGCTTAAAACCTCTTCTGTGTTATTACAGTCACTGTGTAAAGAGCCTGATTCCTATGGTAACATGCGCGCAAAATCCTCCCTATAGCACTCTGTTGCCAGAAGGCACAATGTTATTTTTCAAACCTTATTTGCCGCGTTTAGTGGGTCAGACGCTGTTCTGGGGGATATCTGAACTGTAACCCTAGCTCACTAGGGAGATGCAATAACCACTTTGAACTATCTCGTGCTTTTGATGTTTATTATTAATTAGCAAAAAGGCCTCGTTTCTACACAACCTTAAATTTATCTTGTATGAAGCTCGCCCTTTGGAGGGCCCTAAAAGCTGCTCAGGACGAACCCGCGCTGCCAGCGGTGGGAATCCCACAAGCCCCTGGCCTGCCAGCTGTGAGGTCAACCATCTCTGCCAGCGGCGAGCTCCCACCTCCATGCTCAGCAAGTCTTGACGGCACAAAAAGCAGCACAACGTGCGAGAAAACTCTCTACAGGCTTGAGGGTGGCCCACTTCTTCTGCAGCCCTCAAAGCAACACCCAGTAGAAAGAAATTCCGTAGCTGCCCCCCACGAGAAGGAGCCTGCGCTCTGCCTGCGGCCCTCCCTGAGGCACGAGGATTTCCCTGCACGCACCGAGGTGTCTGTGGGCACGAAAAGCAGGTTGAAGCGACAGGCTCAGGGCCAAAACCCAAAGTAGGAAAATAAGCTCATGAACTCTAAGCAGCAAACAGAGAACCAACACCAACAAAAAGAGCCCCCCTCCTCAGCAGCAGTGGGCCGACAGGACCGCCAGCTGCAGCAGGGACCCGGACCCTCAACCAACCACATCCACCATCTCTGCAAACGCGCTGACGGCGACGGCCAGAGGAGCCCACCGCCCTCTTATCTACGCAAACATCCTTGTTGCTTACCAACTCTAATCACTCAGCAAGACCATGTGCTGGTAGGGCTAATTGATAAACGGTACGGAGAAATGTCCTTCCAAATCGCTTTTGATCACTTTCTCCTGCTGGTGCTCACGTTACAGGACGCTCCCGCCACAACATTGGAGGCCACTCAACTACAAAGAGCTTCTTTAAGAAAAAGTTTTCAGTCTCGAACATCTTTGGAAGAGGTTTAGGGTTTTTTTTTTCCACATGCAACACCCTTCTTACTGCTGAACTCAGCACGACGTCTGCCCTGTTAGAATGGGTAAAATTAGTGACTTTAAAAGAACTGACAGATGCAGCTGAGGAAGAAGGAGCCAAAAAACTGCGGGAGGGTTACAAAAGCCATGGAAGGGAGGGCTGCTGCAGACATGCACTGCTCCTCCTCTTTCCTGGAAGCATCTACATCTGACCATCACCAGCAACGGGCCCCAGAGCAGGCAGGACCCCTGTGAAGCCCACGATGGCACGCAGAACCGGTGGAGCACGCAGGGTTACTGTGAAAGCCAACACCAGCACAGCCTGCCGTGTTCAGGAGGAGGTGTTGGAGGCACGCCAGCCCTATGAGCACATCCTCAGCACAGAAGGATGCCCAGGGACTGACTCTTCCTCAGGGTGAAGTCAGACACGCGTAATTAGTAACAGGCTTGGCAGGAAACATTTCACATGCCAGCAAGAACCGTGCCGGTGACAATGCACTCCCGGGGAGCCAGACGAGACGCGATCCTTACAGCAGAGCTGGAGGGGAGGCTACAGGTCGCCATGGAAAGGGACCAGACCCTGCAACGGACCTCAGAAGCCTCATAAGCATCTCTTGGCCCCCATGTGCCTTTGATCTGCTGCACGAGATAAATCACAGTCCTGGAAGAGAAGAATCTGAATTTTTAATGAAAGTCATGTGGATGCAGCTGTCTGATCCCAGTCTGTTCCAAGTACTCCATAAAAGTCAGAGCTGGCCCATCCGTCTTGCTCTCCTTTCACACCTGCAGCCCCGGCTGGAATTTCCTGGAGCTGACGGAGATGCGGGGCGGATGCTGCATGCAGCCAGAACACATGCTGGCTATGCGCTGGAAAGGGCTGGTGTGCTTGCAGCCACCCCCCAGCCCAGATGTTTTGAAAGGAGGGAAAAACTGATTCTCCATACAGCAGGTTCAAAAGATGAACTTAATGCTTTTTCGTATTCCACCAACATACTGCAGTTGTTTACTGCTTCTGAAGAAGTAGCGTTACAAAACCCTTCCCTCATTCTGGCTCCTCCAGCTGCTTGCGTAACAGCCCCTTCGCGTGGCTTGCCAGCTGTGGAGCTCATCTCACATGGCCACAAGGTTTTGCAGTTTAGTTTGTGGTAACTGGAACGGCCTAACGGTGAGCACCACTCCCTCACCTCCAGCTAAAGCTTCTTCAGTATCACCCAAGCCTTTAAAAACACCACCGCAAGATGAGGACAAGGAGACTCTGCAGCAAATCTGGACTATGATTTAGTTTTTGGTTCCTGATCTTTATTTTTCTTTCCAGAAGGCTGGAAATGTAGCACTCCGTCATGCCAAAGCAGTCGAGATGCTCGATGCAAGTCCCTAAGTCACACCAAGGGGCCTGAAGAACAGCACCAGCCACCCCAATTACCAGCCTGAGCCTAACCCCCCCTTCCGAACGTCTTTTCGGTGCCCTTCAACCCTGCCTGGCATAAAGTGCATACCCCTGGTATCATGATGGGGCTGACACAGACCCCGTGAGCCCCAGGCACGCACAGACCTGCTGAGCAGAACGGAGTGCGGCCACGCACAGCCCCTCACCGTCACACCACAAGCTCCCGACCGCGACACCGCGGAGCAGGAGAGAAGCAAGACCAAGGACTTTGCTCAAAGAGGAGCCCTGCAGCAACACACACGGCAGCTGAGCAGAGCCCGGCAGGTCAGCAGTAACGTCCGAGGCACACGAGTGCCTGGCAGTTCCAAGTAACAGCCAACCCCCCTTTTGCAGCACGGGGAAGAAGCCATCCCCGTGGGGTCCCACCCAGGCAGAGGCCACAGATGCTCGCCCGCCGGCCACAAGGCTGGTGCTTGCTGTGCTGAAATGCTTTGGGATTCCCCCATAAACGACCCCAAAAGTCACCCAGCAAACTGGGTTTGCTCCACCAGCCCTTGAAGTCTCATTAAAAGCCCAATATTGCTCAGCCTAAAGATGGAGAGCTCAGCATGGATTTTACTGAACGTTAAATCAACCAGCAAGCGTAGCCGGCAAACTCTGTGGCACTTTAACTTTAAATAATGCAATAATTATTGAATTTCCTTTTTATAACCGAAGTGCTGGAATGTAAACAATGGGTCTGTAATTGCAGGAAGGGGGGATCAATAGAGGCAATCGTTTTCAGCCATGTTAATTGTAAATACAATTGCTCCAAGATGTCAGCCTCGTTCTTCTCGCTCCCAGAATCATCCTAACGGATGACAGAGTCCAACTTTCCCATTACAGCTGTTCGTTCCTTTAAGAGGTTCTCAATCAGGTCTGATCAATCTGTCAAGATAATGCATGGAGTAAGTAAGACTCTTCCAAACACAAGCTCCCAATCAATAGCCCGGACCTGCTTAATGAGGAGGGGCTAAAGCCCAGAGGGAGGCAACAGTCCCAGCTTCTGCTCAGCTCTGGCAGCTAACTTCTTCATGGGGCCTTGCTAAGCCCATCAGCTCTTAACGAGGACATTGTTTATGCAGACTGTGACGAGCAGCATCCCCACACATTCACAGTCCCCCAGGGTCAGTGGGCAAAAACCCCAACAGAGATAAGAGCCAAGAAAGGTTGAACATTTTTGTATTGACACCCCCACCCCCACCTTTTTAATTGTGCAATAGACCTGAAAGTACTAATTAATCATTTGTTAAAAGAAATCCCCAAAGATGAAAATCTGCGTGGGACCATTGAAAATGGAAGAGCATCACTAAGGTTCCTCCCATGCCCTTGAGGAAGAACAAAGCCCATGGCACAGCCCACGCTGGCCCAGCTGGGCTGGTCATCCCCTTCCACCCCAGAAGAGGCACCCCCAGAGCAAAGGAGGCGTGATGGCATGCTGACACCCCCAGGGAGGGAGGAGATGCGAAGGGAGCTAAGGTAGCACTCGGTGATGCCATTCACCACCGGCACTACTTAACTCCGGTAGCACACGGGTATCCCTGGGTGCGGCGAGACACTGCGCCATACATCGCTGAGCAGCCAAGAAAGGGGGGAAGGTCTCACTGCACCTGGGCTCTTCCTACGCCCGTGGAACTTTCTTGTCTCCCACTACCGCATTACAAGAGCCGCAGTCACAACGGATCAACTCTTGGGCAACTGCAACTTCAAGGAATTTTCCAGATCCCTGAAATCTTCACAGCTCTCCCCAGGGAGGCCCAGGCGTAAGCTCTGCTATATGTGGAGATGAATACAGGAGTGTGTGTATTGATCTTGCTAATTATAGTGATAAAAACAAAGCACAATTGAGAGTACATTTCCTATGAGCTGCTCCAAAAAGTGCTGCCCTCAACCTTGTGTGCTCCTGCTCGAGCCGTGCGTGGCTTCTGCTGCAGGACCCGTGACAGCCCTGCAAGTCTGCAAGGGCATCTACAGCCACTCACTCATGCACCTCTAAGAAACACGAAGCCGATACACTTCACGTGAAGTGCATTCTGTTACAATCAGGGACCTGAGGTATGTCAACTGTGAGCCGAGCTTCACACAGCAGCTTCTGCCGCGCAGCACAGTGGTTTGGTGATGGTGGGGTGCCTCTTGCAAGCTCACCAAAACCTGAACTGATGACATTTTGTTCCTCAGGAAAATGAACAGTTTTGTCACCTCATATTTTGCATGGATGCTGTCATCCCTGGAGAAATATGACAGAAAATCCTGTTATTTCCTTTTTAAAAGCAGTGCCTGCAAAGTACCATATGGACAGCAACAGGATGAAGTTATAAAAACAGCAAGAATTTTTTTGCCACAACTCAGCAACATCACCAAGGTCAGGCCTTCCAGTCCACTCCTTTCTCAGTGCTGGGGACAGCCAAGAGCTGAGGAATTCAGGGAGCCTTATCTTTCCCAGGGTTAAGAGAAGAAACATGAAAAGAACAGCTGAACATGAAGACAAGACAGTAACCAAAGGCAGGCTCAGCGATACCACTGCAGAGTCTTCTTTCTTTTTTTTAATGTATTTTGTACGTATACTTGAAAATAGTAAGTTCAGTGTGAGTTGTTAAGCTGTGAACACTCAGATGAACTAGAGCAGTCTGAGAATACGGCAAGTTACTGCATAAAAGGCGAATTATATAATAAAAAGGGCTGGGGGGAACCTGAAAAGACGGCAGGATAAAAATCTGTTGTCCATATTGTAATTATATGGCTGCTGAGTGATTGAAAAAGGCTTTCCATAACGCAGAACAAGACTACAACTATCCATACAGATGATGTATTATTTCCTCCAGCAGCAACAGGAGTGATCCATGTGTTACGCTGGGAGGGACCTCCGAGAGGCTCTGCGTGTCCGGAGGCACAGCACGTAACACACACTTGGTCTTGTGCTGCTAATGCTGGCTCCGACTTAAAACAACTACCTGAAACCCTCTCTGTATGCGTGGGTCCTGCTTGAAGAATTTAAATTAAAACGGTATTCCCCCCCCCCAACCACCGTGCTCTGAAGGAAAAGCTTGAGGAGCGTTCCGCACCCGCTGCGCTCTTCACCGCATCCTGAAGCCGAGAGGCACCCGCCTGTGCCGGGGAGCGGCACAAGGAGACTCCCACGGAGGGAAGCAGCTCCCTTTTCGTCGAGGGCAGCAGCAGGACGGAGACAAGGCTGGACCCCTCTCCATGAGCCCTCACCAGTCCTTCCACATTCTGCCTTGGCTCCAGGTGCTGCACCTGGAAGCTGGGCGGCAGGCTGGAGGAACCTGGGGGTGCCGTGTCCTTCCAGAGGCACCGCGGGACCAGGCAGGACAGGTGGGCACGGCAGCTGTCCCACCGGCAGCCGTCCCACCGGCAGCCGTCCCACCGGCAGCCGTCCCGGTGACATGCACAGCAAGGGACCACTGTAATAATGCTCCATAAAAGCATGTGGGAAATTGAACCAGCCACAGAAAACCACACCGAGTTCACGTTATTTAATAAAATACTACAGCACAGATTAACTTCCCTTGCCTGGTATTTATTGTTTCATCTATCTCTAGAGAAGTTACAAGCGCTATGATAGACTGAAGATTTCCTTGTTTTCATATAGCTTCTTTATAACTTCCTACAGCAATGTACCACATCGAATCCCAACAGATAACCATACAATAACAACAAACAACACGAGACAGTTTTTTAATCCTCTCCATAAATCGAAGAATATCAATATCGAAGAGATGGAGGACACAACCTCCCCTCACAGAAGCTGACAAGTATGCGTTTAGGAACAACAGACCAAGCTCATCCTTCGCCCACACTCCTCAGAGAGGACCAGTTGCGAGGACCAATCTCCACTTTCTCCAGCCAGCTGGAGGACCCTGTGCTACCTTGGCCAACGAAAGCCCAAACCCTGCCCTCCTGCCTCACGACAGCGCCCCTGCATCACAGAAACACGTACCCCTAGACACGAAGCCATGAGCCCTTCCAGAGCTCCACCTGCTGCGGTGTACGGCGTACGGGTACGGTGTACCTCCTCCGCTGGCAGGTCATCGGGATCCTCACCAGCCTCTGCTCTGCTGCCTTCTCCAGCATCCCACACAGCAGCAGCCTCCCCTTCATCGGATGGCCTGACTGAGCTGGGCTCGGAGCAGCCAGCCCGGGACACAGACAAGGCACCGTCGGCACTCCGGGCACGTTAAGGGCTGCTGCCACAGCAATGCTGGCCAGCAGCAGTGGAGGTGCAGCTCTGGCAGCCCGAAGACGGGGGTAACGCAAGGGTTTTCAAGAGCAGGCGGTACAAGAGGAGAACCAAAGGAAGGTGCGGCGAATTAGTACGGCAGAGAACAGAAGCAGGAAGAGGAAATATGTAACATTCCTGGAATTTTGAAGGTGAAATGAAAACTGGTAGAGCAAGACTAAGCCAGTGAAGCCCTCCCAGTAGAGCAGCACTTTTTCAGAGGTGCGGGCTGCAGGGCTGGGCACCGAGCTGGGCAGCCAAGATTACAACCTTTGATGCAACCAAAACACAAGGACAGGAGCACCATCCGATTTCAGATGAGCACTGTGAAGGTAAGTTCATTAAGTGTCTGTGAAACACACAAACAGAACACAGAGCACCACAGAAATGCCCATGAGAAAATAAATAATTCTTCATTCACTGAAAGCTTTGGATTGTATTAGACAAAGCCTGGGGCAATGTAATGAAAGAGGAAGATAAAAAGAAACAGAATAATTACTCACTTGCAGAATGAGGCAAGAATCCTACTGGAAAAATATGTATGGAATT
The DNA here is from genome assembly GCA_035590215.1 of Microhierax caerulescens. Taxonomy (NCBI): domain Eukaryota; kingdom Metazoa; phylum Chordata; class Aves; order Falconiformes; family Falconidae; genus Microhierax; species Microhierax caerulescens. The sequence continues at coordinate 22,916,333 of JAVJGJ010000033.1, read as the reverse complement.
ACTTGTAATTAAAAACTATAATAACACCTGCACACAAAGGGCTCCATTAAGGCAACCTGAAGTCTGGTATTTCCTATGTTTAAGACAGTTGTAAGGGCTTCCATGAACTGAAGGCACACTAATGTGTCTTAAGGATGGTGTATATAATAAATTCAGGCAATTGCTCCTTGCCCTACACCACTAGGCAACTACTCTGTGAGGAAAGCTACCGAGTTCTTGGTGAGGAGAATCCTTCCAACCACAGCCTCCTCCAGATTTAACTGGGAGATCTCCTCAATCCTTGAACGTGCAGTGGTTCCTAGCACACCTTCACAGGCCAGGTTTCCACCAGAAAGGACATGTCCATGGCCCGTAACAATGTACAGCAGCAAACCTGTATTTTTATGCTGATGTATTATGCACGTGCTCCACGCCATTTCCAGCCTATGAATGGACTGGGCTTGCTGCTCGAACGTCATCCGCAACAGGCTCTTGGCTTGCAAGACTGCCAGGAACAGGGGCAATGTTTCTCTATAATCCCAAAAGACACGGATACGGTAAGTGCAACCCTCACCCCCAATCCCCACCAAGACACCCCAGGAGGTTGGGGCTAGCCACTGCCTCCCACCCTTGCCACAGACTTTTGCAAACCTCTGTGTGGAAAAGGTCAGTATTCTGCACCGGCAGTAGACGATCTGCTTTTTATTCCGTCATTGCGAGCTGACACCTGCACGAGACATCATCCTTTACCAGAAGGGCAGAAGCTAAACAACCTGCATTTCAATGCCACAAAAATAAGAGCGGGTACAGCTGTACGGAGCTGGGGAGCAGCCGTGGATGTTGATAGATGGGGTGGCACTGCTGGTACAACTGCCTTAGCACCATGCAAACGGGGAAAAAAAACCTGAAACAAAAGCCTGAGAGACCTGCTGCCCCTTCCCTAGCTGTCAGTCTTCATTCCTAAGTAATTTAAGCCCAAGGAGTGATGCCAAGGCATGTGAAGAGAGTAGGAACTGAGGACAGGGGCTCAGGGTCAAAGCATCCCATCGCTCTTCCCCACACTGGTCACAGAGCCTGCAACACCAGTTAGGATCTTATCCAAAGGACAAAACAGCTTTGTGCAGCTCTGAAAATAAACTTAATTTGCAGCAAAAAACCTTTAACTAACCACTATGCTCCAGTCTTGATGATGAATACAGGACAACCCAGAGTTTCCTTCAAATCCTTAGAAATCCCCCACATGACTGTGCTTTCCTTCCCCTATTCTTTTTCCTTACCAGTTTCATGGTAATACGAAAAGACACCACAAAAACTCCCAGCAAAAGCTTTGCCAGCCTAAAGGTAAGGTGTGAGGGTTTACTTGACATTAAAACATTATGAGAGTAGGTTGTGTTTAACCCCCGAGACATGCATCCTGTAAAGAATTGCTGAGACAACAGGGAAACAGGCAAGGCTGCAAGACTACTGCAGTCCAAGGGTGCAGTGGACCCTAATAGGTTGGAAACTTGGCTCCCCAGGGAAATGAACAACACACTTTTATGTGCCATTCCTGGTTTTATGGCCTCGGTATAGGGTAGAGCCAAGTAAGCCTGACAGTGAGATTTCAATTCAACCTTTTTACTTCATCCCTGAGAAATTAAACAATATCATCACAATTGGCAAGCACCTGCACATGAGACTTCCCGCCGCAAAAGTTCCTTTTATCTTTAGGAAAAGCCAGAGCAGAATTCAGCGCTCATAACCTAAAGCTAAATAAATGCAAGCATGAAATGGTGCACGTATTTTGAACAAGGTCAGTAGCTAACTCTTCAAACAATAGGATACAACAAGTTCTCCCTCACCTAGGACTTTCTAATATGAGACAACTGAAAGCAGAAGTCTGAGACATAATTCAACGTACAAGGTAAGACACGACAGCTTCTCTTCAGGTCAGACTGCAGTGGTCCCTCCCGGCGTTTAAAACCAAAGACAACCCTCCTCACCATTGTTCTGCCACCTAGCCCACGGCTCACACATCACCGAGCACAGCGCAAACAACAAGGAGGGGTTTCAGTGCCCGGACCCCTTTAGACTCCTACTGAGGGGCAAGCTCTAGCTTCCTGCATTCATACAGTGCTTTCTTTCGGTGCAAATGTAACACTGATGGCAACGTTCCTGTGAGATTTCCTGTGTGTATCTAAAAAAAAATTCCGTTGTAGAATGCTTCTGTAGAGGGATCTACGAGAGACCAGAATTGCTCTGAATATTAGTTGCAGCTATTCCCTCCAAGACAAGACTACAAAAATGGAAAATACGGAGCTTGTTAGAGGTATACTGAAGCAAACAGCATAAAACCTGAGATGATAAATGTCTCTGCTCTTCGGTGCTCCCTTTGTTCAAGTGCATCTGCATTCTCTTGTATTTCAGTATACAGGTACAGAAACTCCTGGGAAAAGCCAGGCGCGGTATTTATTGGTTTTAGCAATTCTGGATCTGCAATCCACAACGTAAAGTCTGTAGAGACATGCACAGAGTAAATGATAAATATGGTGAAGGCAGCACTAATCAGCATCAAGAGTACCTACTGACTACTGCAATTCAGAAATAAAATGGAAGCAGCAAAGTCTTTTTTGGGAGCAGTGTCCACTCACGGCAGAGAAGTGTGAAGAGATGACAGATTTCTAAATACCATTTATGAAATTACATGTGTAACTCCATTTACTCCAGTAGCCCTAAGACTCTCATTTCTGTGACCACGTGGGAGTAACTTCTTTGCAAAGATACTTGCTTGGGGTTAGTGTGTGCTATCAAAAGGCCAATATGCAGGTTTTGCGTCTTGCTAATCCACTTCCCCAGCCCAGGTTACACATTTTAATAGGTCTACCTGGGCATTGCAGTACATCCACCAGAAAGCCCAGGTAAGTCAAAAAAAAGGAGGTGTGAAAACAATAAAAGCAAGGCCCCTACTTTGTGGGACTATAGGAAACACACAGGCGAACAGAAGCTCTCTGTAACACAGGCCCCATGACATGAAAATACCATCTATGGAAGGACTCCAAAGTCTTTAAATCTCTCCAACCTACAGTCAAAGCACGATCAAGAAAACAGCACTGGGGCAGCCAGACCAGCTGTCTTCTCCAAGGGACTTCTAGCAGAGCACGTGCATCAGCATCTGCTCCATTTCTAGCAACGAAGCTGGTGGTCAAAAGCCAAAACAACTCTACAGGACTGTCCTTCCTCATGCCTCCCTCCTACAGGCATCGCTCCTGGGCTCATCAGCAAGTACTGCAAGCAGGTACACCCTGCAACCTCCCACAGAAGCACAAACATGGTCCTAACGTGACATACCTCACATGCGACACCCCCAGAGTTACAAAACAGCCCCAGGAATGTTGTGCGTGTTACAATTTACATCAGCAGATCTCAAACTGGGACTCCCTCAGGCTTTTTACTTGAGAGGACGCAAGGCACACCTCAAGGGACGAAGGCAACTGCCACCCCAGGAGAGCTCCCAGCTATTCTTCACTCCTCTGCTTACCCTGCCTAAGAATCCTCCTTCCTCTGGCACTCAAGTGAAGACTACGATGCAGAAAGGATGGCTGATCCAAAAAATCAGGACCTGCTAATTAAGAGATCCTCTGTGGCGCAGGCCAGGGGACGGGAGGACAGCTGGATGGGGGCAGGGCTGCAAGGAGACCCAGCAGGAACCCAGACAAGGGGACAGGACCTCCCTGCCTGCAGTGTGACTCGGGGGACACCCAGAAGCTTTGCCATGGCACGAGCCACCACCCACAGCCCCGTGCTGTGTGGGTATTTGATGCGACCCTGCCTTAGCCCACCCACCCACCCAAGCCCTTTCCTGCCTCATCCTTCCAGCCGCGTCGCCGCTGGGCTGCTTTTAGCTACAGCCGCCTCCCAGGGAGACGCTGGCATGGCCGCGCAGCTTCTGCCCTGCCGGCACTCTTGCTTCTGACCGAGGATCCAACCTGGATCTGCACCCCGACAGCCATCGCCAGCACAAGCTCAGGCTAGTGCCAAGTCCCAGCACAGCACCAGCACTGTCCCAGTTTCGGCAGCGGGTTCGGAGACACCGACAACAGGGAGCAAAGAAGCCCCTCACCCCTTGGACGTGGGCAGCTCTCATGCCACGGAGGGGCAGGGAAGAAGCCCCGTGCAGAGGGACCCCGAACTGAGCCAGGCTGGAGGATGCACCGGGACCCCGGGTGCTGCCAGGGGGTCCCTGGGGCTGTGGGCAGCCCTGCCAGACCCCAGCACCCCGAGGCAGCCGTCGTGCACGCGCCTCGAGCTCCGGCGGCAGAGCTGCGAGACGCCGTGTGGGCACACTCGCTGCAGAGAGACAAGTGCTGCGCTCCTTCCCCACCAAAAACCCCGAGGCCTCCGGCGTGTACGCTAACCACAGCCCTTTGAGAGGCTCGTGTATTTACAAACTGAGGCATGTTGAAATCAAAGGGGATACCATATGACATAATTCACATTAAAATGTCAACAGGCTGACAATTTATAGAGTCAATCCACTGAAGGTGGGGAGAACTAAGACGTGGTAATTGTTTAATTCCCGCTTAAACCAACAGCAGCTTTACCTTCAAAGCGGTACAATGTGCAGGGCCTTTCAGGCGTGCTGTCAGCCAAGTGATGCCAGCCCTGGCACCCAGCCAGCGATGAGGTAACAGCGTTAACTGTTTATAGGCACTTCCCACCAGCAGCGGGGCTGGCGCAGGGCTGGGGAAGGCAGGACGCTGCTGGGGGAAACGTGGCCCCAGCCCACCCCACAGCAAATATTTGCCGTCAGCACAAGGACAACCCGTTTGGCAGGAAGGCAGAGTCCCTTGGCAGCCGTGGGTCCCATTACCCCACGGAGGCACGGCACACCTTCTCCTTCTCCTCGGGAGGAGACGACGGCGGGCTGAGCGCTCCGAGGGCACCGCTAACGAACCTGCCCGCACAGCGCCTGGCGCCGGGTGGCCCTGACCCTGGCTGGGACCTGCAAACACCACGGCAGCGAGACAACGGAGGTATGAGGCTCCCCAGCTGTAAATGACTTTGGGGCACACGTGAACATTTCACCCCAGGCAGATCGCAGCAGCTCTGCCCGTACCACATATGCGGCGCGGTTTTGCGAGACACGACGCTGGCCACCTCGGCTCGCTGACAGCCCTTGCCCACGGACCGGCTGCTGCCGCCGCGCACTGCAGCCTGCAGTAACGCGCAAGGAAGGCCTGAGAGAGGTGTGCACCACTGGGAAAAATTTTACCTGGATAAACCACAGCCAATAAATTTTCTATAAATGCCAGCTAATGCTGTCCCTTTGAGAGCAATGGGAAGGGACTGCACGGACTCCAGAGTCCTCTGCACAGACTTGCTGTCTGTACATAAACAGTAACACCTCATTCTCTCTTCTACCTCATTAACTGAAACGCATTAAAACAAGTGTGCATTGGGAGCAGAAAATGAGACTGTTAAACCAAGCTGATATAATCCTCATCAGCTGTGGGAAATGAGAACACATCCATTACACTGAATCAAGTGTGCCAACTGTGATTTACCGATAATGTTAAGACCCCGAGAAAGATGCTCTTCCCCCTCAACTGTATTTCTCCTGCTTCTTTGACTCTATGCAGTTCAATTGGCCATGTTCAGGACTGTCTTGTGTGTTATATCGAGGGCACTTGGGTCGCTTTCCCCATGCCAGCAGCCACCCTCCAAGTACAGTGCTGTGAGCACTGGTCCAGCGCTGCAGACAGCGTTGTACAAGTCTCCTGTTCCCTGAAGGTGTCTGCTCAGTAAGAAGTGGGAAATCCTCCGACTCCGCTAGTACGGAAGTGGGAAAAAAAAAAATAAAAAAAACCAAGGCCAAGTCAGCAGAGCGCACACCCAGAAAGCAGGACATTTCAGAATCACAATCTCAACCCGGGACATTCCCACGCAGCCTGACAGTGTTTACCTTGGGTGATGGATATGCTGCTGAGGTGTTCACACCTTGCCTTAATGTCACCAGCCTGCAGGACAGCACAAAGGGGAGAAAATACCGCAGCACTAACGTCTGAAAACACCAGTGCTCACACCACTGTGTCGTTACAGGTGGCCCCTAAACCCCCAGGCTGACGGTCAAATGCAGCAGGAGACCACATCAGGCGAGACCGAGCAGAGGTGACAAGAGCCGTCACGCAGTGACCACTGACCTCCAGCAGCAAGGGCACCAGGATAAGGAATGGCTCGCTTCTCCTGGGGGACGACAGGACAGGTCCCCGCCCTTACAAGCAAAGACTTGCTCGAGATGTTGGAGAAAGACTCATTTTTTCTTACCCCAAGGAGCCCGAGTAAGGGAACCCTCCGGACTTGCGGCTGCGGAACCGGACAGACCACATTCACACGAGAGGGATGAGCGGCTTCAGGCCCCCCACCACCCTTGGGCTTGAACCGCTGACCTTACTGCAGCAGCTCAGGTTTCCAAATTCCCTTTTCCTCGGCAAACAGTGCTTCTGGTGCAGCCGGACAGGGTCTCCTCTCCCCACACCTCTGCCTCGCCTCTTACTCAGAGCAAGAATGTAAACAACTGCTTCAGTCCTCGCGTCTACTATTTCAGAGTTTCTAAACCAAGCGTAACTATTAAACAGCATTTCTCTCCGGCTGCAACCTGTTTGGAGCGCCGTCTAGACTGGGCTCTCTGGGACTTGTTCTTGATACGAACCTTGGGGAGCGAACGGGACACACCGGGGTCTAAGCCAGCAGCTTCCAGCAGCCTGCACAGGCATTCTGAACAGGGTCCGTGCAGTCTTTAACCAGCATGATGTGTGCAACAGAATCACAAAGAAACAGGCATTTAAAGTGACATCTGTTGGATTAATTAGCTGTGTAATTAGCCTCCCCTCTGTGGAGATAGGCTTTGTTACTGCTGCCTGAAACTTCCCCAGGTGATTTTCTTTGTAACCATCATTCTCGAAGCATGAGAAAGAGAGGAGAGCGTGGGACATGACTGTAAAGCCTGCTCAGAAAGAGAGGCAGGAATGAAGTCTAGAGGCCATTAGGCAGCTGAAGGGAAATAAATGGCAGCAGGTCAGAGGAGCCTAACCGCCGCATGAACGCGGCGAAACCCAAGCGGGTCATGTGCATCAATCCTTGCAAATTCTGCAACTGTGGGCAGGCCTGCACGAGGGATGAAGGAAGGGATACAAATCAGATTTTTACATTCTCCCCAATTAGACCACAGTGTCCTGGTCCCTGCCTCCTGCAACAGCTCCCCACTCTCCGCAGCTTGCAAGCCCCCCCGGGGCTGGCAAGGGGGAGGCAGAGCAGGCTCAGACAGCCCTGTGACAAGGCAGCAACAGCATTGCTACCTGAGCCGCCGCAGCCTGTTCTGCTGGGCAGAAAAATTCTGAGCTATTGCTTAGGACAAAGAGCAAACCTGGATGCTGGGATTAACTGCACCCCACAGATGATCCGGCGGCAAAATACAGGTACCTCCTTAGAAATCCACCTCTCTGCTTTACATGCAGAACAAGAGAGGGGAGGAAGGAACCAGGACATACATTCCTGGTGTCAGGAAGAAAGCAATGAAAAAATGGAGCTGAATGGCAACTCCCAACACGACTCAAACTAGTATCTAAGCAAGTATTTGTACTGCAAGTTGTTCCCAGCAGCTTTTTCCTATTGTGCCACAACATCCAGACTGTTAATAAATACCTCACAGCTCGCAGCAATGGGAAGGGTTCGAAATACGGCTCTGGGAAGGCAGTTTTGGAGAACAATGGATGATACAGCAACTCCAAAAAGTCAACTGACTCCAACACCTGCTTATTATCTTTACTCAGCACAGACACGCCAAGTCCCTGCCAAAGGGACACGAGCTGGAGTCTGCTCCTTCTAACACACCACCGCTGGCCCACTGTGTCCTGGCAGAGGGATCCGCAAACTCCTGGAAGGTAGTAAGAGTCAAACTGCTATCGTGAAGCTTTTAAATAAATATTCACCCACCATCTTAAGAGCTGCTGCCACCCCGCACCAGGCGCCGGCACCCCCCTGGTAGTGCCAGCGGAGCAGAGCACAGCCTGGCCGACGCAGAGCTCCTGGTGCCGGCTCCAGCTGTTCGGGCGCCGGTGCCCACGTGCGCAGCACACGCGGCCACGCGCTCCAGCAGCGGGATGGGACAGCACGCTCGTGCTCTGCCCCGCAGCTCCGCAGCGTGGGTTAGCTGTCTTTGGCAGGGAGGCAAAGTAACCCAGAGACAATTACCTTCAAACATCTGCAATAACGTTTACAGGAGCTTGTCCAACAGTACCCAAAGGCACAACTTTCAGAGAACCTGTTGCACAAGTGCAACTCGTTGCCTAATCTGAATTGCAGAACTTGACTGCGTGCATTACGGTGCAAGGCCAGAATTTTTAGGACTGGCAAGTAGGACCATAAGAACATTACGGTATTAAGTTATGTATTATGCATACATTATTTATTGTAATTTAATGAATTCCCTAAGAGAGAGCAAACATAGAGAGCCTCCCATGCTGCTTCCACAGTAATTCTGGGACTTTAAACTGTTACAAAATTTTATGCAGAAATAGCAGAGTTAGGACAGACGACGACAAAGTGTCCTGTAGCCCTGTAGCACTAACTAGCACAGCCCAGCAGAAATCAGTAGTTCACGCCACAACACACGGAACAGGCGGGGGGAAGCACCTTATGGCCTCCTTCCCAGCTTGTGAACCAACCCACTGCTGGAAATGGATGTTAATGAATGGCCATCTATTATTTAATAAGGACGTCATCGAAGAGCCTGCGGCTGCACTGCTGTTACCTGGCCAGAACTGGTATCTGCGGTGCCGAAAGCCTGACCCTACCCCAACCAGCAAAAGGAATTAAGAGCATTTCCAAGGTCTCTGAGGCATACTGCCCAAAGAGAAACGCGACCACGCAGACGGGGGCACAGGACCATCAGGCCAGGGAACCGCCTGAGCACAGTGTTCAGCAGACACTGGCAAGCAGGGGCTTACAAGCCCTGCACTGCAACTCCACTTGCCAGCTTCAGCCTCGTACAAAACTGCCCCCCATCTCCTCCGACACTCTCACCCCCAGCCTCGTTCCAGTCCTACCCTGCTCGTCCTCAGTGATGCGCGTTCGGTGCCTGCAGGAACGTTGGGATAAGGCCCTGGCAAACACATCGGGATAAGACCCCAACAAACAGGCCCATTGCCTGGCTCGGACAAATCTCCTTTCAGCCCTCCTGCCGAGCTCCCCGTCGCAGTGCTAAAACTGCAGGCAGGAGAGCAAGGGGACACATACCTCTGTGCCAGCCTGTGCTCACACACTGGCTGATCACCCAGAAAAAAAATGCAGATCTTTAGGATGCAGATTAGCATCCCTGACACACATCCACCCTCCAGGGTCTCCTCTGCAGAACGACAACCTCCCACATCAGTACAGGAGGGCCAGCAGGTCCCCGACAGCTGGGACACCACAGCAAGGTCTGCTAGAGCTTCTGTCAATGGCCCCACATCAGAGCAACGACCATGGCCACCTCGTCCTCATCCTGAAAGTCTGTACAACTAGCATCATCTGAAATGGGAAAAATTCCTGCTCTGAAATCTAAATATTCATCCAGATGTTCCAAAACTACTGGGATAAGAAAAATGAACCATAAACACAGACAAAACTGGAATCACGCATGGGGAAAGGTTGTGGAAGGTTCACATCAAAATGGTGACACCTTACTGTGAGAGAACAGCCAAGGTGCAGGACAGCTCTGCAAGACCTTTCTTACTCCCCAGCACTCAGCCTCTCCCCACCAACCCGCACACCGTGGCAAACCACAGAAAAACCAAGCCCAAACAGCTACCTGCAGCTCTTCACAACTGCCTGCTACAGAAGGTGTGAAAAATTGTCAGTTTATGCAGATTAGGATACAAGCTTGTCAAGGTGGTTTTCAGTTATTTGCCTTTTTTCTTTTCTTGGTTTCTGTTTATTTGGTTGGGTTTTTTACACCTATTCTCACAAATATTTTGAATTTTAAATCCTGTTTGCCAGAGAGCTTTTAGCTATATGTTTTGGCTAACTCCGAGCTCCTGCTGTGCTGATCACTTGCTCCTGTTCCAGTTGCAGTCTCCCTCATTTGTTATTCAAGTTGCTTTTACAGGGTGGTTTCTTCACTAAGCTGTTGGTTGCACATGGTTCAGTACTTACTGGAAAACTGTTGAAAGACAAATCTAAGTGACTGAAGTCCATAAATAAAACATGCAGCAAGCAGTGCTGTGTGTTCTCAATAGTTTCAATTTCAACCCTTTTGAAAAGCAGTATAGAGAAAGTGAAAATTTTGTGATCCTACACTAATGTACTTTACTATTAAATACCTAAAGGAAGGTAAAAACCTACTTTAATGCCAGGGTGATGTGATGGAGCAATCTGTCACTCGGAGAAACGTGCAGTCCCAAGAGGGAGGTATCTGCAAGGGTTAAACGCATAGTGAGTGTTTTTTATATTAAAATACTTGGCAATCCCAACAGGACGCGAAAGCAGAACCAGATTGTAGGTGTTCATTCCTCCTGTAATTGACTGTACTGTGAAAAACAGTTTTGTGTAGAAGCAAAGTACTGCTTGAATCTCTTGAAGCCTGGACGGCAGCAGAGATGACAGAGCTCGCCAAGAGGTGCTGCTTGGGCTGCCCAGAGCTCGTGGTCCAGCTCTGAAACCCCTCTCAACTTGGGCTCACCATGTGCACCGACCAGGGCGTAGTTCAGAAAGTTCCTCCGGCTACAGGTTCATCGAGGCTCAAGGTTCATTCCAGATTTAAGCACACTCTAGTCCTCAGAACCACTTCAGTTCGTAAGCTCATCTTTCATTGTGAGCTTATCCAAGACTAGAGGATGGCAAATTTGAATTAAAGGTTTCTGAGACCAGCTTTAAAAACAACTTTGTGGGGAGACTTACATGGGTATTTCACTTGTGAAGCTGCCACTGGAATTTTAGCTTAAGACTTTGTAGGAAATCAGCTAAAAGTCCCGTGTACTCTGGCTTCTGGCACAATTCGTGTTGCTCATGAGTGTAATTCAGAGCTTGGAGGCAGCGTCTGTAGTTCAAAAGATAAACTTGCAAAAATAAACCCAAAACACACAGAAGGCAGAGAGCGAGTAAATCAAAGGTTAATACACCTCTAAGTCCTTTGTAATGAGCATGACAGGCTCTTTGTGGGCAACTTCACTCTAAGAACCTTAAAAGGCAGAGATCCAAGGAAGTTTGTGATAGAAATCAAAACCCAAACATGTTTCCTTTTGCCTACGTTGAATCATTTGGGTATGTCAAAGCTGAACCACGCCAGCGACTCGCAGCTCCAGCACCGCTGCGGGCCCGGAGGCTGAGGCTGGGCTGCTTCCAGGCTGATGGCCGAGCCACCGCTGGCTGGCAATGGCCAGGGGACCCTCCTGCCGCCCGCTGCGCGGTGGCACACGGACCTCTACCAGCTGGCGCAGGACACACTACACAGAGTGTTTCCCGAACTTCTGGCAGGCTAATTAAAATGCATCGAGGACAGAAAACAATCAAAAAGTTTACGCTGAAGTGTCTCACATCTTGGAGCCAAAAGCCAAGAACTCCTTTTATTTGCTTCTCGTTGATGCCACTAGTCTTCTGATTTTTATTTTTTTTTTCTTTTTAAAGCTTGAAAACCTAAGGTATTTCTTTGAAACTCTTTACTTAACAAAATACAGAGCTTTCCTACACCAAAGTCCTACAGGAAACACCTACTGTCAGCCGAGTGGTGGGATCAGCTGGCTGTCAGCTCTACCCTACTGCAGAATTATGGCATGCTCAACTCACTAATCCAAAAAGGAACAGTAACCAGACTTTAATAAACTGGCAATTTCCACTAGCAGCGAAATTTGTGAAAAGAGACAGGGCAGATCTAACACAATCCTTTTTGAGTACACAATCAAAGCTTCCAGGTACCAGCTGTTGGAGACTTTGCGGAGCTGGAGCCTGCACCTCCATGACCACTCCAGTGCGCGTGGATATGCCAGCTCCTCAGCTATCTGTCCTGCTCCTCCGGCAGTCCCTCTGCATGCCCGCCCTTTACAACGTTCTGTGGCAGTAAGATTCACAGGTAAATGATATGCTGTACAAAAAAGTGGGTTTTTTCCATTTTAAACCCACTGATAATTGTACCAGATATTTTTTCATATTTTAAATACCTAAAAGAGCTCACTAATTTTTGTGCTAGGAAGACAAGATGAGCAACTGCTGCCTGTTCACCACCTCTGCTCCATTCTGGATTTGTGTGTCACACTAACTCCAGAATCTATTGTCTTCGCAGAGTCATTCTAGATTTTTAATCCTTCCTAAAGTGGGCTAAATTGAACACAACAGTCAATGATCAGGGAAATCAAGTATTTACACAGTTCCCATGTTTCACCCTTGCCTTTTTGCTTGCCACTTGATCACTGAGTTCATGTTTTCAAAGAGACTGGGAACGATGCCATATCTCATTTGCAGGAAGAGCAATTTAAAACCCGCTTTTTCCCCTGCCCCTTCCCCCCCCCCGCCCTTTTTTTTTTTTTTTCCTCTTTTTCACAATAGGGGAGCAGGGAGAGAAGCCCAGAATCCACATTAGGGCTGCCTGTCCTCCTGTCCTGTTAACATTCTGTGACACTGAATTTCATCTATCATTTCCTATGAAAGTACTTAGTGATGTAAAGTCCTCCTGCAACTGTCATCCAGCTTTACATCTCAGCAGTCTACACATTTTTACCTTATAGCAGATTTTTAAGCTTGCTTTTTACTCCATTTTTGGATCACTTACCAACACAGAAAAAACCCACGTATCCTTCTAATCTAACTAGTACCCTTCTAATCTTTTTTCTCCATGGTGGAAAGTTAGTTTTTTTTATTTTACCTTTTATTTCTCATCCTCCACCTTGCTATCAATTCACAGACCTCCTCCCCCAGTGACAATAACCACATCTTTGCTTAAGAGCTGTTCACGAAGAATCTTGGCAAAGACTCTGGGAAACCCACCACCCATGCAAACCAGCCCAGCCCCGCCTGGAGGCTGGCTGACTCCTTCAAATAACTAGCAGTGCCGGAAGAAACTTCTCTTCCAAAGGTCTGATTTCCCCCCTTTCTAATCCATATGCCTACTAAGACTCTTCTCGTTACTGTTTTTATCAGTTTGCTGACAATGCTTTGTGGTTTCTGGCTCACACTCCTGCCAGGAGCCTGCCATTCCATGTGCACGTTCCTGCAGAACTCTTTAGTGCAGAGTCCTGGTAAGCCCAGTGGCTTCTTCCTTCATGGGTACCTCTGTCTTGAGACCACCTCAGATTTATCCTGTGTAAAGAGGCACCCTTCAGCTCTTCTCTGAAACACGGGTGAGAAGAATTCACTCCTTCCCCCCTTCCCTTCTTTTCCTGCCTCCTCTTGAAATACTTTCCTATTTAATCACGTTGAACTTTCTGTGGACTTTGGCAGGGTTTCCCCTCGCTCTGTTTTTAACTTTTTCTCATGGGTAGCATATATTTAATATATGCACCTAATGTGGTTTTAACTAAATCCTCTGTGACCTGCACACATCACACCCTTTTAATTTCTCTAACAGTAGCTCACCCATTTTCATGTAGTTTTAACTTCAAAGCTAGATACTGTTATGGTAAACACTCTTCTTGTCTGTTTCTGTTTCGGAAGGATACTGAATTTGAATGCATTATCATTCAGCAACTACATCTCATACAATATTCCATGCATCATCTGGGATTAAAACTTTCTTGGGGTTTTCCAACAAGTTTCTTCAAGTTGACACTTAAGAGCCTCCGGAAGTTTAGTCGCTGCATCACATGCTGCCACGACGCTTTATCCCGCTTCCAGAGTGGTAGCTGAAAAAAAAGCTCCTATTGCACTTTCTACACCACAGGCTGTCATATTTCCCCTAGCACAACAGAGCCACCATCCTGGGTCCTGTGGCTGGTGATAAGGCCTTGTACATTCTTCTCAATTGTGTGATGTAAATCACTGCTGGGGATTCCGTGGTATTTTACTGGAGTCAAGTAAGCTAATGTGCACAGTCACGGCCACACGTTCTGCACTCTCACGCTGCTCCATCCTTGGGGCTATCTTTCTTTCCACCGCTTTCTCAATTTGCCTATTTGATCAGAATCTTCATTTAAGACCAAGAGCCCCACGATAAACTCTGATTAACACAGCACAGAACACATGCTTTTGGTTTTGGTGTGTCTTGTGTATTGTACTAACCGGAACCGTAAAGCTCGGCTCCTAAACCCCAGTGCAGCTCAGCATCTTGCTGCAGTTAACTCCAGCTCAGGCTCTCCGCTCTCCAAAGAGACGTGCACACTCCCGCTGCGAGGCAGGGAGAGGCGGGATGAGACACACAGTGCTCTGCAGCAGAGCTGGGAGCTCCCACCACTTTCTGCTGTGTTGTAGCTGCACCTCCCGTTTTCCTTTTCACAGGTCATTTTCATTTCTTTCCAAGTCTGCACGAATCCGCGTTTCATCATCGCTAGTATCCTGAGTCCTGATATTAAGGAGTCATTTTCCTGCACACTCTGCATCTCCTAGTTAACAAAGAACCTCTATGCAGGGCATCATGTAACCCAAACCATCTCCTTCAGACTCTCTATTTCCTAAAAAAGTTAACTCAGCACTTGGAAAGACTGAGAAGGAAGACACTGAATGAACTCATTGAATGCACCCATTTGGCAGGCTGGCCCAGCAGTGTGTTTCTTCAGTAGTTCTTTGTTTAAACTTCTTCTGAGTTGCAGGTTTTGAACTAGAGATTTTCAGGAAGTTGTAGGAAATGTTCAAACTTGGCTCTTGCTCGTGCAGATTAATTCCTTCTGGAAATTCCACCTGTGCAATAGACGCCGGGAACTCACTGCCCGACCTCTTCCAGATGTGGGGAACGCTGCTCTGCTTCGAGTCTGGTCTAGTCCTCCGCAGTCACGAGGAGACAAGCCTTCGCTTCTGTTACAGGGAGCCTGCGCTTGTCAAGAGTCTGCCCAGCCCCTGCCTCCCTGCTTCCAGCACCAGCACAGCACAACCCCAGCCTCGTGGCACTGGGCAGGCTGGCCTAGCTAAGAGATGAAGCGTCTTCAAACCCGTTATCTACCTCAAGCCAGCATGCCCACCTCAAAAGCGTAAGCCCACACATTTACAATGGTACTCTTGCTTTCCAGGGAGTTCCTCAGAACATGAAAACCACCAGCGACACCGAGGAGGTAAGCCGTCACGGTGAGAGGCACAAGTACGGCATTCCCCCAGCAAGTGCAGGATAAACAAGTGGGGACAGCAGGGACTCAGGAGAACGTAAGAATAAAGGAAAGATTACCAGACCCTTCCAGTTTCTTGTCATAAGCAAGGGCCCCACCGCAGCATCCCTGCCCCCTCATCGCTGACACGGCAAGAGGTCTGATGCAAGCTGTTGCAGCGTGCAGGACGAAGATGGCAGCAGACGACCAGACCTTCTCCTCCAGCGCTGGAAGCACTGCAGGACAAGACTAAACGGTTCACCAGACTACGGGCTAGCAGTGTCTCCAGATCACATTTTTTGGCAGCAAGTAGCACTAATAGAAGTGGCTCTTGGGCAATCCAAGCAGCCAATAACATGTGATTTAAGAGGAAAATGGCAAAAGAGCAGAATAAGGAGGATTGTGTGTGATAAGCCTAGTATGCGCTCTCACCCAGCAGCATCTGGAGAGGATTTTCTCCAGCAGGCAGGGATGAACTCGATTACATCCAGTTAACTGTGCTCTAAACTGATTATGCATGTGCCAGGCTAATGGATTACATTAGCAAGAGGAAAAATAACATCCAATCAATCTCAATTTACTGCAGACCACACCAAGGCCTGAGAGAAGAGAAACCATTCTGTGAACTACCCCCGCTCTCGCCGCATCTTTTCAGCTTTCAAAAGAGACATGGCATTACAACCACTCTGAAGACTGGAAGAATTGCACTGAAGCTTGCTTCATCCACAGAAAAGTTTTTCCATGAAGTCAAACGCTGATTCCAGCTACGCTGGAGCAAGATGCCGTGAATCCAGCAGTCTGCTGTCCTCTCCTACAGGTTTTATACAGGCATACCAGAAAGCTAATATATGGGCCATGCAACTGACGTCATTACTTTGAAACGCGCTGTTCTCCATCTGGTGTTTCACTGCTGGTGTCAGAAGCAACACAGGGCTGCTAACAGCTCTGAACTGCCCAGGCCACTTCTGAACCTGAGAACTGACAAAAAAAGGAGGAACTTCACCTGTCTGAGGAAAGCATTTCAGGAATCTATTGCAAGCACCTACAGCTGTCCCTCAGTCTGACCTTGGTGGTGTGGTGGGGTTTTTTCTTTCTTTTTTTTTTTTTTTTCTTCCTCAGAGTGAGAGCATTCTAGTGCCCCAGTCGCTTCTTCCCTAGCAGAAACCACGGTAGATGAGGGGTCTAAATAAAGAATTTTTAAACCTGTGCAATGTATCTATAAGACGACAATGTTCTGCGTTAAAACTCATAATAGAGCTTTCAAATACACTTCTGTACCACAAACTGAATTCCACAGAGGACATTCAATTCCTCAGCTGGCTTTTTAGTCTCACTGGGACCCTCCTGCCCCCAGTTTCCAAGCTCTCTCAGGTCTCCTGCACATCGGAGGCATATGTGCAGACCTGACCGGGAGCCAGCCCCTGCTGTGTTACGCTGGACCCCAGCTGATGATGGCAACAGCAGCCGTCACCGCAGAGGGCTTCAACGGCGACCTCGGCACAGACGCACTCCTCCTCGGAGCACCGTCAACCTCAGGCGGATCCAACAACCATAGTTCAAGGCAAACCTTCGGCGATGCTCCTGGCTGTCTCATTCCTCACTGAATTTGCTCAACTGCTCATTCCTAAGGAAAATCCAAGACTTTTGAAATCTAATGTGTCTGCACTGTGATGTGGGCGGGTGACTGTGTGGTTCAATGTCAGGTTTTACATTCCTATTACATAAAGGGAAATATCCAAAGAAATAACTGAGAGGCCCAAAATACAGTCTGTGGGTATATATACTTATACTTGGTAAAAAAAACCCAACACCACCTCACCCCATTTGGGAGAAAAGGATGAGGACAGAACAAATATAAAAAAAACCAGAGAAGTGAGAAGACACTGAGTGGGATAGCACGTGTGAATGGACGGTATGCGGCTGCTTAGATTTATGGCAATTTGTACCTGATTGTTCATACTAAAGCCATTATGGGATGATTAGAGAAAAAGGTGAAGCTTTAAGTCCAGTGAAAATCAATAGAAACGTCTGGAGCAATTCTGCTGCACAAGTGAAAGGACTATTTACTGTATCCGGAGCTCCTCTTGGGTTACAGCCCACAGGGTTCAGGCCAGCAAGGGGAGGGGGTTGTGAACGAGAGAAACAAGTCAGGAAGGAGAAGACAGTTATAAAGAAGACGCAAAATGAGGACCAAAAAAAAACCAAAAAAAAAAACCAACCAATAAAAAGGAAAGAAAAAAAAAGTGTGAAGAAAACAAGATGGCAGTCATAGACCAAATACTGCTGTGGATGAAAACCTGCCACACTCCAATACTGCCTGCCCATATGCACCGTTAACATGCACGCGCACACAGGCTTCTTCTCCAGCCTCGAGCAACACTTTGCTCACAGACCCCAGCATCAACGTACACAGAGCATAAAAGCACAGGGACAGCGGCCCTCTCCCTCCGTCCCTTCCTGCTCCATCCACCCAGGCTTCCCAACGCCTGGATGAACATACTCCTCTGACAACAGTGAAAGCCGTTAAGTGCTCGTGAAGAATCTCCTAAGGGTTAACAAGCTGCCTCATGGCAAAGAGCCAACAAAAGTGTGGCACATACTGCTACGCACGACGATTTCAACAGCAACTGCTGAATTTTTGTGCCAAAGACTAATTTATATGCAGTGCTGTAAGGCATACGGGCCCCCATTAAAGCATCTGGAGACGAACACCCATCAGTCTACAGCTTTAACAACCACAGCTGCTATCAGGATGCAGGCTGCAGAGATGTGCCATGCAGATGAGACTGCGTCCTGCTGGAGAGACCCGAGCAGCTCGTCTCCAAAGGATCACAATCCACTGTGGTTCGAAATACATCTTCCTTTGTTCCAGCACTTGGGCAATGAAAGAAGATGAAGGAAAGCCAACCCTTACCTTATAGAGCTTCAGGCTGGCCTCATGCCTCGAGTTCACCGTGTGAAGACGCAGCTTCTCTAGACTGTTGGTGTAGTAATCGCAAGCATTGCATTTCAGATGTACTGGGTTCCCAATGGCCACACACTTCAGCCTCCACTCATTGGCCTTGCCACCCTCCTTGATATGTGCTACCAGCTGGTATTTCTGCACATGCTTGTCTGTCTTACAGTGGAGTTGGAAGTTTGCCTTGAGCTGTGTGTTGTAGCGGCACAACTTGCACTGGTACGAGTCCCCCATCACTGCCTTCCACTCGTCTTCAGGGAGGCTACGCTCCACGTTCATGTGGAGGCCCAGCATGTCCAAATTATCTGTAGTGAACTTGTTGCACACAGCACACTGGAAGAGCTTCAGCGATGGGTCGTTTGTTTGCGTGAAACTCTCACCCAAGTTCATTAGCTCCTCAGACACCAGCTGTCCACCACCTAACCGCATGTCCAGGGGGATCTCTCCACCCACTGCATGGAGGAAAAAGGGGAGAAAGAGGTCAGAAAAGCTGAATTCTTTACTTGCCAGAAGAGAAACACAGAGCAGAACGTAGGCTGCTCTCAGTGCCACTCTTGCACCCACCAAACACACAACGAAAGACCGGCACAGCTGTCCCTGCACTTATGCCTCTGCATTGTTGGTCAGTACCACATCTGAAGAAAAAAAAGCAACTGCAGCCAGTGTGTAAGGCTGGGAAAGGACCGCAACAGCCCTCGCTACCCACCCGCTGAAGGAGAAGTATCCAACCCTCTGCCCATGGAAGGTGGCAAGAAAAAACCCTACAAAGTTTCAGATGATGAAGAATTCCTCAGTACCACGCTGAAAGTCCCTGTGGTCATTTCAAGAACGGTGTAACGCTTTATCCTCTTTTTTGTTGCCAGCCTGGAGAAGCAAGAAATGTTACCTCATGCAGTACCTGAGTGCAGTCTCTGCCAAATAAAAAAAGGTCAACAGTCACAAGTCCAAGTGACGGGAATATTACAGTTAGGTCACCGCACCGCCGTCAGAACCAGGCAACAGCGCAAAATGCAGCAAGTATAAAAACCAAATCTGCAGAGTGCCACTCCTGCACTATTTGATCCCATCTCTTGTCCAAGAGCTCAAAATGGTGGACAGCCTTCTAAAAACAGTGTTGACAGACGTTTTGTACGCTCAAGGAAAAGATAACCACTATTAATAATCAGAGTGCAAGAGCATGTCAAGGAAAGCCAGCAGGACGCCTACTGTCTGTAAGTGTCAGATCTGCTCTTCAAACCAAGAGCTGAACTCTATTCACTCACAGGAAATGAATGCAGCAAGCTCTTATTTACATCAGAGCACTCTGAAGATGTGGACAGAGAGACTTTCTTTTTCTAACATTAACTTCTTATGCCAAAGCACAGAGACCAACCACCAGCCTCTCCTTAGGACCTTTGTTCCACCTTGCTCTCCTTTTCCACTTTTAAGACATTTATGGTCCTGCAGCTTTTGGGGATTTTATCTTCATCTCTCGTCATAGCTCAACGATCTTATTAAAGAAACCTTCAGGTCGACAGTTAAGTCAATCAAAACCCGAGATTTTATTTCCTTAACTTTTAGTTTCTTACGTTTCAACCTTTGCTGAGAAGCAGCCAACACTGGGAAGACAATCAAGGTTCAGAGTCATACCGACCTTTCGGAAAGCATGTAAGCACAGCTGGTGCAGACCACAGCTTTGGGCAGCGTACACGCTAGTGTTTTTCCTGCAGAAATGCAGCACCACAATGTTTGTTACAGTCCTAAGTGGGATGAACGACAGCTTACAAGAGAACCTGTAAGTCGAGATTGTTAGAGGAGCAGCACCTCATTTTCATCAAGCAGATCTCGTGCTCACGTGGAGAACTGGTCAGGGGGGGAAAGTCCCATCTGCATGCACTGCCAGGCACCTGTCTTTCCATCAAAGCAGTCAACCATCTTTTTTCTTGAGCCACTCTATCCCTCCCTGCCACAGCAGAATTATACCCTCTGCACCTGCTCACAAAGCATCTGAAGAGCCAGGAACCTACCGCTTACCTTCTGTGGTCCGTATCTCCCGAACACAGTGATTTTTCTAAGCATCCCTTTAAGGGCATATCCTGTGAATCCTCTCTGTAGATCAGTCTCTCCTGAACACATCATGCAGTAGAAACCCAAAGGCAGACTCTTCTAAATTATTAATATTCCACTCAAATGCAGTTTTGGGCTGAAGTGTAAGAACGGGAAAAATGTGCTTCACTTCTAGTGAAGTTCATAGTGTGTGTACATGAGTCTAACGAGCTGAGCTCATGTCAAGTGTTTAATAACACGGGAAGGGCCTCCCTCCATAATGCTCGGCTCAAGATTTGCAACCGTAAGTGTACTATTCACAAATCACTCTCAGGCAGCCTGACAGACATTCGAGGCCTTGTCACGCACTTGAAGAGGCTTCAGGTAAAATACTCCCACCTTCTCCCATGCCAAGTGCCCTGTGTTTCAGTAAGCAGGGGCTACGAGCTCCAAAAGGGCGCCCGCCAAGAAACCCACCACAGACCACACTGTAACTTTATACACTACAAGCTGCGTTACAACGACTATTACATCTGTTGGCAACTTGGAGCTACTGGAAGGACATTAAAAAAAGGTTGTGTCCTTTGCCTCCCAAAGATACAAGCTGGGACATCACGGGGAAAAAAAAAAAAAAGAAGATAATTACATAGTCACTTGGGTTTGTCCGTTTTCTTTTTCTTTCCTTTTTTTTTATGTGTCTTGTGGTGGTGTTCTCTCATATGTTTCATGTCCTTCTGGACTAATAATAAACTGTACTATGAATAGCTGAAGGAAAGGAGAACATGCATGAGATCAAGGAACCAGTAATGGAGCGTGTCAGTAATAACAGCATCGATGGATGGACAAGGGTAGAGCAGGCAGAGCGCAGCACAGAGAAACTAGTTCAGAGGAAAGCAGGCACAGCAGCAGACTTCTTTTCACACACTTTCTCAAGGCACCGCAAAAATTCTCAGCAACAGCAACACAAGTTAGAAAGAGCACTAATTCCCGTCAGCAGCCGCCACACCTGAGGCGTGGGGGTTCTGTTCCGTGCCAGCTCTCATCCTAGCGTGCTGCAAAGCCCCAGGGCACTGGGAAGCACGCGCGGCTGCCGGCCCTGGGCGACACCAGCAGCACGGGGGAGAACCTAACAGGACCTGACCCCCCAGCCCCACTCTAACTAATTCTTGGGCTAAACCGTGTGGGGAGAGGGTGTGCCCCCCGCAGCACCAAGCACAGCGCCAACGCGAACACGATGAATCCTTGTTGTCGGGAAAAACGCATTTGGTAGCTCATTTTTAAGTGCTTTTGTCACCTGCTGAGAGAAATACTCTCTCGCCATTCCCTTCCAGTTTAACCGTTCTCATCTGGCCAAGCCTCGACTCCTGTATCTCACACTGGCATCAGAGGAACAGCTTCAGCTCAGTTTCTTCAGCCAAGGAACAGCACCCCTCCCACCGAATTCATCGCAACTCTCAAAACTCATTTACCTTTTCTTCTCAGGGCAACGCAGCATGTAACAAACCAGCTCAACACCTGCCTCAGAGACTGCCAGCAGCTGGCCATACCCTCTCACAAAGCCACCCGCCAAAGCACTCGCCCCCCTTACCAAACAGAGGAAAAATCATTAGGAAACACTGTAAAGTAAGGATTTTTTTCTACAATGAGTGGGAAGATTTAATGCATGTCAGCAATAAGCCTTACCTACCGCTTTACTAGCTCCCTACTCTAACTTTTAGAAAATGTACCAGAAAAGTAACGTAATTTTCCCAGGACAAGAAAAACTGGTCTGGGGGAATGCAGAAGAGAGGTGTCTCCACTGTGTAGTCTCCATCCTCAACCACCACGCAAAGGCAACTCAGTGCACCGGAGCGGCACTACACGGGCTGCCCGGAGCAGCTGTGGGTGCCCCGTCCCTGGCAGTGTCCCAGGCCAGGCTGGACGGGGCTGGGGGCAGCCTGGGCTATGGCAGGTGTCCCTGGGGTGGAACTGGGGAGGCTTTAAGGTCCCTTCCGACCCAAACCGTTCTGTGACTCTATGATACACAGGGGGCTGCAGAGACAGGAGGGCATTTGGCACGCAGCGTCCAGTCCACCCACGAGGGTTTTGCAGTAACGCAAACTCAACCCCTCCCTCCCTCACGGACACGGTGGAAAACCCTTCAGCCTCACCTAGAGATGGAGCCATCGTTGCCATGGGATTGGTGGGATCGAGCTGGAATCCACCCATCATGAACTGTGCATCCGAGGAAGTGCTGTCCATCTTCAGGTTGGGAAGGTTCATGTTCTGTGCCAGGTAGTACTGGTAGAGCTCGGCCTCGGCGGGGGACGGCAGGCTGCCGAGGCCCAGGTGCCGGTTGTGTTGGATCTGGGACATGTTTTGCTGAAGCAGCATCATATTGTGCATGTGCTTCTCACTGGTCATGTGAATACGAAGGTTCCTAGCTACGTTGGTCTCATAGTCGCACACCTCGCACCGCCACGTAGGTTTGGTTTTTGGTTTGGTGGGGGAGGGGGCCCCACAGGTGCTACCGATGTTGGCTGCTGCGGCCGCCGCAGCTGCTGCGGCCGCCGCGGCCGCCCCAGCGGTGTGGCTGAAGACTTGCTCTCCCCCTCCGTTCTGCAGGTTCTGCATGTTGTTGAGATGCTTGTCGGACTGCATATGAATACTGAGGTTGCCTTTGGTAGTAGTGGAGTAGTTACAGACCTCGCAGCGGAAGGGCTTGTAACCACAGGTGTAGCTCTCACCCCGTGCCAGCCGCGGGTGTGGCTGCCCACTTTTGCAGTAGACGCAGGAGCCACCTGGCTCGGGGTGTTTCTCCTTCATGTGCGCCTCAAGCGTCTGCTGGTACTTGTAGTGCCAATTGCACTTGGGACACTTGAGTGTCTTACATGAGTTACGAGAATGCATCATAGTCATGTGGCCACCCAGCGACCGCGAGGAGCCCAGGACCGTGTCGCACTTTGGGCACTCCACACCGCTCCCCGAGGGGCACTCCCCACCCCCAAGTTCACAGAGGGGGCCAGCATGCTGGTGATGGGAGATGTAGCTCCCGTCCTCGCCCTCTGTGCTCTCATTTGGTTCTGGTGCTGTGGCATTGTCTTTATTGGCACTTTCATCGATAAAGTCCAGCCTCCTGCTGCCCTCTGCCACGCTGGCTCCGCCGCCCTCATTGTTAAAGCTTAAGTGATTCCTCCTGTTTGCACCATCAAAGACAAAGGAAGAAGCAGAATTAGAACTAGTAGAAGCTGTGCCCCGTGACAGGGTCTGGAGCACGTTAGGCATTAAGGGAGAGTTAGAAATGCTTTGGTTTGAGAGAGCAAGGTCCTTTTTGCTGCTGCCACCGCCTGCCACAGCCCCAGCATCCTCCTGGGGCCGGTCCTCCAGTTCATCCTCCAACTCGCTCGGAAACAGTCCTTTGCAACCCTCATCATCCTCGTCTTCTTCTTCCTCCTCCTCCTCCTCTTCCTCCTCCTCCTCCTCCACGTCCTCCTCCTCCTCCTCCTCCACCTCCTCGACTGGCTCTGCCTTTTCCGAGAGGCTGTCCTGGTCGCCCCCCTCTTGCTTCTCCCCCTCTGCCACCCCAGGGTCCTTCCCCTCCGAGGGTTTGGTGGGACTGGAAGCCAGCGGGCCCAGGGGGACTGAGGTAATGGGAGTCTTCAGAGCCGAGCTGGTCAGCCCGCCCAGGTTGAGGAGTGCGCTGGGGGCCAGGACGCCCGCCGGCGGGGGCTCCGCTCCACTGGCCGCCCCGACCTGGAGGGCCTGCTCACCTTCCATGCAAATGCCACTGAATTTACCATAAAAACTGTGTCCAGGGCCTATGAGGTTAGCTGCAGAAACGAGAGGGTGCTGAAAGGTTTTGTTTTTTGGTTCCAGAAAGCTGACAAGGGGTTCCTTGTCTTTGCCTATCCCTTGGATGATAGCGGAGATGTTCTTATTGCTAAGAATTTTCCGCTCCTCCTCACTCAGAGTCATTCGGTGGTCGTGCACTGCGTGGGTCACGAACGAGCGGACATACCCAAAGGAAAGCTTGCACAAGAAACACATCAGGATGGGCTTCCTCTTCCCGTAGAGCACAAAGCCATCGAATTTGGACAGGTCTACATTGTTGGGAACATCTTTGGATACACAGGAGCTTTTGGCAGAACCGTCGCTGTTCAGGTAATCCTTGTTGCTTTTGTGTCGCACATCGAAGACGCGGAAGCTGTGCAGGACGGGGCTGATGCCCGCCAGGGCTGAGGTATTCGGGAAGGCCTGGTCTGAGCCCTCAAACCACTTCCCGAAGGATGAGGCTATGTGGAAGGTGTTGATGATCTGTGGGTAGACGGGAGCGGCAGCGGAGGGCTCTCCCTGCTTGGGCAGAGAGTTCGGGAGCAGCGAGGGGAGAGCCCCGCTGCCGCTGCCGCAGGCGCCCCCGCTCTGCACCAGCTGGCTGAGGCTCTCCACGATGTAGGCTGAGCCATCCGGCTGGTAGACGATCTCGCCAGCCAGGTTCTCCACGTCGCTCTCCTCCTCGCCGTCCTCGCTGCTCTCGCTCCCGCTCTCCCCCCTCAGCGGCGGGGGCGGGCGGGCGCCGGCGCAGCGGTGCTCCATGTAGCTCTGCAGGCCGGCGAAGGAGGCGGCGCACTGGCCGCAGCTCACCTCCTTGCCGGCGGGCTCGGGGCCAGGGCCGGCCGCGGCGCTGCTCTCGGGGACACGCTCGGGGAAAGGGACCCTCAGGCTGTCCAGGGGGCCGCGGCTCTCCGCCGCGGGCTGCTCCATGCTGCCGGCCGTGTCGGGGAGGTGGGCACTGTTGAGATCAGTCCATTGCTGGTGCTGAGGGATGCCGCACCCATTGTCCTTCCCAGGGATGACGGGCGAGTCACAGCCTTCCATGGCAGGGCCGGCACGGAGCGCTCATTGCACCCGGTACGGCTCGGACCTGCAGGCGAGGAGAGAAGGAGAAAGGCAGGTGAGTCAGGGAAGAGAGACTGTTCCCATGAAGACCCCCCACCACAAAGGCTGCCAGCACCACTCCTCAGGAGCGTACGGGAGGCCAAGAGAGCTGGCAGCCCAAGGCTGGCTCCAGGAACAAGCGGCCTGGCCACGGGTGACACACCGCTGGAAACGAGCGATGGAAATAGGATGGAGGCAGAACGCAATTGAAGGGACCTGGAAGGTGGCGAAAGGCTCCCCCGACACCCTTCCTGAAGGGGGGCACGAAGACGGTAGGACCTGCGCCGCTGCCCCCAGAGCCTCACATCTTCAGGAAACAAACAAACACCCGAACAAAAACGTAACAGAAAAGCTCTTGACAGAAACAAAGACACCAGAACAGAACAGCGTCGGAGCTTTTACACTCTGTAAAAATTCCACTCCGCGGCTCCCCAAGCCAGCTGCTGTTTGGGCGATTCCCTCCTGTTAGCGGTTCAGGGAGCACAGAAGCAGAGCTGCCACTTGCACCTCCATGGCAGACCACGAGACCCAGAGCAACTCACAGAGATTTCGGAGTAACAGCGTTTGGTATGCACAGGAGACTTAATTGCTGTGTTCTGGACAGAGTTTAAATGGAGAGACATCAGGAGAGAAACCAAACAGGAAATTCCAGATCTGACAAGGGTCCATCCTGGGATGGGAAGGCAGTCAGCCCACCACGCTCTAGAAAGCTCCCAGAGATCTGCAGGGCATAGCCCCCGCACACAGACAGCTTCCTCTGACACCCACCCCCCCCCCAGCCCTCCCGTGGCAAATGGCGATGCAGGTCCTGGAGGAGAAGGAAGGACACTCTTGCCACTGTTTCCATTCCACCAAATACAACAAGACCAGAGAACTCCCACTGACCGCCAGGCAGCCAGCGAGTACAGGCTGCTGAGCACAGCTGGCGTCCACAGCTCCCCATCACCACTACCGCCTCTGCTGCATCCTGCCAGCATCTCTCACACCGCAACCCCAACTGAGCCAGTTCGGCAGGACCTGTCTTCCTAGAGGTTACAGACCTATGAGATTAGGCAGCACTACTGCTAGGAGCTGGAGCATTGTAATGCAGACCACAAATCAGCGGGAGATTGCCAGTTCAGCTGCAACCCCACCAAGAACCATGTCTGCAAAGAAGCATTTCTATAGTCTGCTTCCTATGGAGAGCTCTTGCACTAGCCACATGGGAGGAAACACCAGCAGAAGCTAAAGCACTCTTACCTCATCTGCGAAAGTGATTTTTAACCTGTGGTCCACAGATTTCCTTGCGTATACAGATACAAAGCATCCACAGAAAACAAATGAGGAAAACCTGCACAAGCAGAGGCCAACTTCACCACATTTTTACAGTCTGTGAACCAAGAGACAACAGAAGACTCCTGCTCTAAATCCGTGGTCATCAACGCCACACAGGATTTTTTCCACAGTATTTCATCTCCTACGAACCAAACACAAGCACGACTTTGCTTGTCAGACTGTTCCCAAACTGACTACAGGTTTGGGGAGAGTTTTTGCTGATACTCAGCATAAGGGTGTGGGGGGGCTGGGTGGTTTTTAATTTAACAATATGCTGTTCTCACTGGGATTTACTCTAAATAATACATTTAAAGTTACACAAATTCTTTTAAGTCTCCCTTTAAACCTCTCTCATTTACTACAGCTTCATCAAAGTTGCTCTAACCTGAGCATCTGAGCTGCCACTTCAGCTCATGAAATCCTCCAAGCAGCGCACAGTGCTGGAGCTCTGGCCAGACCAGACTAACAGTCAGGGTGATTTCTCCTGACTAATAGCCCCCCCCCCCAACACATCTGTACACAGCAGACTCCCGTATGCACCAGCTGACACCTCAGGGCTTTAAGGTTTCTTCCCTCAAAGGCTCCAGTCACATCAGCAGCCTGCTGCTTCCCTTGGTCTCCTTCAGCAGAGACTATGGGCAACACACACTGCTATCCAGACATTACATATTATATATTTTTTCCAGTCCCCAAGACCTGGAAGACCCTTGCGAGCTCCTGCAGAGCAGCATGGTTGGTAACAATCAACAGCCTTTTCCCCACGCATCCACCTGCCCGGCACACAATGCACGCAACGGTGCTAGCGCCGGGGGACTTGATGCACAGACATGCGAGTGGTACCTCATCAACGGGGGACAAAGAAGAAAAAGCATGAAGAGAACTGAAAATTTGCACATAAGTTGCAAAGCAGGCAACATGCCACAGCAGCACCGAGTGAACTACCTGAATTAATTCAAGCAAGAGAGAGCGGGGCAATCTTTTTTTCCTGGTTTCATTATCTACCAATTTATTTTCCTTTACTACACAAAGCCATCCATACCTTCATGTGTTCACTTTTTCCCTTTATGCTGTTTCCTGCACTATTATGTATAATTACGTCCTTGTACGCATGTCAGATGCATGCACATTTACATGCCTTCACTTTTTCTAAGCCCCTCTTCATCCACAACAATAGAAAGTTATCATTTATGTGATACTACAGATTAACATCGATAGCGGTATGTTAGAACAGATATGATCCTCCAAGGTGAGAAGAGGATCCCTGTCCTCCAAATAACTGCAGTTCTTTTTGGGGCTTACTCCTGCACACTCTTTGCAAGTACAATCCCTCAGTGCTTTTCCCTAGTAGTTACTTCACGGCTCCCAGTACCCCTTCCCCTGCCTGGCGAGCCTCCTACTGCTAAGGGAAGAAAAAACTCCCCACCAGCACCAGAAAGCACTCCAGCAGTTAGAGGGAGGAGGGGGATGTGTCTCCCATCTGTTCTCACCCCTGCATCAGCAGTAACATCCCCTACACTCACACACCACTCCTGGGCCACGGGAAGCCGCAGTGGAACAGGACGAAAGCGAGTCAAATCCCTCACACCGCTCACCGCGAGACCGGCATCCTGGGCATACCTGTCTGAAGGTATCTGGGTAGGTTTTTGTCCTATTTTACTTCTGGCAAATCTTGAGAAAAAGTACTCACAACTAGCCATGAAGGCAGAAAGCAACGTCTCTCAAAGCAAGCGTGGCAAGGGCGCCTGCGGAAGGACGTGGAGGTGCGATGGCGTAACGATCCAAAGCCTTCTCACACAGTATCACCTCACAGCATTTCCAGTTCCCACTTTCCTTGCATCCTATGCCATACACAGCTGTCTGTGGTTGCACTGGGAATAAACAGCAATTTGATCTGCAATAAAAATAACCTGGTGCACGGAGTGGCATAGGAAAGAAGAGTGCCATAATCCTGTTGCCGAAAGGCTCGATCTTCTTAATCGGCCAGTTTGGCTTACCTTTTCAGTTTTAGCTAACACCACTTCGACACTGCGTTGTAACAGCTCTTTCTCGCACCAGCTCTCTCCCACTGAACATTTGTCCTTAGCTGCGTGTTTTCTTTAAACTGATCCCAGATCCTTCTGTGTTGAGGCTGCATATTCACCTTCCCACAACATGACATCCTCCCTCCCTCCCTCCCACCGCTACCTTTCGCATTGACAACTGCAATCCAAATGGAACCAGAACAAATTATGTTGGGTGGGAAAAAAATGAGTAAAGTAAGAAACTCCATCAGTAAGAAACTCGTACTTCTGCCAAGAAAAGTTTTGGGAATATCTACGCAGACTTCAAAATGCCATGTGGAACAACAGCACGCCACAAGTGCTTTTAGACAAGAAGTGCTCGGCTCACTGGCACAGCAGCTCCCAGGAAACGGGTCCAGATGAGACCCAACACGCACCTGAGCATCTCCACTATCAACAGCTCCTGATTGGCAGGAAGGTACCTGACTGGCAGTTGGGCCAAAAAGGTTAGCAGGGCTGATGGGGCGGGAGGGTTAACAGCCTGATTGTAAAATCAATGTAATAAATGCTTGGTAAGTTACAGGAACATGCGGGAAGAGGAGGCCGCGATTGATAAAGGACTGCGGCTTTGATGCTGCACTGGGGACTTGTTTATTGACAAGAAAGCCAATCTCTTCTCCCGGCCAGGCCAGGCAAACCTGCAAGCGCTTACCAATTAATTGGTGGGCTTTTCTGCCTTGGGTTACTTTAACATCTCTGCCCCACTCGCTCCAAGTTAACCAGCTCAAGAGGTGCTACTCCAAAGGAATCTTTCTGCCTCTCCCTCTCACCAACACGGAGGCAGCCTTCTAGGGCAGGCAGAAGACCCCACAGCTGAAACGTGGCCAGCCAGAGCCCCTGGACACAGGCCAAGCCCCTGCACAAAGCAAGGCTCTTCTTGCCTGTTCCACTCATCACCACAGCTATTCCTAAAGAACGATGCTGAGGGAGGAAGAGGCAAAGAAATGTGTTCCTACTCACATAGGAACTGCAGTTATCATCCCTCTAAACTGAAAAAAAGAGCAATTTCCTCGTTAAAGCAAACCAGACTCTAAGCAGGAGTACAGCATAGCTACTAGTCCACCACTACGGACCCTGCATCCTCCTCCGTCCCAGCCCACCCCAAGTGACCCACGTGGGACAAGGAGAGCTTGCGAGAACAGACAGACCACTGCGGGCTCCACACCTCCCATCCTCTCCCTGCCCCCCGCCCTCTCTGCTCTGTTTATCAGCCAGTCAATAAGAAAAGGTAGTTCTTACTTAAGGAGGCAGAAGTCAACTCGTCAGGTCGATCAGCACTCTGTCTGTAAACATGGTTTCCCGTAAAATCAATGAACTCCAGTTACAGAGAGAACAGCCTGAGTGCTGGAGACTCCCCGTGCTCCCACCGCCCCAGCAGCAGGAAGGGCTCTCCCCGGTCCCTTCTCCAACCTTGTATCCCACTGCTGCTCCCGCCGCCGCGCTCACCGTGCCTCTGGCACACAGCCCACCCAAGCCCCTGCCCCTTCCCCACAGCACTGCTGCACCTCGCAGCCCCTCCAAGCAGATGTGGGATGCAGCTGGAGGATGCAGGCACCGCGGGGCAGGGAGCGCTCCGCCAGGGCAGGAGCATCAGCCATGGCGGCCCAGAGCTGAGCTGCATCTGAATGGCACAGCGCAAACCAAAGCACCGCACTGTGCGCCCCACGCTTCCCTCGAGAGCTTCTGCTAACCACGGCGGGTAGTTTGCAGCCACATCTTGTCCAGAAGTCAAGCCAAATCAATCCCCACGCCTCCCCCCGTCACCTCCTCACAGCTCCCCAACCCCATCCTCACAAGGACGGATGTGCCATCATACAGCAACGCGTCCACCGCCCAGGAGTGGCTGGTGTTAAAGCAACACCCTTCGCCCCCCTGGCAGGCCAGGGCTCCTGGGGCAGCCCCTGGCCCGCGACAGCGGCCCTGCTTCCCTGCCAGGGACGCGCAGCGGCAGCGCGGGTGGCAGGGACAGGAGTGGGAGGGAGGAGGGGGTTCCTGCTGTTGCCCAGGTTTCCCGAGAATTAAATATGAACAGCCGTGCTGTGTAATTTTAAATTGTTAATTAGCACAGGGTTAATTAGGCGGCCCTTTCACAAGAGGCTGTTTGGCAGTAAACCAAGACTGGAAGCAATGAGGAAGGAGGAAAACAAAAGGAGAAAGAGACAGTGAGAAACTGTTCCCTCAGCTAATGACCCACATGGCACCATGAAAAAAAGGGTGCTGA
Organism: Microhierax caerulescens; assembly: GCA_035590215.1. Classification (NCBI taxonomy): domain Eukaryota; kingdom Metazoa; phylum Chordata; class Aves; order Falconiformes; family Falconidae; genus Microhierax; species Microhierax caerulescens. The sequence goes on along the minus strand of JAVJGJ010000033.1, from coordinate 22,885,625 downwards.
GGACAGGGAAAAGATACAAGCAGATGCATTACATCCACGGCCATTACCCTGGAAGATACCCAGCGAGGCACCCCTCCCCCTGCCTATTCCCACAGCCCCATGGCGAGAGAAGTGCTCAACCCTGTAATGAGCAGGGTCTGCTCCTTCAGAGCATCCTGGCAAGCAGCAGACGCTCAAACTCCAGCCAGCTCTTAAGCATTTCGCCATGGCTCCAGAGCAGACGGGGCTCACGCAAACGCTCGCAGTCAGCAACCGAGCTTGAGTGGTTCCTGTTGGAAAAACTGCACAACGGCCTCTAAACTTTGTAAACACACACCTACCTGTTGTGCCAACAGACGCTCTATAAATCAATACCATAAATACAGGCTGAGAGGCTACCCTCGATTAGCGCCAGCACAGGTGCTGGTGATTCAGAGGGCAAGCGGGAAGGGACAGAGGCAGGAGGACAAAGACAGCACAAGGACTGGCGGCGGGTACGCACACCCCTCCTCACACGCTCGGCCTGGCCTTTTACAGTGTCCTGAGAAGGACAGAGCCCGGCAAGCACTAGTGCTCAGGGCAGCCAACAAGCTCCTGTCTCGAGAACAGCATTCAACAATGCTTGTTCCAGTCTGAAAACTAGGGATAGACCCTCCAAAGGCAACCGAGCAGCCAGGCAAACTCCACGATCCCTGCTACCAGGTATGTTCAAAGCTCCCGAGAGCAGGAAGTCCGGGAGGGGGGAGCAGGGCAATTACCGTGTCCGTCTGGAGCAGTGACACAACGAACCCAGAGCATCAAAGCTTTGTGCGTTGCTTCCCTGCACCTGGCATGCTACAAAGCACTCCCGTAACACTTGGGAAATTGCATGTGGAAAGACAGACATGACAAAAACCATTACCTAGGATCGAAAATTCAAAAATTAAGGAAGAACAGAATGTATGCTGCCAAAGCAACTTTAATTTTGTTCCTGTACGCATATGCATTATGATACTGTCTTTAATTATATGATCACACACTGCCTCACTTAGTAAGCAGGTTGGTCACATAAGAGGGTAAAATAAGGTTCCATGAGCACGCTGTCACTTTATGAGATCTATACAGCAGCTGTTATCACACAAATGTGTGGAAAGTCACTTCCTAGAATAGAAAGATCTTTCTATATTTCCTAAGCAACAAGAGCTGTATACTCCAGCTTCGTAGTGATACAGAGATAGCTTCAATTCCCAGTTTCATAAAATGCTTTCATCTTCCACCTTAAACAGAAGACACAGATTCCAGCTTACTCTCATTCATTAAGGTGCCAGAAAGTAGTAAGAATACCTGCCAGCCTAAGGGAAGTGTCGAGGCTTCTACAACAGGACTTGAAATATTAGGACAAAATTGTACCTATTAGCCAAAATCTAAACATAATAGTGAATGCGGATGCACGGTTTGAAGAATGATTCCTAGTTGAGCGTTTCCATCAACGTTGTACAACATCAGTCCCTTAGGATTCCTCTTATGCAATTCTTAACAAGAAACCCCCTGAAAATACAGATATTTATTTGCCAAGTTCAGCATTTTAAAGAAGTTATAAATTAATTTTCCTCTTTCCCATAGCAAGTCACATCTTGTACCTTTCCAAGCAAGACCAAGTTGTGTTTTGGCACACACCTGATCACACTGGAGCTGCCTCATCAACAAATGCAGTTTGCCAAGTATTCATAATGAGATATCAGTCTTGCCAAATCCTGAACAAGCTCTACATCCAGCCTTCTTCCTCTTCTGCGATTAGGTTTTACCAACCAAAAGCCCAGGCTCGGTGCTGACTTCCCCTAGAGCCCTTCTGCAGGCACTTCTCGGTGCCAGACTGTTGTTTCCAGCTGGAGACACAGCCACATCCACCGCCACTGCACCAGGAGTGGAATTAGCAAGCCAGACCTGCCTGCTGGTGGAGGAAGGCTCCGACCAACAGTAACCCACGGGTTCTAACACCTGTCCATAAGGGTACCGAGGCTGCAAGTCCTTGCGAACCTGCCTGCTACCCCGGCAAAGCCAAGAATCCACAGAATCACAGAATCATTTAGGTTGGAAAAGACCCTTAAGATCACTGAGTCCAACTGCTAACCTAACACTACCAAGTCCACCACTAAACCACGTGCCTAAGTGCCACGTCTACAGGTCTTTTAAACACCTCCAGGGACGGGGACTCCATCACCTCCCTGTGTCAGCCTGTTCCAGTGCTGGACAACGCTCTCAGTGAATTCACTTGCCTCTGTGGAAGCCCCTGTAAACACTGCACGTTCTCCCTTCTGAGGGATTCTAGCCAATGGGTCTTGAAGGGCACAAGGTCCCAGAAGAGGATGAGGTAACACACAGTGGTCTACAGAAAGGAAAGATCCATCAAGCACCTCAAAACGACAGGACGGTCTTCTCCCAGCAGGAAGACAACCGCATGGAGGGCTTGCCTTTGGCAGCCGGCAGTGCTCCAGAACTGGCGTGCTGACAACACAAACAAGTGCTGCACTGCGCACGCTCATTAACGGGACAGAAAATGCGAGCGCTCTCTTACACACAGGCTCACATGCATAGGCACAGCCAGTTCCTCAGATCTTCACAGGATCATTAGCATAAACAGCTTTTCAAGCAGCAGGAAGCAAAGGAAACGCTGAACAAAACAGGACTGAAAGCTGTAGGGCTCAAGCACTTGGCATGAAACTAAGAGAAAGGGTCTCCTTGAAAAGGTGAACCTTCTACATTATCCACATTTTTTCCTCCGTCCTTGACACCAGATAAAATTGAGACAATGAAAATAATACAAGATTCAGGCAGCTTTTCAGAAAACATTTTGTTATGAACTATTATTCCAAGTTTTCTGATCCCTTTAAGCCAGCCACTGTACTACACACAAAAGTATTTCTATAATCATCAACCCACTGCCATTGAGAGCAGAGTAATCCAGGAGTGCCAGAGGGTTTCAAGTGAGCAGCTGGGGAAAAGAGCATAAATTCCTCCAGAGAGGCTCTTTGCACCAGGAGTATTTTGTAGCAGAGGTAAACCAGCTTAAGTTGCATTTCTGTACAAAACAAGAGTAAAACACTTGCTTAGTTTCTAAGTGGCACGGCATTTGTACGCTTCCAGGACAAGGAGCTTGTTTTCAGGTCCTGCGCGAACCTCTCCTCTTGTGTAGGCCACCACAGAAGTTTCAGATTTTTTTTCCACATTGGTTTCAAAACACCACACATTCCATGAGTCTGCAGTTGTGCAACTCACCCCTTTGCTCTAAAAACCCAACGTTTCTTGTCAAATGCTGTTTCCAGCCTATGCTCCTGCATAAATAACTACATTTGCATCTGGTTTGTATTTTCAGTGCACTGCTGTTGACCTAACTCCAAAACTAACCAAAGAGCTGTTGAGGACAAACTGCCTCGATCCATCGCATGGACTCCACGGCCCCCCAAGTCCCCCCACGCCTTCATGCCTCGGGAAGAGAGTCTTACTGGTCGCCCCTTTTGCCACGGTCTGAAGCTTGCCCTTTCCCCCTCCTTCATTTTTACCCTAGCTGCCTGTCCAGTAGCTTGCACCAGTAAGAGCTGCCACAGCTCCTTTGTGGGGACTTGGCCACCTGGTCCCCACTACAAAGGGCAGCTGCATCCCTCAGACCTTGCACCAGGTGACACTTACACCCACCCAACCCACAGAGATGCTTGGTAAGAGAGAAGAATTGTTCTGGTTTCCAACACCCTAAAGGCGCATCTAAACAAATCCAAGATGGTACTTAAACGGCCAGAGCACTGCTCCTGAATCCAAGAAGAAAGTGTATTTATAGCAAGACTACAGGGCACAAACCACAGCAGCAACTCCTGGAAGCGAGGGATTCCAGCTGGCTTCTGCAGCTCTGCTGACAGCTCATCCACCTCCCATCTTCCAGTTCCCCAGCGTGCTGAGCAACCCCACCCGGTCGGAAACACTTGAGGCGTCGGCACTGCTGCTCCCAGGGACGACGCTTACAAAGCAGCGCTGCCAAGCCTCAGCCAGCCCTGCAACACGACTTCGGGAGCGGACACAGCCAGCCCAGGACGGCCCAGCGCGAGAAGCTCATGCTGCGCTGCGGGACCCTGCTCTCCGCACGCAGGCTCACACGCCTAGGGAAGAAGTCCTGCCAACGCTCCTTCCTCCCACTGATTTACCCAAACGACACGTGTGTTCCAGACTAGTGTCAAGGGCCAGGCAGAGGGTAAGAGTTAGATTCATAAGTCATGCGGACCTCCTCCGCCAGGGCTCCGATCCAGTCCTTGTTAGGAAACAGACACGCTGCTGGTCGCGGGCTCAGTCACTCTCTCCCACCCTTTGGGAAGGCCGATGCTTTGGGCAAGGAGAGCAGGCTCAGCGGCATTAGGTCATTCAGTAACCATTCCGCTTGCTACTTCGACAAACACGGTGGCTGTCAGATACATTAGTTCTGAATTACACCAGTGGTGCAAAGCTCCATTACAAAGGTCACCGGGATGCGTGCTCAGATCAGCCGTTCGTGTTTTGGTAAGGAGCAAATTTTACCAGTCACAGTTGTATCGCTGGAGGATAACCTAAAAAACCCAGAACACTAAAACAGGTAAACAAACCTGCCAGTACGGCTGGGATGCCTTCCTGTTTGGAGTGCCCTTTTCACAAAGTTCTAGCAGATCCAAGCAGTCCCATGCTCCTGTAAACAGAGCATCTGCACACTCATCTGCTACCGAAACAGTGCTCTGCTCTAGACTTCAGATATAACCTAAGCATTTTCTTCCTTTACCTGGTCAAAATAAACCCTCCTGATTGCAGCAACCAACAGGAGTCAATAACTACATGCCGCTAGACAGCTCAAAGTCTCAAGTTCATGCTCTCCTACTCCACAGTTCGCAGCCACTCTATCAGCTGCTACATCCCTGAAACACTTCAGAACAAACACGTCTCTTGTGAAAGTTTAACCATCTCACAAGGGAGAGCTGACACAGATTCAGATAAATATGTGTTTCAAAGCGTGTACCCAGTGGAATGCTAAGACTCCAGAACTTGGCGAGGACCGTGCCACGGCACACCTGAGATGGATGCAGGCACCTTTGGAGATGGGGAAGGAAGCCGCTACACACACTTCTCCAGACCTCCAGGACTGAAAGTGTTACTCTGCTGTTTGGCCTCTTGCTAATTGTGGGTTTTATTTTTATTTCCTATTACCCTCTTGCACGCTTGATGAGATTATCTTACCGGAACTGACACAGCTGGAGGCTGTAGCCATACATGGAGCCTCTCAGGAGGCAATGCAATTTTATTTTCATTGATCAGAAATCAGCAGGGCAGTAAATGATGGGAAATTCCATTAGGAGAAATACTGGGCCCCGAGACCCAACTATCTAGGTACACCCAAATCCCAGAAAGTCCCGTTCTTCCATAAGGTCCCATCTGGATGCTGACATGGTCATCTTTCTTGCTCCCAAAATGGAGCAAGCCACTAACCTGATATTCGTAATCGCCGACTGCTCTGCCGGAAGCGGAGGCAATGCTGTCAAACACCCCTAAGGGTTCACTTAGCTGAGACGAAGCCCTGGGTACCAGCAGAGCTCCCCCATCTCAGCCTGGCAGGCTGCTGCGGGCTCGGTGGGGTTGCACAGTAGGTGCCCGATGCCACAGCCGTTGCTCTCGCAGGCCAGGCGGGTGTGAGACGTGCCAGCGCACCAGCGCACCAGCGCACCAGCACGCCAGCGCACCAGCCGGTTTACGGTAGTCCCAGCAGAGCCAGAACAAGCCGAGGGGATGGCCAGGGCGCGCTCCCCTTCCAGTCCCATCCAGTGCCCAGGTCCCTGGCAAAGCGTTACAACTTCAGTGCAGAAGGAACGGCCTTCCTTCTGCGTGGGCAGGGGTCTCGGGGCACGCGCTGCTCGGGGGGAACCCCTTCTGACAAAGCACCGCACAATACACAAGCCCAAACTCATTTGAGCCCAAACAGAGAATCACCTCAAGCCTTCTATTCTAAGGTACCACGTACACAGAGTATGCACTCACTTCCACGTTCCTGGATCAAAATCCTACCCCCGAGCCCCTCTGATTAAAAGCTGGCTGTGACCTGCCCTGGCGTTAATTTCTGCGCATGCCTAGGTTGAAAGCCGAGTCCTTTGCCTCCTGCAGCAGGACGGACGAGCCCCGCCAGCAGAGCATGGGTTAAGAGAAGCTGACCGCAGCACAGTTGTTAAGGTAATCAATACCAGTGAGATACTAAAGCAGCATAAGCCACATTATTGATTGCCAAGCAGATGATAAAACTGTTTATTATGATAATTGCAGGGTGACTGCAGGATGCTCCTAGTGCTGTCTTGAGCTTTTTACAAAAATAAGAATTGCCAGAGCATGATCTTCTGTCTGAAGCCCTTCTGAACCTCAGCGAGTCCTCTGCACTCCGCTCTGCCAAAGCTGCAACCCTGAGCCACCTGCAAGCTACTGCCTGGACGGAGGTCACATCACCAGACACAGACCCTCTACTATTTAACACACATACACCCCACATTGTGGTCTTACTCTTAGACAAGCCCACCCTCCACCCCGCTCTCCTTTGGCTGGAGCACCCCCTTACAGGGAAGCAAGAGCTCAAATACCAAAACTTGTAACTTCAGATCTGGGTCCTCCTGATCAGCTGAAAATCAGAACTCAGACTTCCTACTCCAAAACATTTTCTTCAGTTTTTCAATTGCTTTCTTCTCTACTCCAGACTTCCTACATAATTTTAAGAAGGTTTAACAGAATTTTCCCCTGCATGGCCTAAATTATCATGCAATGCATTAAGAACTCCTTTTGAGAAGACTGAACTCCAGACATGCTTGGTTTGGGAGACCCACCTCTGCACAGCACTGGGTATGCATGCACACAGGCCGTACCTCAAAAGCCTGTGACACGCGGCAGCTTGTCACCCTGCCACCAGGTGCTGGCAAGATGAGCAACTGATCTGCCAGCATAAAGCAAGACAGCATTTTGATTCTCAAGTCGCTTCAAATACCAAAGGGTTTCCCTTGAATTAAACACGGTAGCAGGCACGAACTGGCCTTCAGAAGAGAAGCAATGCACAAACTGCCAGATTCTGTCTGCTTTGGCAAAAGCATCTATTACCCCTCCATCAGCAGGCGCAGGAGCAGCAGCTCTAACGTAACTGGGCTCCACGGTGCCACCACTGCCAAATGACAGCTGAAAGTGGGTTTAACAAGGGCTGAAGCTCCAGCGTTCTGTCAGCAGCTCTACGGGCTGTAATTACAGACTATGGGTCCCATTATCTCCCAGTACGGACAGGGCTCTGACAGCTCCATCTCAGTATTAACCCAAAGGACCATATGCTATGGACTGCAGGCAGTACTCGGTGCAAACTCCACTGTTTTGGCTGGCTGCTTTCATGCAGTCTGGGTTGCTTTCTCTAAGGGATCACAGTCGACGTTTGCAAAATAAACTTTACAGCAGTCAGAGCAGTCTTACTGCGGGCTGGCCTCAACCTGGTCTAGACTACAGATGGTGCTTCTGACTAATGCTCTGGCCCTTCCTCCTCCTCTTAATGCCTTCTCCTCAGCATCAGAACGACCTCCCTACTCCCTGGGGCCTCCTCCCTCACCCCCCCATTCCCTGCTGCCTCCCCACTTTTAAAAGGCTTCCTCCATACGCACAGTCAGCAAAAGATTCTCAAGCCAAGTTCTTCAGGTGAAAGACAAAACCTTACACATCCTCACAAGCCTTTCATCCTTTCGCTGCTGAACCAACCCCTCCTTTCTAGGTTGGTCTTTGCCGTGCACATCTGTATCACAGGAGACTGGTGAGGATGGCATTTTACCTCTCCAGCTGGCTTGCAGAGCAGTTAAAAGGTTAATGATGGAATCAACAATGTGATGGAAACTGGCATTCCGATGAGTGAATACATCACACCACACAGCCACTGCTTTAGAGGCTGGAGATTTGGACACATGCTTCTAAAAACTTGTCCCCTGTCTACCCAAATACCGGGGATGGGCTGCAGAGCCTCACGAAACTCATCTCAGAGGTCTCAGGGGGCTGGGGCTGCTCCTTCAGCCTCTCGTCAGTAATTCCGAATATAATCAAGATGAAAACAACCCTTTCTCATTAAAATCCAGACAAGGGAGGAGACCTCCCTCCCTATCACCCTTTGAAAAGGCCAGCCTCCAACTTTCCCCTCCCGCCAGGGCCAGAAGGAGCAGAAGTCAACTGCCGTGAGCACCAAGCACTAGTGCACCAGGTCCTCCAAGCACCAGCGCATCAGGTCCTCCGAGACAAGGGACCCTTCGTTTTTGCTAGAAAACCTGCCATCGTTTACGTAAAGCCAACTCCAGCTGCACGCCTGCCAGCCCTCCGACAGCTGACTTCTCCACCTGAAGCACTAACAACGAGCACCAACTGGAGCCCCTGAACTCTGTACACGACCCTTCGTGGTTTATGCGCACTTCTCAGCCGCGCAGCCAGCGGGGTGCCAGCGCTGCACGACAGCCAGTGCATCGCAAGGCACGGTCCCACAGAGCAGAGCAGAGCCCGCGGGGTCCTCCCTGGCAGGCCCACCCAACACTGCTGAGCACACTCCAGGACGCAGCGTGGAGGCGCTTCTCTGAAGCCTTACTGGGATTTATTTCACCCCCTCCTGTTCTAGAAAATGATGATTCGGTCTTAAACGATTTTGTTCTACCCTCCGTACAACAGGAGAAAATGGGTGACATTGCAACACGGGACAGGGACAGAGCACCTAAATAGCTTAAGTTGTCAAGGAGGGACAAGTACCAAACGTGAGGCAGTAAATCCTCTGGCCACCTGTGGAAAGCTCCACAGAACATATCAACTTTCTAGCAGTAGAAACAGCCTTTCCTACAGCACAAAAGTCAAATAGCTGTCCTGAAGATGACTGCTAAGCAGCCAGCCCACCCTTTGGACACCCACGCTTTCCCACCAAGGCCTGGAAAGGTCACCAGTTACAGTCAGCAAGACCAGGCAATGGGAGAGACAGACCAATCTTCTAAACACAA
>JAVJGJ010000033.1:22846586-22861816 GCA_035590215.1 Microhierax caerulescens | reverse complement strand
ACCCTCAAGGCTGCCAGTCTGCACCGTCCCAGCCTCACGCCTGCCTGTATGGCCTCTTACTGTGCCCAACGAGTACCTGCCACCGCACACTTCTCTACAGCTACAGAACAGCACACATGTGTCAACACAAGCTTTCTAAATTTAGCTCTGCTTCTTCTTGCTCCATCATCTCCTTCCACAGCATGAGAATAATGGTGGCAATCTCCTCTGGCAGCAAGCAGAACTAAAAGGATTAATCCGCTACATCTCTGTAAAAGTACTTCAATAATTAAGAGGAGCAACTGCTGAACAAGATTAGCAACAGACTAGAACAAAATATAATAAGCAACAGGGACCTCTACAATAGCATGCACCGAGGTGCTACACCTGCCATCCCGGCCATCCAGCACCCCGAAGCACACGCCTGCTGCTGCGCCCTCACACTCAAAAGGCATCAGATGTCGGTGTTTCTTACTCCTCCTGCTCCCCTCCATCACCCTCTCACCAATTCCATTTCTTTGTATTGTATTTTCTGGAGTTTTTGAAATACATGAAGGAAGCCAGTACTGCTGAAAGGCTTTGCTGCTGCCGAGTGGCCAGATCCCTGGAGATCCCCAGATGGGCTTCCCAGCCACATGTCTGCCAGCTCTTGTTACGGCCACTGCACAGAGCACCAAGCCTCTGCAACAGGCACCTGCTGTTTGCTCTGGCTCGGGACCGCGAACGGGAACATCTGCCTCGGGACCAGAGCTGGGCTGGCCAGGGCAGGGCAGGGGGAGCAGGGACACTGTGTCCAGAGCCCCCTGCCAGGCAAGGCACATTAAACAAAGACAGCCGGTCAATATCTGACTGGCAGCCAGCAAAGCCACGCTACTCACCACATGCTGGGACCACATGCAGCCTGCACCACCCAGCAGGGACCACAGGACAAACACAGGGCACGCCTGGAGCCCCTGCCCCAGGCTCAGCCCTGCTTTAGCAGGCATCTAAAGATGGTGTGACATGCTGCCACTGCACCCCTACCCTCCTCAGGGGAGACAAGGGACAGCCGAACAGCAACTGCTTTGTGCTTGCTACTTCACAAGCGTTTGGGAGCAGACACCCTGGTTGGGAGCAGACACCCTGGTTGGGAGCAGACACCCTGGTTGGGAGCAGACACCCTGGTGCGGCACGGTGCCCTCCTGCATGGCCGGCCTGGAAACAGCCTGAGCACAACAAACAGCTCCTCTCCATCCCCTGCAGAGCCCAGACAGGCGACATGAACTGCAAGCACAGAGCAACAGATTTATTTAAAACATGACCTGCAATATGACCTAAATTTTACTTCTGTGAAATGAAAATAGGAGCTCCAAGTGTCTTCCTCATGCGTCACATTTTCTTTGTTTCCTTTTATATTTAGGACACAGGTCTTCTACCCCTCCCAGAAGGTTCAAGCGCACAAGGGAAGCACACAGGGAACAAACGCCACAGCTAAGAGAGAACATTTAAAATTGTTTGCTACGCAATATTTAAACAGCACGAGCTGCAATTAAAAACCTGTGGAGTCTCATTGGCCTGCCACATCAGGCAGGGGCTAAGACCATGCAGGGGTCTTCTGCCTGCTCAGGGCTCCTGCAGAACTGCAGCACCAGCACCTGCTGCTCCTGGCTGAGTACGTCACCGGGACACAGGTCCCCTGCTTCCTCCTTCCCCTCTCTCATCCCATCCTTACTCCTTTGCGTTAGTTCCCATTTCAGGGAGTTTAGTCTTGAAAGAAATATCCTGGACGTTACTATTCTCAAAAGTATTTGGCAGCAGACCATTTTAAGTTTTTCTTAAAAGGTATGCGCAGACGCAAGAAGGGCCATCAGAGCTCAGCTGTGCTCGTCCCAGGAAAACGGAAAAGCAGAACAGGAGGAGTCCAGCTGCTCCGGCCCAGAGGCCCCAGCCATTTCAGCCTTTGGCATGGGGAGAGCAGAGCACCCACATTCCCTCTCCTTCACTGAATACATGCAAGAAAAGGAAACGCATCTGCATAAAGTTCATCCCACATGAGATGAGCACTCCAGGGTGAAGGTTTCCCGCTGCTCGGTGGGAGCTGGTCCCTACCTGCCAGTTCCAGCAGAGCAAGGCTAGGCATGGGGGCAGGCACCGGTCCCTCTGCCCCCTCCTGTGGGCCTTCAGAGGGGCATCAGCATCATCACACCTGCAGCCCCAAGGCAGAGGGAAGGCGCAGGTGTGAAGGAGAGCCCAACAGTGGTTTAGCAGGAGCTGTACCTCTGGGAATGGATTCGATGTCAAGTGTCAGCAAGTAAATTGCTATTGGCTTCTCAATAAGCAGCAGTAGTGAGCTAAGTGTTTCCCTGTGTTGTGCAGGCTCTCTCCGACTCAATACAGCAGTATTGACAGCACAATCACAGGGTAATCCAGGCTCCACTAATATCTCAGCACTTCCTCATTGAAAATACACTTTCCACTTGGACATCAGCCCATTAGCGCAGGCTCACATCGCATGCTCCCCCCCCCGACCCACCAGGACATGCAGTGGCACAGCCCCCAAGTGCTCCCCAGGGCACAGCCCAGAGCATCACAGGGAAGGGGCTCTTTTTGCTATGAGAAATCGCCAGTGGAAAAAGGATGAAAGGTAATCAAAAAGTCTTTAGAACTCAAGTCTCTGTAGGTTTTGAAAAAAATTGGTATTTCCTTGCTAGACAACACAAGTTCATTCAGGGAATTAACTCTCCCTCTTGCCCCTTACCCTCCCCCTGTCATCCTTCCTTGCTATCTTATCTCTAAACTTAAGACCGCAGATTCCTCCAGGCAGAAGCCTCTCCTTTCATTCATTGAAAACAAGCGACCTGCTACTGCACCACAGAAATACCTACATCCTACTCCGGGACCACAGGGCACAGATGCTCCTCTGCTGGCAAGGACATCCTCCAGCAGACGCCGCGCTGGCAGTCCCCAGGCACTTGGGATGCCTTCACCTGGAAGAAGCCTCCAGAGCGCCCTGGCAGCCCCCCTCACAGCATGATGCAACACATCCCTAACGTAAATGCTGATCTTGTCTGCAACGACTGCATGAAGGACTCTCGCGGAGAATTAGGTTGTTCATTTGTGTTGGATCGCATATTAAAAATCAACAAGTCCCAAACAAATGGGAGTACTTCTCTTTGTCCTAATATAGCACTGTCATCCATAAACCTCAAAGCACAGCAAAAAGTGGACAAACATCCCTATTTTACATGTTGTAACTGTGTTCCAAGTTCAATGTCACCCAAAAAGTAGTGCTGAAAGTGCCACAAGATCTCAGTCAAGGTAGCGCTTCACCTGTGACGTCTGGGCAGAGGTTTGCATCACAGCTCCCAGACTGAAGTATCCCACTACAGACTGTCTTCAAAAAGGTTACGCTCTTTTTCTAAGAATACAGGCCATGATAGGAACTGGTAATTAGACAGAAGCAGAGGTTGGCTGCAAGGCAAAAGTCTTAAGGAGCAGCATCAGAAAACAGAAGTTTTCCCCAGAACAGCTGCTCCAGAGCTGTAAGCAACACACAGCCCCCCCCCAGGTTTGCCAGGAGGCTTTCAGGATGCTCTGCCATGCACACGGGAAGTCCTGATGCTTTCCCTGGGGGACAAGAGCCTCCATGTCACTTCAAACACGCTGGCGGCAGGAAAAGTCATCCACACCACTTGGATATTTGGAAGAGTGGAAGGCAGAAAACCAAGGCAAATATAAAACCAGCAGGCTTTAATACAGTTAAAACATATATTTTGTGTGTTCTTGACGTATATCTTAACCATCCATGCTTTAGCTTCCTGCTGAACTTATCACAAATGCCCTAGTTAGCTTAGCAACGCAGAGCACATCGCATTAAACAGCAAAAATGACAGGTTGCGCATGTGCAGGCATCCAATGTTACCAACAACATGAAGCCAAGATCAGAAAGTGAAAAGCAATGAAAAAGCCTGCTGGTGGATCCGCTCTGGCCGGGCCAACCGCCTCGCGTGCTGCTGGGGCAGGGATCCAGAGGCCCACGGAGCCGCCTGTGCCCGCAGCGCACGGGATTCACCCACAGCTCCCCACTCTAAATTTAGCCGGCACAGGCACACGGCTCCATGTTCTCCACATTCAGAAGTTGCATTCATGTGGAAAGCTGGTATCTCACAGCACGCAGCAAAGAAACGGCGCTGCAGAATGGGTTGATATATTCAATTTAGCTTTAATCTATTTTGGCAACAGTAACAGTAAACCCAGGAGGGCAGATGCTTCGAGGAAGACCCAGCCACACAGCAACGGAGCCAGGGCCTCCTGCCACCCCGTACAGCTTTCCCCAAAGATCACACCACACTGATTTCACTGCCACTGCCGCCACAGACAACAGGTAATCTAAGGATGCCTTTTACTTCTTGCAACCACAGCCCAAGATGCCTGGCACAATGCCAGACCTTTAACCAAAACGACTAGCTTCTGTGGTGTCCTAGCACCAACAAGCAGCATCTTCCACCTCACCAAGGTCGCAACAACATCACCTTAGAACAGCACATAAACACCGAGACACAAAGTACTTCCAAGGGCGGCACATCCCACAGCCCACCTTCCAGCCAGCCAGTGCCATGTGTCCTGCTGCAGTGAGCCGAGTGGAAGCGTTCGGAGGAGAACCCCTCTGGCACAGCCTCGCTAATGTTAGATTGCCAGGATTATGAAGGCAAGGTCAGGGAGCCTTCTGTTGCAGATAGGGAAGGTTATTTAGTCTGGAGACAGATGAGGAACAGATACCTGGTTAGGAAGAGGTTAACGCTGCTTCAGTCTGCAATCTGATAAATGGCTCTGCAGAAAGCAGGTTCTCTCACTTTGAGATATGATGTCACTAACCTTTATTGATCCACAATCAGAGAACTTTGCTTATCTCTCTCCAGTGATATGCTGCCCTCCTGTACTCAACTAGTGTTTAATACACTGCTGGGCATCTTGCACTCTTTATAGCTCACACCACACCTCCGCCAGGCCACGGGGGACAATATTTCACAGGCTGCGCCAGCCCAGCTATCTTGATGAATAAGACACAGGCAGGCATCCCTTCCCACCCCACCACCTCCTGCAGTGGAACCATTTCAGAGAATCACTGCACACCTCCACTGAACACCTCCTGAAAGAGGTGGCAGCACAGGTGTGGTCCAACGTGGTCTTACAGTCTCGTGTACGACAGCAGGGCTACAGGCTGAACCCAAGGTGAGCGCGTGGCCTCTGAAGTTACTGTTCCTGTGGAGTGTTTATCTTCACCCAACTTTTCCTATTTTACAGAAACAACACTTAACTTTTAACCTCAACTTCCCTTTTGATATCTGAGGTGAAACATGAAGTTAGGTGACTAATACAAGAACTGTAACTTAGCCACCGATTCCTACGTGGCAGCAACGCATTTGCCATAAACTGCATGCACCAAATCCAGTGGTTTTTGTTTCAAATACACTAGTGATGCCAGAAAACAGCTGAATAGCCAGGCAGCAAAATCTTAAACAATTAGATCAGCCAAGCATACAGACAACCAGAAAGGAGCTTCAGAGAGTCTCACCACCAGCAGGCAGCCCTATATGCCATTTTGCTGCCAGATGATACACAAAGAAGTTGCCTGTGAACAAGTCCTGTGCATTTCTGGGGTTTTGTTTAGCTGTACACTTACAGTAAAGAACCCTGTGCATCAGCAGGGGTAGAGCCATGAAAACCTGCCCCTGCCCAGCGCGCAGCTGGTGCAGGATGGCAGAGCCCCTCCGGAGCAGCACCCACGCCCCAGCACCGGCCGTGCCCACAGCAGAGCCCTGCCAGCCCGCGCTGGAGGAGGATCGGACACCGCAGCAAAGCACGGCACTTATGGAAAGACTACACAGAGCAAGAGCACAAACCCCTGAGGTTACAAGAAACAAGAGCACAAGGCGGAGGAAAGGCCAAGGATAAGACAGAGGTGCCTGTGAGCAACAAACGGTAGAAAGGAATAAGTGGGGTGCTCCTGCCTCATACTACCACGAGCAGAATGGCACCCGCTTATGCCGCAACGCAGCTCTCACGCACGTCGGGGAACTTGGTGCCACTGGCCACCCCCAAGAGCCAAGGAATTACACGGGCTCAAAACCACAGTGGAGGTACTGGAGAAGTGGAGTAGAACATCTCAAGCTTTGTTTAGAAGGTCATGTGAACCTTCCTGCTTCAATGGATAATCGGTCTTGAACAGCTTTGGAAAAGAAGAGCGAGTAGCAAGTTTTCCAGCATACAGGTGACTTATAAAATAGCTGTGACCTACTTTGCTCATCATCCACCAAGCCAAAAAAAAGTACTCCTATCACTGCAGGCCAAGTGTTAGGTTAGGAGTTAAGGTTTGTCCCTCTGTTAAATACAAGGGATGAAGCACTGGCACAGGTGCCCTAGCGCCAGAACACCAGGACAGACAGCCACGGTCCCAGCAATGTAACTGTCTTGGTACAGCAAGTGTCCCCTTCCAGACCTGCACTTCTATGACTCTATAAATACACTGCTATGCAGACAGGTCAGAGAAGAAGAAAATTAGGAAGAAATGTCCACTTGGCACAGGTCAAATTACTACAAGTTACTGGTCTGATGCAGTCTAGTGATTCTTATAGTTTCAGACACGCACTGAACTTCCTTTTTTTTTTTTTTTTTTTTTTAAATTAAAGGTCTTTTGAGCCACGTGCTTCTTAAAATAGTTAATTACAGCCTTCTCCAATTTGTGGAAATAAATTAGGGACACTGTCTGAATTACCAACCTTGGCAGAGAGCATAAAAATCCCAAACTTAGATTTCCTGCAAGTCAACAGATACTTGAATCAGAGGGTTTGGACTGTAACCTGTTAATATTCCTGTTCAGTCATTAAGTTCACATACAGAGCACTAAATATTTCAGGATCCAGAGAAGGAGAAATGCAAAGGCCAGCAGCCGAGTCGTGCACTGTCTCTTTGACAGCTGGAGAGAAATTGCCACTGACCCACCAGGAATATGCTTCAGCTGATCCTGATCCTAAAAGCAAACCTGGATAGACACAGAGATGCTGCTAATGAATGGTTTTCATCCCAGTGCTGTCTCTGCCTGTCGAGTGCCATGCAATATTTATGACGGAAGTCACCCCGGCTGACTCCCCGCTCTGCTGAGAGCTGCGGACAGCAGCTCCAGCCTCGGCCAACAGAAACGTGTGGAAAACCAAGCTGAATCCCTGCCCTGTTATCTGCACCAGCTAAAAGGAGTGAGGAATTACCCGCCACACACAAAGCTTCGCAGATCCTTTACTCCAACCCTGAGCTGTGGGACCCCACGCTGCGGCCAGGAGGGAGTGCAGGGAACCAGGTCCCCACGAAGCTACGGCAGGGTTGGGGAGATGCCCCCGCAGCTGCACCACGGGGGTCTGCTGGCCCAGGCGCAGGCTCGCAGGAGCACGACCCAAGGGCCGGACCCAGGCTGGGCATCCCACAGCGTCATCTGGGCACTGGTGCCTTCCAGCCCCCATGACCCTGCACCCAGGGACCTGGGATTAGCACTGCCTCCCAGCTACATCAAGCAATTACCAGCACTTGGGGTGCTGAAATGCCCTTTCCTGTACTGACCACAACAAGAGTCCGCAGGACACTGCTTCCAGAGAACCCCTTCGCTGCTCCAGGCCACCCACTACGGAGGAAACTGAACGGACACAACCTGCTGAAACAAAGTTTGCCTCGTCAGCCTGAGACAGAGCAAAGAAAACCCAAGTAAACCCTGAAAACTTATTTAGAAACAGTAGAGAACCTTGTTCCAACCTGCCCTTGCCTCAGGCAGCAGCGGCATCAGGTGTGAACAGGATTCAGATATCTCAGTACATAAAGGACTGAGTCAGCTTCAACCTTCTTCACATCATCTTTTTTGAGGATCACCACTGAAGATTTTCTTCAGCTTTTCCACTGCTGCTATTTCAGTAATGCTACATCTCTTCTATCCAGGGGAGGTAACCCCGTGCCTGGGAGGCTGCACCTCTTTACTTTTGTCGAGCTACCAAAAACTTAAAGAAAGCATTCAGACAGTTTGACTGCTCAGATGTTTCCTCCACAAAAAAGCTTTTGGTGTAAATATATCCTGCTGCAGCTCAGCATCTCCACTCCATTACAGATGGATCATGAGACTCAGCAAATCCCTGCCAGAACAGCAGTACTTGGAATAGTTACAAGTTTTAATGTACATCTTATACCATAACTTCACAACATCAGGGAAAACACAAGTCAATACAGCTAGCACAGAGGTGGCCCAATAAATAACTTAATTTCTGGAGGGTACATCTGTCAGACGTAAGCATGTTCCAGGGCAGTCTGAAGGAGCTATCTCTTACCAGTCTCAGCTACTAATTCCTACCAAGGTATTTCTGGAAACTGGATCTGCCTCAAAACAGACACTGCTGTATGCCCAGCAGAAGAGATGGCACTGCCCAGAGCACTCGGCACAAACTCAGCATAAAAAAAATTATAATGCTATGGGCACATCTCCACTTGCCTAGCAGTTTGATAACAGTGAGTACCTTCACTCCACTGGATTTAATGAAAGAATGTTTTGTTGGTTTTGTTTTGTTTTTTTTGTTTTGGGTTTTGTGGTTTTTTGTTGTTTTTTTTTTTTTTACATTCCTTCACCACGGTATTGCTCTATGACCAGCTTCAAGACCTGAGTCCTCTGCTCCAGCTGCCAGACCGCTCTGTATGTGAATCCCCAGAAACATCTCTGTTTTGAGCCCTGCAAACCCAGCAACACGCTGTGCTTGCAGCCACTCCCCCGCCCCAAGAGAAGCCTGAATGAACCAAGGGGGCTGACAGAGACCCTCCTAGGGACCCCACTGCTCCGGTGAGCCCGGGCTGTGCCCCAAGAGGCAGAGTAGGAAGGGGAAGGGGAGGGCTTTTTCTTTCCTTTATTTAAAAGGTGCTGCTGGAGGTAGAAACACATGAAAGTCTATGTAGGACAAGGGAAGGAATTATCCCTCCCATTGATTTTCGCTCTGGGGTATTAGAAAGAACACAGCATTTATCTGGAGATTTCTTCCCAAAGCTAACTATGGACTTTCAAACGTAAATGAGACTTGAAAGGGGCTTATCAGGCAAGGATCTGCTGAAACCTCACCAGGAGGTGGGAGCCCCGGCAGGAGCTCTCTGATCCCTTGTCCCTCTCCCCGGCTCTAGCCCCCAGCCTCAAGCAGCCAGCCGAAGGGGTGCAGCCCCGGGAAGGCAGCAGGGCAAGAGCCTCAGGACAGCAGGGTTCCCCGCACACCTCCTCTTCAGACCTTATTTCCCACCCTCAAATGAAGAGTTCAAAGCACAGGGACCATCTCCTTTCCCCATTACAGCCAGACGCCCCTAGCAGGCATCCCTTCAGACCTGCCCCCCCTGCCGCAGGGACCTGCGAGGCCCCTTCTGCAGGGCCACGACATCAGCGGTACCAGGACGCGATGGCAGCAGCTGCCCTGTGCCATGAAAGGCAGGCCGAGGGGGGACAGCACACCCCACCTATGGCTGGGTACAACGCGGGGACACGGGCTTGCTGCCCCTCTGAACCGTCCCTGTCCTCCAGCAGCCAAGGCTACACGCTGGGAAGTGCAGCAGGAGAGACCCTGCCCTGGCGAAGCCCTTCGGCAGCATTCCCAAACACGCAACCACCGCACCCCAAATCCGTTCCCAGAGCCCCCCGTCCCGCCAGGCTCTGGCTGCCACGCCACAGCCCGGCTCGCTGGGAAAAACCTCTGGAGCCTCATCTCCTGTCCGCTGCCTTTCCCAGGTAGCTGGGAGGTTGTAATTGGTGAGGCAGGAGATTAGAAATATCGGCAGCCTCTAAGTAAGACTTTAATTTACTGGCAGATCAATAGCGCTAGGGTTATATTGGCAAAGTGTCTACAACTCTATTGACTCACGCAATTCCTCTTATCAATTTATCAGAAATCTGGAAGCCAGAAGATATTGTTTGAAGAAAAAAGGCAGCAGGAGTTTGAACACTTAGCATGGGCTGCCCAATCAGGCTCTCAGCACTAAGCATTTTACAGCAGATGTATCTACTGCAAAGGAGGCTAATATATGATATGATTAAGAGCTAACTTGCTTCCTCACATGCCATGCAGCCTTTTCAAGTTGCTTCTCACCTCAGACCTTTGCACTGAGAGAGTCACTAGGACAGACACACTCCCACCAGCCCAAGGAGAACAAGAAAAACCTGTACTTCACACCACAAGATCCTGAATTCAGACCCTCCTGCCTGGACCCTACCCAGGCTGACCTCTGTTTTCCTGTAAGAGCTCAGCTTTATGAAGTTAAAAGCCCACCGCAGCGCTGGGAATCTGCTCACAAGGATTTTGGAAAAATCAGCATTTCTGCACTTACATAGACAATGAGAGAGGGTGAGGTTTGTCTCCCAAACCTTCTTCCCCACCCTCAAATGAAGAGTTGAAAGCACAGGGACCATTCCCTTCACCGTTACAGCTGGATGGCCGCAGCGGGCATGCAGCAAACCTGCTGCTGTCTGACAGCAGAACAGACCTGTTCTGGGGGGAGCAGGGGGCAGAGCAACCCAACCTCACCCCCTGCTCCCCATCCCCCATCCGCTTAATCCTCATCCCACTGTGCCGAAGGGCCTGCTGCTCTGCTGGGTACCCAGGAGAGGTGCTCGGTGGCAGAGCCAGTGGCAGGGACAGCAGTACAGCAGGACGGCCACCCCTCTCCAGGCCGGCAGCAGCTCCAAGAATTTCCCAAGTTCGATCTCCCAGCTTCCCACCACTGCGTCCCACCACCATGAGATGCCCCTCTCAAAAAGCTCTAGCTAGCAATGTCCTGGTAACAGCTCAAATATGAGATTGCACCTGTGCTGCCTTCAAAAAGGAACCCAAATTAAACTGTGGGACTCATCAGCAGCAAGCGGGAACACGTCCCACCCCATCTCCTTGCTGAAGCCTAACGCAGACAAAGCGAGTGCGTGGAGGTGCCCTGAGCCCCTGCTCTCCCAGCCTCACCCCAGCCAGAGATCACAACGCTCATCTCCCCCGAGCGAGGTGGAGCAGTGGGCAGGTCCTGGGTCTGAAGCAGCAGCCCTTGCTCCCAGCAGGTTACACACCTCCTCCTTAGCATCAAGATGGTGCAGGAACCGTCTGAAACCCTGGAGCCTCCTCATCTCCATCCAGACCCTGCTCCTGGCTGCAACAGAGGCAGCCTGATGCTGCATGGAGTGGCACTGTCTACGCTGAACACTGCTGTATCCAAATGAAAGCTGCCAGGTGCTGCCCAGGGCCTCTGCAGAGCTCTGCACGCTGCTGGAAAGGCACAGCTCCGGGCCCTCTGCCCCCAGCCCTGCATCGCACCCAGCCCACATGCCCCAGCTCCGCGGTACCCAGGCAGCACATCCAGGCTCAGTCCCTCTTCGAAAGAAACCAACTCAGCTGTAAAAAAGTTTCAACTAGATTGGAGGCATCTCAACTGCTTAATGGCTCTCCTCTTTTTGAAGGCAGATTTGAACTTTTTACCCAGGGTCAGGCAGCTGGAGCCCAGCCCAGCCCCAGCAGGACCAAGCGTGGGAGGCTGCGCCGCGCATGGGCCATGCAGCAGTGCGGACCGCAGCATCCCTGACCCTGGCATCCCTGGTCCCCAGCAGCATGACACATGGTGCCCAGGGCCCACAAGGTGTGGCAAAGCCCTGAAAAGCTGCCGACACCGCCTGGCTGTGCAGACCCTGCTTCTGCTCATGGCTTTACTGGGGCAGATGATGCCAAGGGGAACTTGTGTTTTGAGAGCACTAGTGACTCAGCCTGCCTGTCCTAACTTTAACTTAGCTGGGAGGTCCCGACCAGAAGTTACATTCAAAGAAAACCTCACAGGAGTCCTTCCCACCCTGGAGGAAAATCTGGATCTTTCACTGCAGGCTTTGCAGCAGGCTCTCACAGCAGTTAAACAAGATCACTGCAGCCCAGAGCGTGAATTCAACTCCTCCAGCCAATGCTTACAAAGACACCATGCCCCAGACTGATTACAGTCAAAGCTGCTGCTCAAGGAAGCATGTTACCTGCTCCTCTTGGGAGAAGTTTCAGATGTTCAGTTGCTAATTAAGGTAAACAGGTATTTAGGTCTCTCCTCCAACAGGAAAGTATTTTGGAAAGGAAAAACAGAAGGGCAATCTGGTTTTAGTGACAGAACCTAAACTGCTCCCCTGGGGTGACATCAGGCAAGTCACTTAGCCACATCACCTGGGTGCCAGTGGCGCTCGGAGCAAAGGCCCCGGTACCGCCTCTCCCATGGGAACCAGCGCTGACAGGGCTCAGCCCATCTTCTACAGACAGGGCAGCCTCCCTCCCCATGCTGTCTCCAAAGTTCCACCCTTCTGCGCAGAGCCTGGGCAGTGCTGATGTACCTCTCCAGGTGAATCCCAGTGTGCTCCGGAGCCCGTGGCGAGCGAAGGTGCAGCCCCATGAGCAATCCCAGCCCCCACACAAGGCATGCTGACGGGCATCCCCCCGGCACGGCTTCCATCGGCTGCTGGAGCCTGCGTCCAAAGCAAGCACCCTGAGGAAGCCTTGAATCCTAACCAAGCACTTTGAAGAAGTCGTGAGCAAGTCAACCAGAAAGGAGAAATCAAAGGAGGGAAAGCCCTGGGAAGGCAGGCAGGGGGAGGAGCGGCAGGGAGCACCAGTGAGCTCTGGAATGAGCACCTTCAGCATTTGTTATGGATACTCAAAGGGACAAAATCTCTCCCTGAACTTTTCAAGGAAAACCTCTCTACGACCTGGATTAAAGATGCCTTCTTCATCACTGTGGAAACCCCCCTGAGTCCAGAGGACACCCGGCCGGGACCAGCAACCCGCACCTGGCGCTCGGCACATCCCAGCTTACAAACCAGCACCGGCATCGATGGGCTGTGCCACGTGGTGCCACTCCGTGGCCACATCGAGCCAGCTTCTCACCAAAACCTCGAGGGTGAGAGGCCTCCAGTTAAAAGTTTCTGCTTTTATTATTCCAGATCCCAGACACCTCCATGCAGGGCCCCTTGAGGACCGAAGGCAGCACAGGGGCAGGCAGCAGAGGGGCAGAGGGAGAGCAGAGCCAGGCTCCTCCTGCAGAGCTGGGTGCTGCCCCAGCCCACTCGTGGCAGACCCTGCCGGCCGCCAGGCTGCCAGCTCCCCACCGGCCAGAGACCCCATCCTGGAGCACAGCACTTGTGCTAGCTGCATCCTAGTGCTAACCCTCCTGCAGGAGGACTGTCTTCTGTGTAGAAAAGTCTAGAAGCAGAAAGGCCGGGGCAGAGGGGGGGGAGGCAGGGGAAAGCAGCTGCCTCTCAACCTCCCCCAAATGCACTACAAACAGCAGTGGCGACTTGCCACAGTGGATGAGCTTTAGAAAACCACCCGTGACAAGTATGGTAGGAGAGGAGTTTCGTACACCAGGAATAATTGCCTCTCCTGGAGCTTTAATCATCAGGGTTGCTATGAGAAACTGACTTTTCTCCCCTCGGATTAATCAAAACTGTGTTATTCAGCATGGCAGCAGGACAGGTCTGCAATTCCACATCCCTTTGTCTTGCAGGATGTGAAATGGAAGAGAAGTAAAAACAGGGAAACCCCAAATCTCCTGGGTTTAAAATCCAACAGTGACAAACACTGCTGGGAACCAGAAGAGTTTCTTAATTCAGAGCGGCTTGGAGCAGGAAACAAACAAAATACTCCAAAGCCCCTCCATTTCACTAGCCACCAGGTGATAAGTGAAAACACGCAGCAATCAGGGCTCCAGAAGCTGATAAAAGCCTCCTGACCAACAAGCTACTACTTCTAGCGGCTTTCATAACAGGATGTGACAGCGTTCGGTTAATGGTTGGATTTAATGGTCTTGAAGGTCTCTTTTTATAACTTACACAATTCGATGATCCTACATGGAGCTCCATACTAACTTGGGTACATCCCCTCTTCCAGCTGGATGCAACGCTGCAGAAGTTACTCTGTTCCACTTCAAACTCACTCCTCCACCATCAGGCAATCGGGAACCAAGGCTCTAAATATGAGCAAGCTGGAGTGGGTGACGAGTCAGTCTAGGGGCAGAAGATTACCGGTTCCCGCTTGGCCCTGGCCAGCCCCTGGCCTCAGGCTGCACCGTGTTTCCTTCCCAAGCGCCAGGTGCCACTTCAGCATCTCATACTACATTTAAGGTACTTCATTGCCCAAAGAACACACAAGCTAAATAGTGTGCAAGTAAAATATATGGAAGTAAATAAAGGTAGAAGCCCAAAAGACAAACTTTTGAAGTACCTGGCACAAGAGGAGGGAGAATCACCACTTCCCCTGGGAAGAGCCCCACCTGCCCCGGACACTTGCTGGCACTTCAGGCAAGCACTGCTCTTACCCATGACAGTCAGTCTCCACCTCAAGCCACCCCAAGAGACTTGTATGCAGGCTCCTGGTCCACAAAGCCCACGAAGACCTACCCCAGCCCTGCGGGAGAGCTGCACGGTGCAGCTCCCTTCCTCCATACAGCAGGAGCCCTAGCAGGGGTCCAAGGCTGCAGCAGGCTCCAGATCCTCTGCTCTACCTGTGCAGCTGAGAAGCCACAGCCCTACCTTCCAGGGTAAAAACCAAAAGCTTAAAAAAACAAACAAAAAAGTTCTGACTCAGTAACTGTGAAAAAGCAAAAAAGCCTTGGCTTGAGGGCAGAAAGGAGGAAGGGTGGACAAGCACACAGAGCAGTGACAGTGTGAGCCGCTCCTAGCGCCAGCCCAGAACCACAGCCCTGGCACCACCGCGGCACCCCGAGCTGCTCCTGCCCAGCGGCACCCAGAGTCTCCCACTGCAGCCCCCGCCCCAAAGCACCACACAGCACTTATCCAGCCTGTGACTCTTGCCGCTCAGGCAAAAGCAAACACCTGCAGGGCCCACAAAAAAGAAAGATGGAAAGAAAAATCAAACCAAGTAAAATTCTCAAGCCCAACTAAAGACACAAAGACGCCACTCCCAGGAGGAGAGGAAATGCCTGCCCACCCCTCTGCAAAAGCAAAAATCAAACTCCCAGCTGATGTCAAAGGCCAGCAATTCCCACTCCATCCTTGTCATGTCCAGGTCACCCGACAGGCCCTCAGAGCCTCTCATCTGGCGAGAGTCATTCATCTGTTTGCGTCTAACATGCTCAGTCTCAACACTAGAAAGTGAACACTTGGTATCTCCAGGACACAGAAAGCTGGTTTGGTTCTCCTCCTCCGCAAAGTGGCAACCACCAGAGCCAGGGAGCACAACGCCCACCCA
>JAVJGJ010000033.1:22810638-22823373 GCA_035590215.1 Microhierax caerulescens | reverse complement strand
CGGCCCCCCCCACATCTAGCCTGTCCATTTGCAGCCAGGTATGATGTTTGTCTGCTGCTGTCTCTCTAATTTTTTCCTGTGTTGCTTCCATCAAAAGGTGAGATTAGCGCTAGAGGGGGGGTGATGATGACGATGACACCAGGCCCATCCCTCCCTCCTCCTCATTTTAGTTTGCTTCTCACAAAAGCAATTTGCCAGCAGATCCTCTTTCTTCCTGCGGCCAAACCAAGCCAGCAGAACGGCAGCGATACCCGGTGCCGGCTGCTCCTGGGCTGGGCAGCCCCAGGCCCCCAGCGCAGAGGCCGGCCGCAGGTAGCTGCATGGGGGGGAGCCCCCACCCCAGCTCGCTGGCTCCACTTGTGAGTCCGGGGCACAACATCTTTAACCTAAATTCAGCCAGCAAACACCAGTCTGGCAAATCATGCGCCGTCTCAGACCACTGCAGCGGCACGGCCACCTCCACAGCTGCCCGGCTGGGGCAGAGCCGCCCGCGGCCCCCACCAGGGCCATCCTCCCTTTGCCAAGTCAGGCACCGCCACCAGAAGTGACTTTGCTGAGCCTCTGCAGACAGAAACACGTATTTTCATACTCGGGAAAGGAAAGGGGAAAACTGATGAGGTTGCACAGAACCCTCCTCCAGGCAGGAGAGGCAGTGCTGGAGGAAAGTATTGCTCATAATGACACTTAAGCCCAGACACTCGAATGCTAAAGGTTAAACTTACATTCTTCAAGAAAGGGCTCCTTGCCAGCTTGAACTGTGTTGTGTGTTCACTATTGCCTCCTCCTCCTCCTCATCCACTCTCAATCCACTTTTGGTATTTGTTGAAATAACTGAAGTTGTGGGGTGGGGTGTTGGGTTTTTTGCCTCCCCTAATGTAAGTTCTCTGGGCCAGTCCTCAGTCCTATGTTTGTCACAGGGTTAAAAAAAAATTTACAAAAAATCAGACTAATGCCAGTACAGAAGTGAAGATTATTTTTTTTTTCTTAGCTGCAAAATACTATAGCTTCAATCTAGAAAAGACCAGCCTAAGCACATTTTCTGTCCTCCAGTGGCCCACAGTCCATAGAATGGCATCCTCCAATTCCTGTCCTTAGCTGAATAACCAGAATGTAATTCTGACAATAAGGCTAGTGAGTTACTATGGAATTAAAACACAAATTGAAAGGTTGATACAAATACAGTAAACAACAGGGTGGAGAAAAAACTTCTAGAGACAATCGTCACCAGGTCTGGAGACGAAACTGGTGGCAATGCTTCCAAATGTTCAAGCCAAGGAAGGAGAAACAGGAAAATGCCCACCCAGGAGCAGCACTTTAAGATGAATTTCAGCATAATATGAAGAAACAGACATGCTGTTTGGATGCTGCATTTAGATCTTTAATGATCAAAGAGTGCCTTCTCCATATACTTTCATGCTTCTCCCCAGAGATATTTCCCATTAAAAAAAGAATGGAAATAACATCACAGTTGTGCACGCCTTCCAAAGCAGCCCCTTTTACACAGGATCACGTAGGCTTTCCGTGGAGAATCAGTCTTAGGTGAAAGCAAGAAACAAGGATCCCTACATCTCAGCAGCAGCAGGTAGAGGAGACCCAGACTGGAAGGCTGGATCAAATGCTTTGAGGAGGAGCATGGAAAAGAGCCAGAGTGAGCTTCAGAAGTCAAATGCAATTTTTATTTGGATTCAGAGACGATAAGGGAACCAGGGCCTGCAGTTTTCCGCATCCCTTTAAACAACAGCTCGCTGCAGCGTATTTCTTGGCACAGCCCTAATTGTATCTTCTGGTCCCAGTGGAAGTTCACACTTTTTAATATCTCTTATTGCTTCTTCAACTGCTACCACTAGTCAGCAATCACAAACAGGAAGCCGTGACTCAGCAGAGCCACAACCCGCAGCTGACAGCGGCCGGAGGAGAGGGAAGGTCCTGCCAAACACCCGCCAAGGGCCAGGCACTGCTGTGGGCAGCACTGCGGGACTGGTGTACGCTCTGACCTGTGAAGGTATCTAGAGCCTCAGCTCCTAATTCAGCACGTCATCTTACACCAGAACCCAGGAGATGAAGACCCCCGTGTCACTGCAGGCCTGAGCACCGCAGAAGAGGTTTTCTGAAGCTGGTCCCCGAAGCATGGCGCCATCACGGCAGGGCAAGAGAGCATGGGGACACCGCGACCAGCAGCCCGTCTGTGCTTCAAAAAGCCTCATTTTTTCCCCCCTTTAAAAGAGATACATGGCAGAGGAGGCAGCCGGCGACCCCTCAGCTGGGAGATGCCAGCACAACCCCATTTTCCCATCACTGGCACCCAGGGCTTGGCCGCACGGCGTCTCACGTAGCACAGGGAATGGATGATCTATTCTGAGCCTGGTTTCATCTGTTTTCTAACTGTATTTAGCAGCGAGTTTACTCCAGACTGAGCCTGCGTGAGTAAGTGTGTATGTAAGGGTTGAGGATTGGCTGCGGCAGGCAGAGGGTTTGCTGAAAGGCTTGTTAAGGAAGCACTACTGACCATGCAATCCAATTACATAATGCTTCAAAAAATAACCGTGCTGGGAGTCGTGTCTGGGCAGCGCGTTTCAGCAACAGAAAGCAGTATCAAATGTCTTGTCTTCCAACCCAAAGGCTGATAGTATATTTGTGCCACAGTCTGACACTGCACCTCGGCCATAAACTGCTCCAAAGAGGAAACTTGCTTCCAGGGGAAATGTCTGCTATTCCCTTTCAAGGCAGTGCTGCACCAGGCAGACCAATGTTATTTGAGTCCTTGTAAAATTACCACTAATCTCTGCACTCAGGATGCCTTGCATTTTATGGGTACTTGCTATGACGGCAGCTTTGTTTTCTGGGGGTAAAGGAGAGTGCCGAGCAGAAAGATGCAGGCACCTGGCCATCGGCAGCGGCTGTGAGGGTGTTTTCCCCAGCTTTCTATCCTTGCAGTTTCTCCCTGCCGCTCCAGACAGGACAGACATATGGACGATGCACAGCGTCATACTATCACGCCTGGAAAATGCCTGAAAAAAATTCCCTGTCCTGCCCAGGAAAGATACGGTCCCTGTCCCAGGCAGAAGCCTGCATGGCGCTGCATATTTTTTCTGCTGTGATCAGTGACGAGGGAGGGGACTGGAGGGCCAGGCTCCCAGCTGCGGCAGGCACCTCCGTCCACGCAGTATGTTTGGGATGTCTGGGGATTTAGAAAACCCCGTCTCCAAGCAGCACAGGTAGTTTTTATTGTAGTTACTAATTTAACTGCTAGGCTGCTCTGAAAGGCATCACAGAAAAGGCACATTTCTAGTGAATGAGGAAAGAGCCAACTAAGAATATTCTTGGCACGTCGCGGAGCTTTCTGTACCTGAACTCGTGTTGTTCAGTTGCTGGGAACGCTTCTTGTGCGACGTAAGCCAGCTTCTTCGCTTCCAACAAACGCCTGGATGTTAACCTGTTCCCAGCCCTGGGAGCAGCAGAGCAACCAGCTCGGCCAGCCTGGCTGGCGGCTGGGGCCCCTCTGCCCGAGAGCACCCTCAGGTCAGGGCTTCCCAGCCAGGGCTCTCACCTGGGCTCTTCCAGCCAGCGAGGGCATAAAGCGGGTCGGCTGCAACCACAGCCTGGAAAATCAACAAACTCTACCTCCTTTGATCTGCCAGCACTGTCTTCCAGAGCACGCGCTGCACTTTAAAGCTGTGACAAAGGAGAGACGTGGGTTTGCTTTGCTTCTCTGCACTCGCTGTCCCTGCGGCCGGTGCCCCGCTGAAGGCAGGAGAAGCCGCTTGGAGGACGGCAGCGGGGAGGAAAGGGTGAAGGCAGAGCTCCTCCAGCCTGGCTGCTCGCTCCATCCGCTGCCTTCCTCCCATCTATTTCTAGACTGTTTACCTGGCAAGCGCACATGACCAATCCAGAAGGAAACGCTGACATCACCCGCCGCCGTGCCCCCTTCCCGCTGCCCGCTGCGCTCGCCATGCTCAGCCCCTCTCCCCACTGCCCTCATCGCTCTGCCCGGCCAGCACACGCCTGCACAGCCTCTCCCGCGGCGCCCTGCTGCTGCTGCCGCTTCCTGAGGCGGCTCAGAGACATGTCGTCCTGTCCACCGCAACAATGCGGCCTGGCACGCCACGTCCTGCCGCACCCCAGGCGCGATGGTGGCCGCCGCGCAGGCAGGGACGCAACCCACGGCCGACCCCGTGCTGACGGCCGGCAGCCGCGCTGCCGACGGCGGGTGAAGCACATGTCTTTTAACGCCAGCGTATCATTCATCTGGTGTGACAGGCTTAAACATATGGTTGCTTTTGCTTCCCAGCTGAAGCAGCTTCCCAGCCCCCTTCACATCCACGCCTCAAACCCTCTCGGCCCGTGGCACTGGGCAAACTTGGCCGCTGTCGACCGGCCGCCTCCCCACCCACCTCGCTGCCACGTCGCGTCTGTGTGCCGGAGAGTGGAGCCAGGCAAACCGTGCTGCCGGGTCCTTGCTGCCTTCGCCCTCCTCCCCGGGGCCGCTCCCGGGCGCCGGCGGCACGGGGAGTCCGGCTGGCGGCATCAGCCTCTCCTGGCGGGCCCAGGGGAGCCGGCGGCCCTGTGACGGCTTGGGCCGCAGCCGGCGGCGCAGGTGCTCGCTCCTCCGGGTGTTATGTATCCCGGGAAGCCTGCAGCACAGCTCCGGACTCGAGCTGCTCTGTGGAGGCTTTCTTGGTGCATTTGGGCAGGGAGCCAAAGTATGCAGTTTAAAGGAAATGTTTAATAAAGACACAGGAGCCTCAAACTGTTTATTTTTCCTCGCGGAAAGGTGGAGAGATGATGTCCCTGGAAACCGGCTGCTGGGCCAGGCGCAGGCCGGGGGGCCGGAGGCCGAGCTGGGGCGCAGGCTGCGGCGGCCGCGGGGCTGAGGGCCGCCTCTCGCCTCTCCCTCCCCTGACAGCTCCGGCCCACAGGGTCATAAACCGTGGGGGGAAAAGGCAGCCTATTAGTAACTCTATTAAGTCTCCATTAGTTAGGTGTGAACTCATTACCCTAATATACTTGGAGGTAGGATTCCACTTGCAGGACATTAGCACTGTAATAAGCACGTTTACCACCGGCGCTGGACGGAGCAAGGGAGAGGAGCCCCTCGATGCTGGGGGCCGAGGGGCCATGCTCGCCCTAGGGCACCCACACAGCACTCCACATCCCAGCCCTGCACCCCGAATCCCCCTTGAGACCACCCCTTCCTGCAGCAGCGATGGGGGGCACTGAAAAACACCCCTCTCGCGTGTGGGACAGGCGAAACGGGTGACCATGGGGATCCGGGGACGGAGGGTGCACAGCAAAAGCCATCAGGATCTTGGGGTGTGTAACTGAGGAGGGCAGGGTGGCGTGAGCATGCCACAGCCTCTCGTGCTGCTTGGGCTGCTCTCCTGCCTTTGCCTGACTTGTGTTTGCACAGTGCGACGGGAACTGTCTTCTGTTGTCTGCAAAGCTGTGCACGCTGTGAGGAAGTCACAGCGAACTAAATAATGAGCTCATAGGAAATCAATTAATTAATAATAGATGGGATGCAGGAGCAGGGCTTCGGTGGGGTTTGCTGAGTTAGCACCATAAGAATAGGACGGTGTGCAGAAATCTGGGTATTTCTCTACGCCTGTTCAGCCGGCTTGAACATACGCCAGGGTGAGCGGCCCGAGCGAGGGCTGCACCCCTGCGGCTGGAGAAGCCCCAGCACGTTGTAGGCCTGCTGTCCTGGGGGCTTCGGGGTGCCCCGGGTGTCTGCCCACTGTCTGAACCAAACTATGACCGAACAGTGCTCTCACTGCATTTTAGATGGGAAAGACTCTGTGCTTGAGAGAAGGAAGTTGCGACCCAGACGACGAGGGTACCGAAGCACAGAACGTTGCCTTCCAGTGGCAGCACAAAGGCCCCCGACGCGTACAGGCACTGCACGGAGCCCGCCCTTGCCCGCTGCCAAAGCCCCCTCAAACAGTTACTGCCAGCCCTGCAGAAGACAAAGACAACACACCATCTCCTCTCCATCCCTAGTTACACTTCAACGCTGCACAAAAGCACGGTCCATGCAGAACTCTTCCCAAACCTAATTTTGAAGCCCATTTGTACCTAAACAGGGCTAAACCGTACACAATCCCTGACAAAAAAAGCAAGTATCCAACAATGTATAAGTATGATCTTAAAAATTATTTCAGGAGGAAGCATGATCTTGTTTCTAAGATCCTTGGCCAAAATGAGTATGAACTTAATGGTATTAAGTGCCTAAAAATACTCTTGAGGATCCAGGACTTGGAACAAGGGCCTGGCTTCTATTCCGAGCTCTGCCAGACTTGCTGTCTGCGCTGAAGGAGCAGCCAGAGCAGTATGCAGGGTGTGCAGTGTGCCAGGGCGGCCCGAAAGCAAGGGCATAACAGGGTGGACTTTAAAACTCACTCCACCACTTTTTGTTGTATTTTGCTGGTCTGTAGAAAGCGAGTATCGCTAATCTGCCGTGAGGGAGCAGAGTATGTAAGGAGTAACATTAATGTAAATTCTCCTGATACGTTTCCAGACCCGGAGATGACGGCTGCATGGAGTACCACAAAACCACGTCCATTTACAGTGCACCACCGATCACGCTCACTTGCCTTTTTCTTCCTTTCCTATTTCCATGGAATTAACTCTTACAATTCAAAACATCAGCAGGTCCAAACAATTACGATTGAAAAAAACGAACCCATTAACTGCTATAAAAGTGCCTTCTCCCTCCCAGAAAATGCATCACCTTCTTGCACTGGCCTCCTGGTCAGTGGCAACTTCTCTAATGTAAGGATGGTAAGGATGTTAAAGTCCAATATCCTGTGAAATCCAGTATTAAATGTGTGTCTCTATTCCACTGAACAGAGGAGACAGGCATCCTCAAAATGCAACACTTGCTTTTAGCCCTGGAAAATCCTGAAATGTTCACCTTTTCACACATATTTTATCTAGGAAAATGATTTCATCGTTTGAAGATGAATTTATGGGTTTGTTTTACTGTTACCCTATTAACTAAGGTACCCGCTTATACATTAAATGTAATACGAAAACAGATTAAAAAAAAAATTGTTAAAGTATCTACAATTCAAACAACTTCCTAGTTGCAGGACGCACAATGATAAAATCAGAGCTCACCAGCAAAACCTGAGCCGAACCTGCTGGTGGCTTTTCTACTTAGGAAAAACGGACATCCTAAAACTAATTTGATGGGATCTCAAATCCCTGTAATTCCCTATGTGTCTCAGCCATGAATTAACTTTTGGTATAGCGATTTAAACTGTTAAACAGAAGATTCAAAATAGCACACTTCAGTGATAAACAGGAAAGTTTATGCCCTAGAGTAGCTTTTAAGACAGCATGAGGCAATGAGATGGGACAAAATCCTGCAGAATGAGTTCTGTATAGATCCCAGACCCTGCCAGGTTTTTTCATCAGTAACGATACTCCCAGAGAAGTAAAAATCCAGGCAGTGAAAACCTCTGCTCACTCTGCAAAAGGCAAAGCAAGATACTGACGTTTCCATATGTGACTCTGTCTGATGAAATCAAGTATTCAAATGACTTCTGTTTACATAGTATTTTGAGAAATAATGCTAATTTGCAGAATTGGCATCTGGGGTACAAGTATACATACCCTGGGAGAGCTCTTACAGAGCCTTTGTGAAGCTAAGTAATAAACGCTTTGTCTTCACCACACTATTTATGGGTTGCTTGGGGGCATCCTGCTCTCTTTCTGCCCCTACCTGGGCATAAAATTATTGTAGAACTAGGTTTTAATAAGATCAACAGTAAATCTGAATGACCACACATGCACAGCTATTCCTGCTCCCCTGATCTCCAGCGTTAATTATAAAGTGGAGCTGTTTATGCAGTACATACCACTTTCCTGACTTTTTTCTTGTTTATGTCTAAACCTTTACGGACATAAAACTTTGGATTTTGCTTTTGGAATAAAACTGCAATTGAAGTGGCAATAACTGTGTTAGAAAACAACTTTGCTATTGCTCCCCCCGGTTCTGTGGTCATGGCAGGTTTGCGTCTGCACTGGAACCCTCTCCCATTTGAGCACGTTGTTTCAGGTCACCTCTTTGCTGTCCCATCTGGATAGCTCATTAGAAACTCCAGCTCTAGATGGCTGAGAGCAAATGCTCCGATTTTTTCCTCCTGAGTCCTTTCCTTTCCTCTCTACTCCCCACCGCGTCTCATTCGCACTATGAGCGTCCCAGTAGCCTGTTCAGGGGGGTTTGCAGTGCTCCCTCACGCCTCTCCTGCCAGGCTGGGACTCAGGCTGTCACTCCCTTCACAGTGTATTGAAATGACAGCCTCTGCTCCTCCAGATAAAACTCTTGCCTGTGCCCTCAGACACCCCCTCACTCAGAACTTCCCTGAAAGAGAGATTTTTCTTCTACCGTAAGTTATTACGAAACCAAGAGACTTCCATCTGATGGCATACACATGTGTGGATACCAAAGCAAAGTAACTCATGCTCCGCAAGCACTAAATTATTCCTCGTCACACTGGCCTGACTACTTGTTTCGTCAGGCTGTCACACTATGAATTAATATGCTAGCTGTTTGGGGCCGAGAACTCTTTTTCTATTTGTTCAGTAACACAGATACTGTACACCCTGGGCACCATATAAAAATAATAAATTACTGTAGTAGACAGGCAAGGCATTATTCTTGTCTTTCCTTCCCTTTATTTTATCCCCTCCGTCCTTTTGCCTTCCCTCTGATCAATTCATCTTCCATTTACTTTCTATTTCTGTCTGCAGGTTTTACTCTAATACATATTGCTCCAATATTCCAACCATGCCACCTGCTCCAGAAGTACAAGTATGGAGGCTTTACTGATGTGAAGAAGAGGGAATCGGCAAAAACTTGAGGGGAGGAGAAGAAATAATTGCTGTAAGAAAATTAAGAAAAAGGAATTAAGCCTCTACCTGGTGTTGCCTCTTAAGCTGACTCAGACGCCTTCTAATTTCTGCCAGGCTCTTTCTTTACTCTTCACATCCAACACGGAAACGTGGAGACTTGGTAGCCAGAGGAATCAAATGGGCTCCTTTACGTAGACAGGCTGGGGTAGATTAGTAAGTGACCCAATCTCCCTTGTAGGTTAAAATGTCCTTTAATTCTGGTGGGCTGTGTCAGGACGGGAATGAATAAACTCTCTCTTCATTTTAGTGTCCAGCTAGTGGAAGCTGCACAGGATGCTTGTTAAGTCTGTCCAAATTCCTTTCCTCCTTGGCAAGGTTATCCTACCTAGAAAAAGAAGAATTAAAAATAAGACTGTGTTTGGCTTCTTACAACTTTGGTTCTTCCCCCGTGTTTGTACATTCCACTTTCCAGGGCATGCTTCTGACCTGAGTTTTAACACACAGCTCCCCACAAAAGCACCTTCATAGTAATGGTGAATAATTACCTAAGGTAATACTTAGTGCATCATATTTTAAAAGTGTCACGTAATCTTAACTAATTAAAAAACCCAACAGAATTTACTGTTTGTTCTTTTAAAAAAATAAATAAGCAAAGGAGTAAAATTTAAATATTTATTGAAAAGCTAAATATTGTAGCCTTGTGCAGTTACTGGCAAGAGATGCTGTCCAAAACCACCATGAGCTGTTGCTTCCTACGTATCCAAGAGCTGGCCTGTAGGATGCCCTGCCGTTCCAGACCCATCCGTCATGATGTTTCCCGGCCTCCAGACCTCTCCCTAGGAAAGCTCCTCTTTTTCTGGCACATTCATTGCTTAGGTTCATGTTGGGCCCTCACCTTTCTTCCTTTTCCACTTACGGTAAGGTCTGTGATGTAACCAGGACGCAACTCTAACAAGTCAAACGCTTTGGAAGGAGAACTGGCCCTAAGGGCTGGGGAGACAAGATGTGCTTTCCTCATCCTCCTGAACTCTTGGCAGTGCTTAGCGCGGTCTCAGTGGCAGCAGCACCTTTTTGGGGTCTGGGGATCAGCTTGGCTGTTACCGAGGAGCACATCACCAGAGCCGGGCAGGTGGACAAGCCTTTGGACCCACCAAGGATTTCTAAGTGTCAGCATCCCAGGCAGGCTCAGCAGGTGAGGTTAAGCTGCATGGAAGTGGAAGGTTTCCTGCTTCTGGCATCTTGTTTCCAACCCTCCTATTCCACATGGCCATCCATTAGAGATGGGCAGTGCTAGCAGATGGCAAAGTTCGAGCCAGGCTAATTAAACATACTGAGCTAATAACCTTCCATTTTGGGACTGGTATTATTCATAATTTAATGTATTGCTGCTGAGACATTAACCTTTCAACAACTGGCACAGTGCCCACAGCAGCCTGAGTGCTGACCATCTTTCAGGAAAATGAGTATTATTGTTAAAACACGTACAAATCATTCATGGCTTCAGCTTTTGTGTCAAACTGTACATGAAAATAAGTAGTAGGCTGGGTGATTTATTTACCTTTTGCTGGTTATTCTTATGATTTCATGATCATATTCTGTGATTCATAAACATTGGCCAGATGCCATTTTGTTCTCATTTTACCTTTTCAATATTGCAGTGGTTATTCTGATTTTCATCTCTAACAAGTTCAAGACTGGTGCAGAATTTCTTGATCCAGGCACAAATATAATCTCATTTCAAGGAGGAAAAAAATATTTTAAGCTAATTGCCTAGTATTCAACACAGTTATTGAGACTACCAACTTGTTATGTTTTTGTATTTTGCCAAAAGAAATGTTTCTTTGAAAACTGATGTATAAACACACAGCTTCAAAGACTTTTCAAAAATAAAGCATATAGTATATACAACTATGTGAATAGTTTCTGGTTAGAAACAACATGGGATACTAGAAAGAGGAGACTGTAAAGAAGTTGGAAATTTCTCAACAGTCCTGCAAAGCAAGGAGTCTAACTCCAAACGCTTGGTTACTGGAATGGGATTACAGACCTGGGAGACCCTTACATGGACTTTTGGGACACTGCTGGCTGATCACATCGCATTTTGTATTCCGAACTACCTCTGCGCTGAAATTTCTTTTCCAGCGAACGAAGAATCAGAGCTAATGGAGCACCAGACACCCATACCACAAAGCTTGCCTGTTGATATACTAATGTTAAATGCCCTTCATAAAGCTCCATCAGTTCCGACTCTGGCCAGTGTAGTCAATGAGTAGGAATCGCTGAGAGAAACTTATTACGGACTCATTATCTGCACCCTATGTAGCAAAGGTTTTGAGACATTTTGGACTAGAAGACTATGTCAGTTCTCAGTATTTATCACATGCTGGCACATATGCAATCAAATGTTAACTGAAAACATTACAAAACTAAATTAAATTAAAAGCCAAAGTAAATGAGAATAATGTCCTTAACTCTGCATTTCAGGTGCAGACGGACCACAAATGGGGACAAAAAAAGTGCAAGCGAGACCAACTCACTTTTAGATAGTGATACATTGAAAGGTTCCAAATGTACAGCCTGTTCCAGCCACCATCACTAGACAGACCCACTGGAAACAAATCCAGTCTAATTTATGCAGCAGACTTCATTGTAGTACATAGATCCAGCATAGGGAGGATCAGATACAGAGTAACACAACTGTTATTGTGTGTACTGATTACATCAATATTTCAAAGGCCCCTCCCAGTCTCTGGGAAATGATAATTTACCTCTTCAAGGTATGAAACAGCAACCTGAAAGCCAAGACTCACAACAGCATTTGCCTGCCCTCAGGTATCAAAGATAGTACTGAATTGGCAGGAAAAAAAAAAATTGCTTCCCTTTGTTCTTCATAACCTTAATTGGAGGAGTGAGTATTTAGCATTTCTCAAAAGGAAACTTTCTGAAAATTTCCAGGCTGGGTATGATTTTTAGGAAAACACACTCCCAGGAGATGCTTTACCAACCTTCTTTTCTTTTTTTGTTAGTTCTTTCCCACCCTCCCTAGCTAAAAATCATCTCATTTGCAGTGTCATGTAACTACTACTAACAAAATCTCAGTGTAACAACCTACATGACGCCTGACAGTAGCATTTATACAGCGGATCCCAGTCATGCTTTGGGAAATCCGGTGCACCCCAGGGTGGAACTTCCCACTGGATGGGTAACAGCGAGCGAAGCCTCCTTACTGCACGCAACGGAGCGAGTCCCCTCTCTCTGCCCTCAAAATCCTTTGATTGTTCATATAGATGTGACAGTTTCCCCCCTTTTCTTTGACCCGCTGCTCCGAGTCAGGCTGGCAGCTCAGCCCATGGGTCCCTTGGCTCTGTCACACCCTGCACGCTGTGCGGGCGCAGCAGCCGGCAGCAAACCCGCACTGGGGAACCGGGCTCAAACTGCTGCAAAATTCACACCACTAGTAATAGGGCAAAGAGCAAAGGCAAAAAGGTCTTTTGTCAGTCCACGGCTGTAGAATTTGCATTTTATTGTACTACTGTTCACACACGGCAGCTTGAGTAAAAAAAATAATATGACCTTTTTTGTGTGTTATTCTTTACAGCTACAGGTACAACCCTGATTACTTCAGCAGTGCATAAACTGATGCCTGCTGGGGTCTGAGAGGCCCTGGAAGAATAGCTCTAAAATGAGGGTGTTGTGCCTTTCAGCCCAAGTCCCACGCTGGTCTCTGACCACTAAAGTTGGCATTTCCCTGCCAGTTCTCCTTCAGAAGCAGCTAGGAGGAAGCTCACACATTAGTAAACAGTTTAACAAAGATCAGTTGCTATCTCTTCTAATCAAATGGTGAACAAAGATGGGCAACCCTCAGTCAAAAGAGGAAAG
>JAVJGJ010000033.1:22795552-22805638 GCA_035590215.1 Microhierax caerulescens | reverse complement strand
CATCAGTTCAGAATTTAAAATACACAAACAGTGGTTCTGTCAATGATGCACCACGTTATGAAATCATACTGTATGAAAGATGCTCAGAACCACAGTGGCATTGCCCAGTTTTGGGAGGGGACCAAGCAGCTCTCCTGTAGCTGTCTGCTTCCTCCCCAGCACATCAGGACAGCTTTCGGCTGTCCCCCTCTCTGAATGGCTCGCACTAGCGCTGCTTTGGGGTCTCTTACACTGCATGGTTACAGGCTGTAAGAGGACGGAAAGCAATCAAGAATTGCTTTTCCCACACCCAATACTCGGTATTTAGACTATGTTTCAGGCCAACTTTTAGTGGACTGGATCAGTGCTTGAGGCATCTAATGTAAAGTAATTCTCCAATGGTTTGATTAATAATGTCATAGTCATAGCTTCAGTTCAGGTTCAACCTTTTTAACATTTTATTATTTTACAGACTAATAAATCAGGACAGCAGGAAAAGACAGATGTAGGAATGTCCCTGTCTCCCCATCTGTTCATGAAGACAACGAGCCACAGGATAATGGTTTCCCGGGTTGGGGCAGCTGATATTAGAAAATCTACTGGAGAGGAGTTTGTAACAGAGCCAGCAATGCCCCGAGGAAGGAAGAGGAAGCTGGAAGCTGGTTAGTGCGTCCTACAGAGCTGGAGCACTGACAAGGCAAGAAGCAGGTCAGGGGTCCCAGGGACCTAACCGGGATGAGATGTCTCCTTGCAGACTGCAAGAGGAAAGGCAGCCGTGCGACATGGCCAGGCACCCTGGAGTGAAGTGGGGTGCTGCCCTTCTGCACAGAGCTAATGAAGCCATTCCTGCGCTTTGAGCCCCAGCAGCAGCCGAACCAGGCTCACCACGCCGGTCCTTAACGAGCTCGGTATTAGGGCGATGGAATACAGCTCCCATATCGCAAGGGAGACCACAGCCTGAAGAAAGAAAAGCCAAGTCGTGTAGGTCCAGTGCAGACTTCAAAGAGGAGAAAGCAGAAGCTCTGCAGTTCAGTTTGTGGAAAATGATACAGACGATAAAGATGGAAGAAGTACAGCAATGTTTTTATGAGATTAAAAGAATAAGAGAAATAAGCGTAGAGGTTCAATCTCTGATGAAGCTGATGGAGACACTACAGGAAGAGGAAGGACTGGAGGTGGTGAACTTGAAGCCTGACTTCTTAGGAAGGAGGGATGGAGCAAGAACAAGGGATCTGAAGGGATAAACCGGACAAATCAAATACTCAGAAAGACTGTTCTGGCAGTGTATTTTATATGGCATATAGGAAACGTGGGACAACAAAAAGAATTTTTTGTTTTGGCTGCGGTGATCAGAGCAAGAGATGATGGAGCCTTGGAAAAGAGGTTTTATTATTTAAACAGAGAATGATGAAATCGTTCAGAAATCGTGACGGGTAAGGGAAGAACTGGAATTCTGGTTTGGTCATATTAAGTTAAAACACCACGGAAAAGTAACAAAAAATCTAATGAACACACTTAGTTTCTCATTTCAACTGTTTTGCGATGTGCAATGCAAATTTAGGGACAGCACATATAGATGCAAATAAATCAATGTGTAACATAGTGAGAACAAGTCAGACTAATGTTTGAAGGTTTTGCCCTATATTTATAGCTTGCTTCTTAGATTGCAGAGCAAAGCAAGCTTTATATAGAACAAACATTTCACTGTTTTCCATCTTACTTTAACAGGATTTAATTTTACTTTAAAATTTTAATTAGTTCCATGAGGAGGCCTGGTAGTCCTAATGCATAGGCATTACAACTTCCAAATCATTTGTCATTATAACTTAAAGACCATTAAAAGAGGTGTAAGTTACAAATCAGGGACCTGATTATCAAAATATTGCCAGCAGCTGGACTCTTCATATGAATGTATTTGTGTTCGTGTATGTTGATATTTTAGGTATTTATAAAACAAAGCTATTGTCCTCATTTCTGTTCCTGGCTGACTTACACTATTAAAGGTACTGGGCTCTCACGTGGCTTTTGCAAGCTGAACTGCCTCGGCCACAAGCATGAACAGTGCGCATCCAGAAATCCTACGGTTTTTATATACGTGCCTTTTAAAGATAATTCTTTGAAACCTTATACTTACTTTTACAGTAATTTAAATAAAAGTAAAATGTGAGATTTAGGCCACTTTCTGACAGTGAACCTTTAATTACATCGCAAAGGCATTGGCACAGCTGGAAAACTGTCATCAGTGTGCACATACCACTTGCTGGACAATCAGTAAGATGATTTAGTGAAGAAATCAGTTCTGTATTTCAGTATGTTTTTCTGCTAAATACTATGCTATTCAAAAGTGGATTGAAATCCACATGTTAAGGCTGAGCCTATTTTATTCTGCTTTCTTACCAGGCTGCATCCCTATACTGCGTTATATTGTTGTTTTAAAGCTGACACAGTACAGGAAAAACTAATGAAATCTATTAGACTTACAGTACAAAAGAGGAGAGATTTCTAAGAAATACTGCACAAAAAAGGCACAGATTAAAGAAATGGAAGCAGCAGAGAACAGCAACTATGTGCCACAAAAAGATAAATACAAAAAGCTCAGCTCTCTCTTATAAGACACCCACAGTCTCCATCTGTCATCTCAAGCCTTCCTCTCCCAACTGTTCCTAAATTAAATGAATGCTTCTAATAGGAGATTTTCTCATGAAAGCTTGTGAGAATTCGTCCACAGACAAATTAAAACAATGCAGTGTAATCAAGCAACTCACCTCTCTAACAGGTTGCCTGGCTTCAACATTCACATTTACAAAATAAAAAAAAGCAACAAGAAGACACCCATATAAAGAAAAATCAACTAAAGAGCAAACCTTTCATTGGCGGAAGCCAATATAGATGCAGGTCACTCCCTGCAACCAGTCTTGTAGTTGTACAGCTGAGACTAAGGGTTATTTTACTCCATATAAGAAACTACCGTACACACCTGATTCAAAGATCGGTTTGAATGTGTCCAAAGGCATCAGCAATGCTAAAACAATATATTACTTTTTTCTTCATGTATATAAAACTAGCTTGGGCTACTGAGTCTATAGTGTTTTTAAAATGGATTTTCCTACTCATCACTTATCATCTCAGTTGCTTTTAGCATCCTAGCCAGCATCCTATCCATTTTCACTTGTGTTACTGGTCAGCTTAATTTTGGGGTTGCTGTTTGGTAATGTAATTTCTTCAGTGTTTGGGTTGAATGCATTTAATTTCTATCACTTGTAGCCTAGATAGATGCATTAACAAAATTGTAATGAAGCATTTCTGTTAAAAACAGGTCTAGAGGAGGGCACTTGAAAAGGAAACAGATCTTACATTTGGACACAACCAGCTGTCAGTGCCTCCGTAATAACAGGTCTTAGATTCCTCTGTGTTTCGTCGTGTTGCTCTTTGGATTTGCAGCAGCTAGCCTGATACCAACAGGGTTGTTTGCTTAGCCAACAGACCCACTACATTTAGGTCTAGCAGCACAAAGGGACTTAAAAGGAGACAAGCCACCCCTGCACGTCAGAGCAGCCCTCAGCACCAGGGAGCGACCGAGGCTGGCAGCACCTTGCCTGGTGGATGCGTGCTGAGGCATCGCTCCTCGGTGGCCGTCAGGCCCACGGCCATTGCTGTAAGCGGTTCCTTGGCCAGGGCAGCACTTGGGAGTGTCCTCACCTCCTTGGGGAGGGCAGAAGAACTGGACAGCCGCAGCGCCGGCTGGGTAAACCATGGGCTCCGTCTTCAGTCGCCCCTGGTCTAGACCTGCTTTGCTTCTGCAGCTGCTTCCTGTCCTTTCTCTGGGTCTCAGCACCTGACGGCAGTATTGCTCACGTTACGAGTCTCCTTGGATTTCCTTCTCTGTTTGCTTTAATCTCTCTTGCTCCCTCCTTGTTCTCTCACTCTCTTTGCAGGATTTCTGCACTCACCCTCTTCATTACCAAAGTCACTCGGACCGTTGGGTTCACAGTGAAAGGTAACTGAAATCCTCCCCAGATTCCCCGCCCTCTGTTATTTCTGCATGTGCTCTTTCACAGTTTCTTTTACTGAAGTCCCTCACTGTTGTACTTAACCACTGTGAGTGACAGAAATCCAATGCTGACCACTTCATTATCTGCCGACCTTGTCCCCCTGGCCTCCTGCCCCTCCATCTCTCTTGGGCAGTTTGCCCTTCGTCACGAGTCTTTGTTAAAGGTCAGGACCCCGAACCATCAGAATTGGTCGTGTTGTTTTACTGTATCACCAGAGAAATCAGGCCTGTCGGATCTCATTAAAGCCCTATTTATGGGTGGAACGCCAATCCTGGAGCAGGATGAGCTGCTACCTTTGAAACGCAATCTTCACCGGATCCAATCAGCGTCGCGCAGGGATTATATTCCACCAGTCAATCTCCCATAATCGCTCCCACCCTTATTGGCATGGCTACTGCTGCCCCTGCACGAGAAGGGAAATCCTCTTAAACAAATACTCTCGGCAGGAATAAGACTCCACTTCCCTGCGAAGCGGCGCAGGATCCGGCCCCTCAGAGGACAGGTGGCCACCCAGGCTCGCGCGGAGGAGCCTGATCAATAAGCCCAGTACACCGCCTTGTTATTCATGTAGCAGCTCACCACAGAGATGCTTCGTGCTTGATACAGTGCAAATGATGGAAAAGTGTTAACTGATCCTCTCAACATGCCTTTGAAATGCTCAGGGAACTGTCACCACTGCTGGAGAGGGGAAGTGACGCGACTTCCTGAGTATGACATCGCAGACCAGCCCTGGCAGTGTAATGATTCCCAGCCTTATAAAAGAACTACTTAAAATCGTGACTCTTACTGGCTCCTTCTCTGCCGTGACTACTAAAATGGAGAGGACCTTTCCCTTTAGGTTTACGCCATGGTTTTAAGACACAGTCACGGTAATGCTGGCATCACACTAAGGAATTTCCAGAGAATGTTGTCAGGTGAGTCAGACAGTAAATAACATTATGCTTCACATGTCTATTGAAAGAATTTTAAAGAAAGTTTTGGTGCAGCTATGTGTTGAATTGGTAATTTCTCCAGTGCACAATGCAGAAAATGAAGCTGAATTCTGAAGACAAAGAGAAATCTCAGCTGCCTAAATGAGAATCAGTCAAAAAGTAAACACAGAGACTAACAAGAACCACAGGAATAATGCTGCAAACCAAATCACACCTGGAAAGAAGAAGAGTGATCTCTGTACAACATGGCAGGATGGGGGGAGGCGGCACACGATTCACAAAATGATGTTTCACTTACACGAGAGATTTGTAACAATTGCGTGTTCTGCCACATGAGCTCCAAGTTGTGCGCTCCAGGGTCACAAGTCATGATTTTTCTATAATGCATTTTAAATATTTTAGCATTATTTGCCTGAAACATTCCACCTTGTTAGCTGATGTTCCTCCTGCTCAGGAACGTTTAGAGAGCTGATGTGCAAAGGCAGTTGCTGATGCTGTTAAACCCACCAGAACATGGATGGAAAGGGAGTAATCATTTGAGGAAAGAGGGGCTAAACCTCTCTGGATTGAGGAACCATAAGGGCAACGAAGCCTGGAGGCAAGGTTTGGATGAGTTTTTATACCACCTTCTTGGGGTTTTTGTTATTAAATTTAATGCCTGGAAAGAGGATAAACTTAGATGTTGTACGGTGAGAGGATTATCTTTGTATAGCAGACTGGGAAAGGCATGGCTTGCATGCAGTCCATGGCAGAATTTTTAAAAATCCTTCTTAAAAAAAAGCATAAAAAAGAGGAAAAACTAAGAAATCCTCAACTAGATGGAAAAAAGAGAAGATCTTAAGTCATCTAACAGACAGCCCTAAAACCAAAGCATGTAGACTCAATATAATTTATTAGAGTTGCAAGAGAAGGCAGTAACTGCACAGGAATAGCAAAGTTATCCACAAGGAGATTTACCAGGAGCTCAAAAACCTGTGAACATGGTCCAGATTACAAGGGAACACTGCGCCTACTTTGCCCGATTCTGAGCCAGGCAGGTGCATTTGCATTTTTAAGAGAGTGTGTAAAAGAGTGACATGCTGCCTATAGCAAGTAGCCTTTGCTGAAAGGAGCATGCATTTTACTCCAGATTCGCAGACAGGTCCTGGGAACTGAGAGAATGAGCTTACCACATGTGTGAAAAAGCCAGATCTGCTTTCTGGTTAGGTCACAAATTCTGATATTTTTGCATCCATTTGGGTCAGCAGGGTCGTAAAATATGACCTTTCCATTTTGCAAAGTTTCTTCCGAGTCATTCTCTTAAGAGCTTCTTTAATCTGTTCTTAACCAGAAACAGTGGGGCTATCTCAGCTGGCCTCCTTTTAAATGTACACATTTACGGACACTTACTGAAAAGAGGAAGGATTTCAACAGGAAAAGAAGAGCTAAATTAGGCTAAAGCATGTTTTAATTCGATTTAACACACTTTTCTTTGCTAATACTGAAAATACACATCTATTATATCTGACATTGTTTAACATTTCAGTATTTGCTTAATTAGCAATGCCTTATGAGAACAAGTTGCTCCTGATGGCAGTGAGCACGTTTCCTTTAGAAGCTTCAGAAGAGGCACCTCTGCCGCAGGAGCAGCGCAGCGCAGCCCTTCGCTGCCGCTCCCCTTCTCTTGTGGCTGCAGTGCATTTGCTGCTTGACTGCAACACCGAAACTATCTGTCAAGTCCACAGCAGAAAGAGAGTTAGAAAGGCAAACATGATCTGTGATCAATACCCTAACAAATCCAAAGGAAGACCCAGCTCCCGAAGGGTTAATCCAGAGAAGAAAAGGCATCCGCATGTTTAGTGAGCTAATGTGTTTATTGATGGGGAGGCCTTTAACTCCTCAACAGGGAAAAGCTGAGATCAGTGACTGGAAGTTCAAGTCAGACAACCTGGTTTGGGCGGAACAGGGTTTTCTGGCTGATTAACTTTTCAGACTCCTGGAGGTGCCACCGCCGGGGATGTCCTCTGGCTGGGGGTCCGCACCCGCCCGGAGCAGAGCAAAGCCCACCCCGGGGCCAGGACAGGGAACGTCCACGCTGGCACA
Organism: Microhierax caerulescens; assembly: GCA_035590215.1. NCBI lineage: Eukaryota > Metazoa > Chordata > Aves > Falconiformes > Falconidae > Microhierax > Microhierax caerulescens. The sequence goes on along the minus strand of JAVJGJ010000033.1, from coordinate 22,798,593 downwards.
GACCCGCCACAGGCACCTAGTCCCAGCGAGAAGAGGGTGGGCCGGTGTCCATCCAGTGTTACACAGCGCCTTCGGGCACGCTCCCGTTGTCACTGCCCACCACGATCCTGCGCTCGGCGCCGGCATGCTCGTGCCGGTCTCTGCAGGGGCGTCCTGCACCCCGCGGCCAAGGCGCTGCCCAGAGCGCTGCACGGCCGGAGCCACCCCGCGTGCCGGCCGGGCAGCGGGAAGGCTGCCCAGAGCCCGCTGGGCACCCCTGCCCGGCTGCCGGGGAGCTGCATCGGGCCACCTTAACCCCCCCCGTCCACCCGCCGGGCCGCACGGTCAATGCCAGGGTCAGGGGTCGGCGTCCGCCTGCTAACAGAGTGTGAGCCAACGCTGTCCTCAAACCGCTGGAGTAAAGAGACAATGCCCACCTCCTGCCGACCGCCGTGCCCCGGGGGGGGGTATCAGCTTTACTGGAAAACTGCCAGTCTGGGAGGAGAGGGAAGAGGCCGATAGCAGCTGTGGACTGGAAACGCTCTGAGGCAGATCACTGACTGACCCCACGGAGCTGCTGTCGATGGCTGCGCTTCCTCCCTTCACGGCTCTCCCCAGCTGTGCGCGGCTCAGCCCCGCTTCGCCGGCCGGGAGCCTGCGGTCCACACCAGCTCTGGGCTGCCCTTTCCAGCTGGATCGAAATCTCCCGGTGACCAACTCGGGAGTTCTGCAATGGCACCCGCCTGCCCACCGCCGGACGGCCGGGCCCTGGGCACCGGCACGAGCACCCTGCTGTCACACCCGGTGCCAGGGAGCTCTGGATTGCCCACGGCGCCTTCTGCCAAGCCACCATTTGGAAATATGCTCAAACCCAAGAGAAACTACAAAACCAGGAGACGAGAGCCATTAACGCAATTCAGAATGACAGTAACATCAAAAATTTGATAAATGTACAGGTTTTGATCTCTCCTAGGCCATAGTACACACCTCCTTCCAGGGGTGACCTAAAGGGAGAGTCAGTAGATTGCTCTGCTCTTTTGATGACAAACACCTAAATTGCAGGGACCAGGGCTGCTACTATAAAGATGTTGTGATGGTGTATTCATTACAGATTTCTAAGACCTTCTGTATCAGGAAAGTATTGTAACTGAACTAGATGTATCACATTTCTACACTAGTTAAAAGAGATTATAAGAAGATAAATTAAATTAATGGTCCATCTAGCCAATACCCTGTCATCAACAGTGACCGGTAACAGAGCCCTGTAGGCAAGAGTATGAAGTGAGCAGACAGTGATGCTTCCCCAGAAGCTGCCAACAACTTGTGATTAAAGGACTTTCTGAATTACAAGTTGTCTTCCACTTTTTAGGAGTCCTCAACGGATTTTTCTCCCATAAAGCTGTTCAGTTGCTTTTTGAACCCCCATGCTGCCAGTGTGTACAGCCTTCCCACGGAAGAACTGCGCAGTGTAATTTTGTCTTGTGGGAAGAAACAGCTTCATTTCTTGGTCTGCTTGTGTCTAACTTTTGGACTGCAATTTTCATTCGATGCCCCCCGACTCCTGCATGGGGACAGATGGTGCACCACATTCCCTATCTACCTTGTCCATTAAATTACAATTTTATGATGGTCACTGGATCACATGCCAGGTTTATCTTCTGGACTGGTGGTACCCAGCCTGCTTCATACCCTTGTCCCGTCCAGAAGCTGTTCCCTACTTTGATCACCTTTCTTGCACTTTTCTGATCTTTTTCCCATTCTCCTAGACCTTTTTTTTTGAGATAGGACCAGAATTGAACAGATTATTTAAGAAGCAGGCACGTAAGGGATGTATACAGTAGCACAATGATCTTTATGTTTTCCTCCACTTCTTTTCTAATAATTCCTTACATCATTTGATCCTTTGATTACTGCTGTGCACCAAAATGATATTTACAGAGAACTATTTAGTGTAGCCCCAAGATCTCCCACTTGAGGGGTGACAGCTCCACACTGCACATTGCCTCATCCCGTCTTGTCATTTTTTGAGAGGGGATTCCAGATTCCATGACTGCTGTGGAATTGTATCTTTGATAATTTTTACATTTTGATTTTACTTTGGGAATACTGTGTTGTATTGCACTGACAGAAGCCCTTGCAGTTCTGCTCCTGTATGCAGAGATTATCAAGAGATGCCAGTGTCCCAAGTGCCTATTCAGGAAACAAATACATACCCTGGAAAATTGTTCCCTATAGGCTGGGCAGTCTGGTTTAGGACAGACGCGAGGAGGTGTGTGAGAAGCAGCACCACTGCGGCCTCAGAGAGAACGGGCAAAATATACACCGACATCGCTCCTGATGAAAGGTGCAAATTGGAAATATGTGCATTTGAGAACTATTTTCTCAAATATATTAATCTTTTAGTAACTTTGTGTCAGTATCAGTTCCTAAAGACACTTGGGATCTTACTACCTATTGGCTGCAGACAGAAGTCAGGTCATGTAAGATGCTCAGAATAAACTGAGGTAGTAAGCACTTTGCATTTCCTATTACTGGTGGTATCTGTAAGCCTTGTGTCCTACATGAGAGAGGGCTCGCAGCACACTCAAGAGCTGCATGGTGGGTTCCAGAGTCACCAGATGGTGATGGATGGTGGTTGGGATGACGGTGACTCCGGGCAGACCCCGTGGGACAGCTGCCTTCCAGTCCTGTGCCAAGGGTGGACAGCAGCCCTGCGAGACGTCAGTAGCCATTCTCAGCTCTGCAGAGTACATGCACAGCCCTCCCTGCCTCAGTTTTGTGGCGTTACGCGGTACCTTGGTAGTCCTGTACAGAGCTGAGGAGAACAGGGTATCGGATTCAGCAGCTTTAGGTGTGATCTTTTCTATACTGGATAAATCACCACCAATTCCAGTGAAAATAAGGACACCACATCAATATACAACTATTTTAAACAGTTCTTCCCCAATCAAGGCTGAACTGATGGGTGGGCAGGCTTCTAGAGAAGGCCCGGAGCAGCTGTGGGTGCCCCGTCCCTGGCAGTGTCCCAGGCCAGGCTGGACGGGGCTGGGGGCAGCCTGGGC
>JAVJGJ010000033.1:22777581-22795452 GCA_035590215.1 Microhierax caerulescens | reverse complement strand
CAGCCTGGGCTATGGCAGGTGTCCCTGGGGTGGAACTGGGGGGGCTTTGAGGTCCCTTCCGACCCAAACCGTTCTGTGATTCTGCGATGGTTCTAGCCAGGACCCCATCCACAGGCTGAACAATGTTTTGTCTTGGGACAGAGGGGAGTGGGAGAGGGAGGACGCCTGGTTGGCAGAAGAGCTCCCAGATGTGCCATGGCCACCAGTAAACCAGGTTCTTGACAACTAAAGTTTTCCAACAGTCAGAACTGGTCCTGCTACAGCTTTCCAATAGTTGTGCTGGACGCAAGAAACTGTAACCAGCTCTGTGGTGGAGGCCATCAGCTCATGAACAAGTCTCCGGGTTTGTCTGCTACCACAGGGGCCAGGGGCCATGGTCCCGTGCTGCCCACCGTGCTATGTGGAGCCTGCAGGAATATTTCCCCTCTGCAAAATCCCAGATGGAGAACAGTGTGGGAGTGAAGCCTGAGCAGTGAGATCTGCACACAGACTTACTGAGCAGTAGGAGCGAGTTTAGTTTTGAGACTTAGTAGCTCAGGATCCAGGTTCTTCATACTGTTCATGGGTCAAGATGTTTGATTGACCGGACTATCAAAGGAGCCGCCATGGCTGGTCCCCGCTGCTCAGGCTTCTCCTTGCCTCAATTTGCATATTCAAGGATCGCTGCCAATGCCTGGCTGTCAGAGATGGTGACAGTTGTGGGGGTTTTTTAGCTTTATCAAGGGGGATTATTTTTAACCCAAATTATTTTGCATTGTAAATGTTTAAAGCCACATCAAATCCAGATTAATGCATAAAATAGTCCAAGAGGGTATTTACATGGAAAAAAAACCCAACAATAAATCAAATTATTATGGCTAGCTCCCATCTGAAGTGTTTTAAAAAGGGGAAAGTCCAAGATCTTGGCTAAAATATCACTTGAAGAAGAAGATTCAAATAAACCTCTCTGCAAAACGGCTGAAGTTTACATACAGACTGGAACCCTTAGTACTTTTTCACAACATGACTGGAATTAATAATGCAGATAAATCCTAAATAAATCAGGATTAGTGTTAACTACGTCTTGAGGTTTAATACGCTCTACGAAAATGAAAGGGGGCTGGCGGGGGAGGAAGGAGCTTTGCCTTAAACCTTGCCCGCGAGCGAGTGGAGCGATGCCCGGGGAGGAGGGCATGGTGCGGGGCACTCGGGAGCCCCCAGGACCAGCCGAGCAGGGCAATCAAAGCGCCTCTAATCGCTGCCGCTCCGGGGATGTGTTCAAAGGATCTTGTCTGGCCACAGGCTGCCTAAGGTCACAAGTGAAATGCAGTTGCGGGGCAGGGGGAGGGGTGTCTCGGATTTTTGGACAGCCCGGCTGTTTGGATCTGTTTTCAGGAGGTCAGCCGGATTGCAGTATTTTACCGTCTTATCAGCAAATAGATTAAATTTCCCTTCGTGGTTAAAGAGCTCAGCCCCACTCTGAAGGAAAATATAAATAAAACTGCCAACACAATCGCCCTAAGTAAAAACCGCCACAGTGTGCTGGCGTTTGCTGCAAAGCCTGGGGAGCCGCTTCCCGGTGACCTCTGCACCGCCATCCCTGCGGCCACTCTGGTGGGATGTCACTGACATCCTCCTCCTCCTCCTCCTCCTCCGCAGTGTTTAAGGAACCCCCCCGGGTCCCCAGAGAAGGGTTAAAGCTGTGAGTGAGTGAGTGAAGACTGAGGGAGGGACAGCTGGGTTTGTTGCCTGCGAAAGTGCAGGTCGCTCCCACCCGTGTCCCTGCCACTCTCCAGGGCTCTCGCACATGTGAGCAAGGAGCGTCCCCATCCTCTCCTCCTCAGGCTAGATGAAGCCAGGGCTGAGGAAACACCCTTTGCCCTCTGATACAAAAGTAGATTTTAATATTTTTTTTTCTTTTTTTATGTTTTTCAAAGCCACAGAGGAGTTGAAAAATGCTTCTTGTATTCACTCTGTCCCCCTGCATTCTTGCTCTCTTCTTACACATCTGCGTAGGGACACTGTTTGCTCTGTGCTGCCCTGTCTTTCTCAGGTGTGAGACGGAGCTAAAACTCTCAGAAATTGGTAGCATTTTAAGAAATCTCATCTCCCATCTGTTTCCTGTTCCTTTTTTTCAGCACTTCCCCAGTGCTCACACCAGCTCTAAGGCTCAGAAGAGATGAGGGCCAGATTCTCATATGCCTTGTGCCACAGCTAATTACTGACACCTGTGCAAAATGGTGATAAATGCATCAGAATAATCACACGTTACACGCTGCTTCTGCCATCCCTGGTCACTTTGCACAGATGGGTATGGCCAGCGCACAAAACAAAGGAGTTCTTAGGGAGCTGGGGTCAGAGCCACAACTGTGCTTCCAGGGTGACCATTTGAAAAAAAAAAACCACTTAGAAATGTGAAGTTTGTGTGTGATTTTTTTACCTTCTGGGTAATCTTTCACACATGATAACACAAGGATGAGTTTAAGCACTGCTTCCTTCCTGCTGCTGGCAGCGAACGTGTCGGATGTGTGAGATTGTTGTGCTAATTTCTGAAGAGCTATGAATCTAACCGGCTCTGAGTAAAGATTTTTTCATTTTGAAATGAAAACGTTGATGGTATGGCAATGATCTACACAAAGAAATAAACAAACATGGCAGCAAAAAGCCTGTACCTAAGGATGCTCAGAAATCTGAAAAATATCCCAAGTCCTTCCATAAAGCAGTTGGTTTGCTAAACTTTAATGATAACTTGGGGTTTTTTGGATTTTATGTGAAATATTTACATATGATTAAACATTGACCAGTAAGCAAACAGAGTAGGTTTTCAATATTTTTCGAATAGTTAAAAGCTAGCAATCGTGCTATGTTATATTACATATAGCAAAGTGCCAGTAGTTAGTAGTCCGGTTGCTAATGAGAGTTGTTAAGAGTTCTTAAACACAAGATCTACTGTGAGAGTGAATACGTGTCCCCAGTGCCCTCGAGAGCAAGCCTGCAGATCTGTATCCAGGGCTACAGACCCAAAATTGTCCTGGCTGGGCTGGTGACACCTGCCAGCAAATCCCTGCGCGAGTCAGCACATCTACCTTGGTGGCATTGGAAACTTTTTTAAAAGTTAAAGAAAATAAGAAAAAAGACTGCTTTCTTTAAGGGAAACTTAAGCATAGGTCTAGGAAGATGAAGATTGGATGCACAAGTGTAAGAAATCCTAAGATTTCTTTGATTAGTACTTGCCGAGACATTTTAGAAGAAACAAGAGCATTGCATTCACCCACAGGTTTTCTGCTCCCAGGATCAGCCATCCATGGGAGCCTGAGGCCACCCACAAACTTCACCTGACCTTCAGATCAGTTCCAATGAAATGCACCTGACGGATGATCTCCAGCAGCTGGAGAACCTGCTGCGGCCCCACCGCAAGATGAGCACTTTGCAGGGCTCGCAAGGGCTTGGGATGCTGATTTGTGTGGGTACGCGGTACCCCCAGCCCCACCCCATAATGCAGAGAACGGCTGGTTCCACACTGTGCCAACCCACCCACGCATCCCCAAATCCCTTCTTTTGGCTAGCATCGACACTGAAGCAAATATGCGCAGGCACTGCCGTGTGTCAGGCCAACCCAACGCACTCAGTCGTTGCCCAGTTCCAAGGAAACAAGTGTCAGAGCTGTGGGCCACGGGGCCAGGCCCTGGCATCGCTGACTTCTGAGCACGACGGAGCGCTCCTGCCCCAGCCCCCTTCCCTGCCCCCTGCCCTTCCGTACGGAGCAGGGAGCTGAGCCGCCGCACCCAGCCTGGGCAGCGGTGCTGGTTAGCCGCAGCCAGCAAGTCCCTGCAGAGCTTCAGGGACCTTTCCTGGGCTGGCTTTGCTAGTCACAGAAAAATGTTTTTGGAGATTTTCCCAGGATTCTCTACGTAAATGTTCAGAAACTGTGGGCTATTAATAGAGGACAGAAGCTATTTTATTTGTACTGTGATTATTAAACATTTTGGTTTTTCTTTCAGTCATTTCCAGTACCAGAAAAAGTTAAAAAAAAAAAAAAGGTGTGTGTGTGAAAGTCATTGAGAAATGGACATAACGTGCATGACACCCATTGCTGTGATGTGGCAATGTAGTATTAGACCCTCGTCCTAGTGGGCAAAACTAGAGTGAATTAAATGCACTGAGCGCCTAAGCTCAAACTCCCGAGCCTGGCTATATTCCCTAGAACTCACTGTGCTCATTCACGTGTGTGTGAGGAAGGAATTTCTCAGCCCTAAAGACACCTGTGGAACAGGGGTGGCAACAAATAACCTGAAAACTTTCTGCGAAAATTGGCCACCATTTAAACACAATTTCCTTGGTGCCCCAAAAGCTGCAAATTTTTACTCACAAGGAAGTTTATACATCTCTTCTAAAAGAGGATATGAAAGCAGTTATAAAAAACAGGAATCAAAGTATAACAAATTAAACAAGGAAACAGCTGTGACAATTACATAAGCCAAAGCTAATACATGTGAACAACTTGTAAGAAAAATCAGATGTATCGAGCACTACCAACAAAATGCTCTCAAACAATAAATCAGAGACTTTTGAAGTTCACCTTTGATACAATGAATTGTAATAATTGATTATTATGTGCAATAATTAACTGTTACTAAACAGAGAGGGTAAAAATGTCAATAACTGGAATCAAACACTCTGGTGTACATCTGTAATCAAACTAGTTGATGTAAATATATAATCAAGGTCATATAATAGGAAAGGTGTAGGTTAAATAGCATCTGTTAACTATAAAGATTTTTAAATTGCCAAGTCTGAACACTCGTATTTAATAATTTTAAAGGAATCATTTGGAAACTCTTCAAAGAGACTTCTGGCTAATCCTTAATATGTCTTCGAGAAATGGGAAAGTCTCCAGAAGACTTGGGAGGAGGTTTGGTTGCAGGTCTTTGAAAAGTACAAAGGATTGACCTATATATGTAATAAAAGGTCAACACTTGACATGTGTCAGTAAAAAGACGAAGGATGGAAATATGCTTAACACTAATGAACATTATTGCACTGGAAGTAATTTTTTTTTTTTTTTTCTCAGCAACGTTCATTGTGAAGACTCTCAGATCACCAAATCTAATTTCTAACAGTGTTGTAAACCTGTACCAAGCCCCGATTTCCCAAGGGCCATCTATCAGAAAAGCTTCCAGACCTCCACTCAGAAAAAAAGAAGCCAACACTCTACGTGACGGCCTTTGTCCACGACATGTGAAGAAGTAAAAAGAGGTCTGACAAAAAATGCCCAGGAAGGCTGGACAAAGAGGAATGGCTTACTTGGATATTAAAGCGATTGCATAGGAAGAGCCCTGTTCACTACCTCAGGGCTCAGCAGATTAGAAAATGGTAATACTCTTAAAAATATTTTGATTTGCAGGGAATTACAATGCTTGTTCAAACAAATAAGTAACATCAGTATTGAACACGGCAAGGTGGAGGAGATAAACCTGTGGAGAAGCTGCCAGAGGAGACGAGGAGGGGAAGACGGACAATGGGCTCAGGCAAAAGCGAGGTTTGGTAGCAGCTGAACCGAAAGGCAGTGGAGGAACCAAGGGTACGCACTCAACACAGCTTGAAAACGAGAAAACCAGAATTTGCTGACAGAGTCAACTAACGCTTGCAGCCTGGTATTAAGAGCTGATTTAATGAGAAATGATCTGAGAGAAGGACTGCAAAAGCCCAGCAGGAAGAGAGAGGGGAAACCATGTAACTGCGTATTGTGCCAGTTAAAACTCAAAATAAAATTTGTGACAGTGACTCAACATGTAAATTACGTATGTGAAACAAGTTTCTGTACTGTATAGCAATTCTTGACAAAGTACCTAAAGAAATGTATATTCTGGGAACCACTAATTATGAGGGCTGTAAGTCACACTGACATGAACCGTAATTTGTAAAGCAGTAAGTCAGTGAGGTTTGAGGAGCTGATGCTGGAAAATGCTTCTTACGGCATATCAAAATATTTTTTTTGTTTTTGTTTTAGGAAAAAATAATGAAGGCTAATTGTAATTAAGGGGAAGCTAGGCAACAAGGATCATAATTCAGTTAGATTTTTAAATAGTACAAAAATTAACCCTAATAAATGAACAGCAGTTATGCTCAATTTCAGCCAGGCAAACAAGGAATGAGAGAAACACTGGCCAGAACTGAGTATAATGAAGCAATGAAAGAAAAGTTTTCAAAGCAAAATGACAATGGACCTACTTCAGCAACATGATTAATTTTGGTGTTCATGGGATTTATGTGTATGCTTAGTATCTTTCTTGAATGGATATGGATTTTTAATGCAGGTCTGTGTGCTTCAATGAATTGGGGCATCTGCCTTACACTATATAATTATGAAACTGAACAGAAAAATAAACAGAAGGAAAGCAAATCTGATTTGTTGAAGGCAAAAAACCAGACAGACTATGGAAACAATAAAAATTTAAAATCAAAATTTTACACAGAACATATTAAGATGAAATGTTTTAATTTACATAAAGAAAAAAAGAAGAATTTCTGTAAGCTCTTAACACAGAATTTTCTAATAGATCAGTTAGGCATTAAAATTACATCTGATTTTTGTTTGACTTTTCACTAGTAACAGTGGGGACAGTTTCTTTTCTTTGGCAGAAAACAGGTCTGAATAATAAAGGGAACCACGAGCATGCTTTTATGAGAAAACTTCTTTCTTATTGGAAATTTTTACTTTTCTGAAGAGAAAGGTACACCAAAAGCCTACCCTTCCGCTCTCTTTGGGATACAGAGCCAAACCTGCTCCTGCAGGACAGGCTCCCCCTCTGCTCCGCCATGAACCTGACACAGTTTAGCCATAACCACATCCCCTAAAACAGCAACAAACCCCCCCAGCGGCCCCCGCCTCAGCGCCAGCACACACACGCACGCTGGTCATCTGAAGCTTCACCGATTCCTCTCCCTGCCCTCAGCGCCGGGGCATCGCTCCTGCCGCTGCTGGCAGCACGGAGGGACCCGCACACCTGCCCCGTGCAAGCACCCTGAATTAAAGTCACACCTTGGGCCCTTTCTGTCGTGTCACAGACGGGTTGTCTCGCCCCATCCAAGAACAAGTACCTGCAGGCGGCCACAGAAATCTGCATCTTCAGCCTAACGGCCCCAGGTCCATGCGGCAGCCGTGGGCACGGGCACCGGCCACCCCTGCGGCACCCACCGCCGCGCCACAGCTCCACGCAGGCACTGTCCTCGAAGCGCCACCGGCACTGTGCGGGCAAATGGCTGAGGCAAAGCTCTTAAGGCCCGTCTGTGTTTAAGGACACTGGAAACAGCCGGGAGCACCTGGGAGCTGCGGGCAGGGTCCGTGCCAGCCACATCCCCTCCACAGCTGCTCCCCCCCAGCTCCTACATCCTTCATCGCACGTTGAACCATCCTTCATGATGGCCACCAATGAATCTACCACGTAGGAATCTTTACTTGCGTGTAGGACCAGAGCTTGCCAAAATTTTGGCTACAGGTTACATGTGCAGACACAGGATCGACTTCAAATACCTGCCTGCCTGTTCCACCGGCATAACCTGATGCTATTGCTGCCTTAAGTCACTAATGCAATTCTGGTGAGAATACTTCCCTTTGCTTCAAAGAATGCTATCAAATCACGCAGAATTAAGACCTGTTTGTCACACCGTGTTAGCAAACCTAAAAATGTGTTTTCTGTGACACAAGGGTACTCGGCCCCGAAGCAGCAAACAGTGACAATGCTGTGCTGCTCACCACAGACCAGGCTCGGCATCTCCCGGGCAGCAGGACGAGCTTGTGCCTGCAGACTGGCACTCTGTGCCAGACCCCAGTTTGGGAATTTGGCTTTTATGAGTCATCTTAGCAATTTGTTCTTGTGTTGCACAGCACTGACTCCCCCCACCCTCCCACCCCTCACTCCCCTCCCTGATTCTCACTTTGTATAAGAACACTATGGTGCTCTTTTGGAGAAAGGGGGGAAAACGGTTTTGCACGGTAGCATTTGCAAACCTCAGGAGATTTATTATGCCTGGATTGATAAAACCACTGACTGCTCAACATCCTCCCCTGTTGAGCTGACTTCTGATGTCTCTTAGGACATGAACACTGTTTTATGAGGGCCTGTGAACCCTCCTAGGTGTGACATCTGTTGGGAGGGTGATCATAATAGACAAGAATTTCCCATTTCCTGGGAGCACTTAGTGAAGTCTTTAAGACCTTGGTAATGTACCCTGCTGTCTAAAGACAATACAGAGGATATGCTTGGATAGGAACTGGTCTTAGTTCTCTTCCAAACACCCTGGAAAAAGATGTCTCATTGGAAAAAGGTATTGTTTTTAGAAAAATTAAAATTAATTACAATTCAATAAAATTTTGGATTTCTGTGTGTCTACATTGAACTCAATCTTCCTTAGTTGTTCCCTGAGGATGCTGTAGCCCAGCACTGCTCTGTTTATATACAGTCTCTAAAAAGCAACACTGTTTATACCAATCAATTTGTGGTGAAAAAGGTTGCAGAAAACCGAGTGAGCTGTTTCCCAAACTGATATGATTAAAACTTTTTGCATGTAGAAAAAGACGCTATATTCAAGGTTAGTGCTTAATTTGACCGAGCAGCTATTGCTGAACGTTTCAGAAGTACATGCCAGAGGAACTGACAGCAGCTGTAAGTCAAAGGAGTCTGTTCTGAAGACATGTAAGTCACAGAATAACCTTAAATTACATTCATTGCCACGAGAAGTAGTTCAAGTAGTAAGTGCCTCTGAACACTTACAGAGATTTGTTTCATTTTTTTGCCCTGTAGATGTGACATTTCATTGGGTGCCCACAGAACAAGGGGCTATAGAAGATAACCCTTTCATACAATACAGGAGATGTGTTAATCCTGTGGTATTTTTAATTTCTTGGCAGATTTTTCCAGCTTTGCCATCTCTTCTTTTCCTGTTTTCTACTCAGTACATACATCAGGCTATGTTTTAAAGTAAAAAAACAACCCTCAAACCAACCAACCAAAATTCCACTACACAAGTATCAGTACGTCAGAGAACGGCAATGGTGTTATGAAGATCAGTACAATCTTCTGGCTCACCTTTGTCTTTACATCTAGTCCATTTGAAAGATCACTGACAGAAGCAACTTCTTCCAAAGCACACTGTTAAAATCAGTGTAATTAGAGTCTTCCCTGCACTCCTCCTATGGGCCTTTCAGCTCTCAACCAACTAATGATTCCTCTTTCCTCTCTCCTTTTTCTCCTCTGCAAAGAACTCCTTTTCTCACTTACATCCCGCCCCAACCCTGTAACAGAGCAATAGATTTCTATGTCAGAAGAGAGAACTGAAGATTTAAGCACAGCTGTTCATGGGGAGGGGTCCCTGAACAAGGACTGACAGACTCGATCCGGAGCCAGAGGCAGTATGGCTGCTTACCTCCGGTGGGTCTAAACCCACGTGAGACTGTCGGTCCTCGTGTCACCAGGACCTCCCCTGTGCTACTGTACCTGCACCCAGAGCCATCCTGCACCACAATGCACTGTGCGATGGGGACACGTTTCACGGGAGCTCGCCCAGCCACTCCACGTGCACGAATGCAGTTGTTCTTCTGTTCATTCCTGCACCAAGCTCATCCTCTCTGTGAGAGCCACAGCATATCTCTTGAAAAGATATCATCCAATCTTCAATTATAAATGCTAAGTGGCATAGATTCCTTCTCCTCCCTAAATAATTTGTCTTAACAGTCTACTAGTTTCATTGGATAAAATACCTAGCTTAAATTTCTCCAGTTTTTCACTGCAGAGTACATTTTCCAGACCACCACCAATCCTTGCTAAAGCTCTTCTCTAAACTCTGCACAGTTTTCTTTTTGAGATACATTTGCCAAAACTAAACTCACCGATGAGAACTGGAACCCTGACAGTAGCCTTGCAAGTGGTGTAGCACACCTTGCGGTGCCCCTTTGGTGCATGGGCAAGAACCTCGTTAGCTCTTACAAACACATCACTGTGATGCTCATGGCTACTTATCTAGCACGAGCCCAGGTCCTTTTCTAAGTAGTTTTAGCCGCTAGATAACGACTGACTGGAAATCAAGTCCCTTTGCAGCATTTCAAGCTGGACACCCAAAATTATGAATAACTTTGTTCTACTGACCCAAAGGTTGGTTTCTAAACAAAGAGTTGTAAGATTTTATACCAGATGGCAGAAGCCAGGAACTGAAATGAGAGATAGCAAAACCTGCTGGAAATACAGAGAATTAGGAAAAGAAATAACTATTCAACAAATCAATACATAAATAACAATTGACTCTAGAGCCAACTTTCATAGGAGAGGAGAAACATGTTAAGAAATGTGGAAAGTTTATGTTTTCTTATGGCATTTAAAATGTAGTATTTCATTTGGAACTATCACTTTTTGTGCCCATTGATCATGAGGATGCGATCTTCATCTTCCTCATCTCCTTACCTCCATGTTTTTTACCGTTGTCACTTTTATTTGGCCTTAAACTAGATAGTAATATTTATGGAATAAGTGTGACGTTTTGTCATGAGCTTAGCGGCAAGCACTATGACAACCATACCCTGACTTAGATGCTATTGACATAAAATTAGGACATAGTTACTACTACTACTACTACTACTATTATTATTATTATTAAAATAAAGATCTTCAACTGAGGTCTCTATCATTGCAAAACATAACTTACAGCAAGTGAATGATAAAGTGCACAACAATGTTATAAGTAACACTGCAAGGCACAGTATTCTTACTAGGGTTTGACAATTAAAAAAAAAAAAAGTGGTCAATCTCAGGAAAAACTTCACTGACAATTCAGTAATAATCTATTATTATCCAATATATGCTGTCTCCAACAGTTCTGCCCTAAAAATCATCTCTGTATATGTATGTATAGATATATTTCATAGGGAGTACACAGACGGCTAGGGTAATGCTTGGTGTTAACTTTCTTCTAAAGCAGTCAAATTAATACCAATGTTCTTGGTACTAGCTAATAAACCTGTGCAATTTTAATAAGAGACAACACTGAATAACAAAATAAAGAGTGAAGAATTATCTCCCCCTGCCTCACATCATCTGGCAGCATTCTCCACATGGCCAGAAGGAAAAGCCATCTCCCATTTGCCCACCAAACCACATACTTAATCCATGTGCTTATGTCAAACTTAATTACAGCACATTTGGCATAAAATAACAATCCACATCCTTGGAGAGGGGAACTTAAGTAGTTAATATATGTGATTGAATGAAAGTGCTTTGCTGAATGTTTATGAGAAACCCAAGACCAGCGAAATGTGGTGATATTTTAACCATTTAAACACCAGCTCTCCCGCCCTGCGCTGGAACCCCACATCCCCACACGGCACCTGCCCAGCCGCCCGTGCTCCGGCAGACACCTTGCCCCACGAGAAGAGCTCTTGTCCACGACCCTGGACAATAAACCCACCGCCCTCTTAGCAACAGAGTCACTAGGAGAGATTTTGATCCATGCTTGCACCCGTTTGATGCCCCACAGTTTTAAATGACACAAATGAGGGTGGTGAGGCGCTGGCACAGGCTGCCCCGTCCCTGGCAGTGTCCCAGGCCAGGCTGGACGGGGCTGGGGGCAGCCTGGGCTATGGCAGGTGTCCCTGGGGTGGAACTGGGGGGGCTTTAAGGTCCCATCCAACGCAAACCACTCTGTGATTCTGTGAAACTTTGCCAGCAGAAGCTGGGGATTTCCCTACAGCCGAGGCAGTGGAGACGCTCTGCTGTGAAGCAGTTTGCTAGCCAGGAGATGTATGGCACAGCCCAAAACCTCCACTGAAAAGCTCCCACCCCAAACAAGGGAAAGGCTGTCCCGTCGTCAGCCACCAGACTTCTTTGGGTGGCATTGCTACTGCTGCAGCTCCACAAGGCATGACACAGAAATCCGTGCCCTGGCTTTCAAGGCCAGCGGTGACCTTGCAATCTGACCTCCCATAAGGCAAACGAGAATCTCACAGATACTCCAGCACTGAGCTTCAAAGCTGCGTTAAAGCTGAGCCGTTTCTCTTACAGAAGAACAAAGCCTGATTTAAAGGCTCCAAATAATGGCTTTGTTTTCTCTTTTCCCCCACCTCAATGTGCAGTGAGTGGTTTTCCTTCACAACGGGTGCTCATCAACTACTGTGTCCTCTGACTTTGGGAAATGAAGATGGCATTACTGGAGGGGAGCTCTGGCTCCTGGTACCCGCACACCCTGCTGCAGTACACTCCCTGTAGGTTTTCGTCAAACTGTCCCCAAATACCCACTTACAAATGTTGTTCTGAGAGATCACATGAGTCTTCCTGCCCTTCTCTCTCAGCCTATGCCTTAAAAGTATCTGGTACTTCTTTCTTTTTTTCATGCCAGTTTGTAGAAACCACAGATCTCCACAATGGAAATTTCCTCTCTCTATGTTCCTCAGAGTCCCTGAAGAGCCATACCTAAAACCTGGCAAGTGGCTCTGGATCTACATTCAGGCGCAGATTTAGCAGGGGGAGATAAGCACAAAGAAGATACAGGGATACGTTGTCCCACACGGGAATCGGTTGGCATGGCTCAAAGGCACACCTGAGGATGAAAAGCTTGACTTCTAAGTGGAAAGATGCGGCTATGATCTCCGGCTCACGACATCCCTACACCACAGACCGCGGCACAGGGACACCAAGGAAGTACCATTTCCCACCAGAGCACCCAGTGCTGGGTGTCCTCTTGGCCAACGCTGCACAGCCGTTCTGGAAAGTTTATGCCTTTGACCTTTCCATTTACATGGAAATGTTTGCTAACATTGGCTATTAGATTAGCATCTGTGCTCCTGATATGAATGTATTTTAATTATTTACATAACTCCTTGGGGTGCACGATGCTCTGCAGGCAGGTGGGGAAGACAATGCCTTGCCTTGGAGAACCTCTAATCTAGAGTAACTGTAGCTCAGCAGTGGTCAGTGGGAGCGGGGAAGGGAACCGCAAGGCAGCCCTGCAGGTGGGAGGTGCAGGCTGTGCGTGCTGTGGGCAGCCTCCGCAGGGAGGCCAGCCTCCTCGGGGACACGCTGGCAGGCAGAGGTGAGGCTCTGTCTGTGCAAGAGGCAGGTGGGCTGGGGAGGCAGCGAGCGCAGCAGCAGGCGAGACCACCGCAGCAGTGTCTGCCGGCCAGCGGCGTGAGACGGTCCTGAGCCAGGGGCCAGGAACCGGACGAGGCACTGCACGGCACGGGGACAGGCGCTGCTGGCTCCGGGCCCCGTCCCGTCCTCACCCACGGGCTGCAGGTGGGCAGAGGAGCCAGGCTGGGGGGCGAGAGCAGACCCCCGCCGCCTGTGAGCAGGGACCCAGCCGCGCCGCGGCTGCCAGCACCGTCCGCAGCCTGTCCCTGCGGGAATGCTGCTCACAGCGCTGCCCGGGCCGGTTGGCTTCGCCATCGCTCCGGAACAGGGTCCAAGGGCAGCAGCCGGAGCCCTTGGGCTGCGTGAACACCCGCAGCTGACCTCGGGCACCCTGCGCACGGGGACCTGTGGGGCGCAGGGCAAGGGGCGTGCTGGCTCTGGGTGGCTCCTGGGGACTGGGGGATGGAGCCAGCAGAGACTCAGAGCAGGCTTCAGAAGGGAATCGAAATTCATCGCGCTGGGCAGGTCGGAGCAGTCTGGATGGGCAGCCTGAGAAACAGGGGCGGCGCAGTAACTGGGAGGGCTAGGGATACAGAGATCATTACAACCAGCACCTGAAATCAAAGACCACAAAGTAAAGCTTCTGCAGAAAGAATCCTGCAATTAAATAGATTTGGGAAAATTGTACAGCTCTTTGAGCATGACATCTAACTTACAATTTAGGTGTCAAGAGGAGTGATGGAAGAGATAGCAAGCAAAGATGAAATATATTTGTAATATATGTATTAAGCTGATGACTGGACTTTCAGTTGCAGAGAATTGCACTTAAAGAAAAGAGCCTACAGAGAAATGTTTATATCCTCAGTATTTTATAATCATTTAGCAAGGTCAGAGTAGGATATGATTATGACATTTCTGATGTCTGACTTGGGGAAAAGGTATGGCATGGTTCATCTGTTTTTACTTGTAAGTGGTTGGTTTGTTTTTTATGCTTCTGACTTTACCTACAGCAGAAATTTATTAGACAGGATTTTAAAGTTATTAGTAACTATTTTTTCTGTCTTGCTTAGCAGATTCATTTTTTTCCTTATTTGAAATGGCTGTTCTTTCCGATAGGATGCCTCAGTGCCTTTCTGAACTAAGCCCTGGCTCACCACCACCTCCCCACGGGCAGAACGTGCAGTCCAACCCCCAGCCTGGGCTTGCTCCTTGCCAGCTGTCCAGCACACTCAGGGAACAGGGCCCAGGACTCGAGGACAGAATTGAGACTTATGCGAAGGGATAGTATGGTGTGCAAGCAGCCTGTCTTCATAATTTCTGAGCCATGAGTATTCATCTGTCTTGCTTTAATACTAATCTTGTTGGTAATACTGTCCTTATTGGTATTTCCGTTGTTGGCTGTTTGTGTTGGTGGGCATTAAGAAAAGAATTTGCTTTCTCAGTTCTACCCTGAACTAGGAGCTCGCAGCCACCAGAAGAGGGGAATGTACATGCGAGTGTGCAGCAACAGAAAGCAGAGACACCAGCCAGGAGACGCTTCTGGGACCACGTTTCGTTCCCTCAACATTTTAAATGTTCTATTGCACATTGGTCACTCTTTTGCAGTGTTCCAGCTTCCCATGGAAGCTTTGTGCTATGTTCATTAGACAAGTTCTTCATATTTGATTGGGATATTCAATACAATCTGGTTCCATTTAGGCGATGAAATGAACGTGTTTGTTGAAAAGCAGCCTCTTCCCTACCAGCACATGTTGAAACTGCAGTTCAGCCTTCTGCCCAGGCTGTATCCTAATAGGTTGTACCTGAATGTAAATCCCTTCTCCACCTTGCTACTTTTCAACATATGTCTACTCAAACTAATAATAAAGTTGTTATGAAAAAAAAGCAGCAGAAAAAGTGGCAAAGAACATGTATGTATTTTATAAAATTAAAACCAGGGGAGGGAGGGTGGTGTGTGTGTGTGTGTGTGTGTAAATTTAGATGTTTATATTTTCCCAGTGAAGATGCTAACTGTAGATATAGGAGAGATACTGGGTAGTAATGAGGATTTTGTCTGTCATGCTACTTACAGAAGCCAGCTTCATGTAATTCTAGGCTTACCTTTTTGGAGATACACCTTGAAATCACAGTTTTGAATAATGGTGGTTTGACTGTAAAAATGAAGAAGTTGATGAGAATTTGGGAAGGGCAGCCTTTCAAGCAGCTGTCCCATATCAGTAACTTCTAAACACAGAAAAAAATGGAAAAAGTGCCCTGCCTTGTCCATCTAGTGCCATATTCTCCCTCAAACAGTGGTAAGAGAGGTGCTGTCTAGGGAAGGTCCCTAAAAGCAGCTGCTTTCAGCAGCAGATTCTCCCTAGTGCACCACAGCCGTTAGGTTTGGGATCTTGGAAACTATATCCCTGCTGATTCCTTGCACTTGCTGAGTTCCTGACACCTGTCATCTACTGGCAAGTCATTTGTTCTTCCTGATGATGATTGTGTGTTTTATTGCTTATTTATAATTTCTTCCACCTTTCACTGGATTCTTAAAACATACTGAAGAATCAGGACCCCAAAGTATTTTCATTAAGCAGCTGATAAATACTCCAATTTTACTTTGTCCTTTCTTCCCTAAACCCTTATGTGATAGATCCAGCTCATAAAGAAAGCATACAACAGAGCTCAAAGTGGGATCCAAGCCTTTTGACCACTAGCAGATATACAAGACTGTCTGTCTTTAAAGGCAACGTGCTGTTTTCTTAGCTATGTGATACAGGAAGAAAATATTTTATTGCAAGTTGTCAAAACCAGGCCAGACATAGTTGCGCTCTGGTCTCCAGTCTGCTTCCTCCATTCTCAGATACAAACCTGTGCTCAACATCACAAGCAGCTATCCTACTGGAGATAGCTACGTTCTTGCCGCAGAAATTCAGCGCAAACTCTTGATGTGTCTTATGCTGCTTTTTTTGCTGCAGACAAAGCAGAGGGGTTTACCACCTGACCTGTTCTTGTTTAAGAGTGACTGTTGACTACAAATCACAAAGGATTGGACTCTTCAGGAATCCGTCTCACCTCTAAGAGGTGTACAGCGTATTTGTACAAACAGAACAGATTATTTCTACAGGCATGAATGAAATCGAGGGAGCCCTTTGCTAGATAGGAAGTGCTATTTTGGTCCAGTCTTTCGTGGTCTTTGATAATATAACAACTTGATCCTCTGCATTTATGTATGGAAGTAAATGGAGGCTAGGAATCAACTTTGGAAAGCGTTGGGTGCTGATGCGGTATTGCTTCTAGAACAGTTGCTCATGTGATACTTCTAAAAGATGAATCGGCAAAAGTACAAAAGGCAGCATGCCAAACTGTTTTCTGTCTTGTCCTGTTGGCTCTTAGGTGCAAATTTTATGATAGCAGTAGAGGAGGCTGATATGTCAACAGCTTTCAAACATGAAGAAGCGGCTGCCAAGGAAGGGAATAATCTGCTTTCCGTGTTTAAGAATTAATGGCTTAAATAGCAACTAGGTTAGATCCGCAAACCTGAACCTGAAGTCTGTGGACCTTTTGGGGTTCTTTTGAAAGCTCTAGTACATTGGTGTTAGCAGACGTGTGCATTCCCCAGTTAAGTGTTCATATTGTGAACCACTTTTTGGTTTTCATCTTCAGGATTTTGGTTTTCATCTTCAGGAACAAGGTCAAACATAAACAGACGAATTCCTCTGGAGGTCCTTTCCACCCCCAATCATTCTGTGATTCTGTATTACATCTCTTTCTGGGAGCTCAGAGACATCTTTTTAGAAGGTGGTGGCAGGGAGAGGCCAACTTTGGGCCATCTTTGTCCCTGCCCACGGCAAAGGGGGGTGGGCTAGATGACCTTTAAAGGTCCCTTCCCACCCAAACCATTCTGCGATCTGCGTGTTTTGCACCAAGGATACTGGCGTTTTGTGGCCCTTGGCATGACTTCGAGCAGTCTGATGCAAGTTGTCCTAACTTGTAATGACTATCTAGGTCCCTGTAAGCTGAGACATTAATTGTGTTAACCGCTTCCTTTATGCTGTGACAAGGGAAAGCAGCACAAGCTACTACTAGCTTGACCTTGTATGTAGGACTCCCTGTAAAACAAACTAAGGCTCAAGACCAAAGACACTAGGAAACCTGGGCCTTTTAAGTTTAAAGAATTATTTGGGGTAGTGAAAGGCATTTTGGGAGTTTGATTATTTCTGTAATAGGCATCAATATAATTCCAATTGCAAAGAAGAGCTTTAAACGTAAATGTTGCAGGGAGAAACTGGCAAGTGGAATTTTTTTTCTGGCAGCTAGGTGAAAAGAAGGAAAAATAGTTATTGCACTATTTTATTTTAGTCCTTGAGGAGACCCTGCATTACCTACTATATTACTGTCCTGCTGGTCTCACTGTAGCCAAAAGGAGAGGGAGCTACACTCAACACGTGGAGACAGCTGAAGCTTTAGACATTTCTTCTCACTTAATGTTTGCTTTACGCCTCATGTTCCTTTGCTTTGTATTTCATGAATCTGGCATAAATCTGGTCATAGAAACCATTAAAACCACAGTGGCAAGGAGAGACAATGGCATGCCAAACCATAGCATAATTTCAGTGAGACTGTCAAGAGACTGAAGCTGTGTTACCTGAACTACCTTTTCCCCCTCTCTTCCTCTTTTGTATGTTTTTCTTTGGTTTAAAAGAGAGGAGCGTGCCATCTTTAACAGTAGCTTCTAAAATTGTCTCTCTTCTTTCAGTAAGTACAGGTGATACATCTTTGATAGCTCCTAAAAGCA
>JAVJGJ010000033.1:22746668-22777481 GCA_035590215.1 Microhierax caerulescens | reverse complement strand
GGAATCGAAATTCATCGCGCTGGGCAGGTCGGAGCAGTCTGGATGGGCAGCCTGAGAAACAGGGGCGGCGCAGTAACGGCATAAACAGGTGGAGCCAGGCCCTTTGCAGGGGTGCGCCGCGAAGGGGTGAGCAGCAGCGGGCAGGAGTCTAAACAAGTGACACTCTGAGTAGATACTCACAAAGATGTTTTATGAAAGTAGTCAAAAAGCAGAACAGGTGTCCAGAGAGGTTGCAGAGATTTTTAATGCCTGACTGGAGAAGGCCCTCAGCAACTTGATTTCTGCTGGCCTTGCTTTCAGTGGGGGTTTGGACAAGGTGACCTCCAGAGGTCCCTTCTCACCTAAATTACACCACGATAACCAGGAAGGCTAGAAACGCAAAGGTCACTGCAGTCAGCACCTGAGATCACACAATGCGGAGTAAAGTTTCTGTGTAAGAAATGGTTTCTGTAGATAGAGCCAGGAAAGAATAAAAAGTGTTCAGCAATGACCTTGATACAAGGAGCAGGAACAAAGAGGAAATAGCTGAATGTGGCAAGGAGGTTATGAGCCCTGGTAATGGCCTGCTCCTGCTCTCGTACAATGAGAATGGAAAATCTCCTATTAACTTCAGTGACACTGGACCAGGCTCTAAAAGAGTAGACACTAAAGTGGATGACAGTGTCAGAAGAGAGAGGAGGAAAGAAGGAAAAAATTAAGTTTCACTTTCATCATGCTGAGTACAAGTTAACTGCTGAAATTCTATTGTTCCCTATTTCAAAAATGAAAATAAACATTTTGCTGCAAATACGGCAGAGTGACTGCTGCTGGAGTTAATTGGCTCTGTATCTTTAAAAAGATGACATGACTTTCTTGTTGCCAGAGATTAATTCCTGATGATTTATCGGAGTTAGTGTGAGTCCTTCACCCTACCCTGGATATAAGAAAGGTGACAATAGCCTATGAACCGTCAGATCGGGCGCAAAAGCCTAAGGAACACACGCTACACAATAATTTAACCTGAGCCTTGTGTGTTGGATTTTACATCACCATCGTTACACTTCCTCTGCTAGTAAAAAATAAGATTAGTTTGCACACTATCTGAGAATATATACATACATATTACATATATATATATATGGAGGACAGACTGGTTATGGAGCCTTTGATAGGTAAATATTTATAATACAACTACATATTTCTGTGCCTTATAAAAAAGTATATGCTGTTGCAGAGTTTCTAAAAACCCACAGTTTTAGCTGGGGTGGCTAAAACACTGCCCAGACTAAAACATAAATTGTATGTTTTGGCATGGGGAAGGTTATAAGAAGAAAAAACCATGATTCATCAAAGCACCTTTGGAGCAAAGCCATTCTGTAGCCTGGGGTTATTGCTCGCTGCTACCACTTGTCCTGTTTGTTGCAGTGTTTTTTAGTTATTTATGCCTCATGAAGAAGCAGTGGCCTTTTCTTTTTGATCCACGGGACACAGTCCCCCATGCCAACAGAAACCTGAACGGCAAATATCTGTGTGTTCGAGATGTAATGGTGATGAGCACTCCGAAGCTGACAGCAGCTATTATCCTTCAGCACTCTCCCAGCACAGGTACCAGCAGCGCTTGAAGGGGGGGCGTCCCCAGGCAAGCCCCACTCTTGCCCCTAGGCTCGGTGCAGGTCCCGCAGACACCTGCGGCTGACCTGGGAGCCGAAGCCTGGGCTGCTGGCTCTGGGGCTGCGCTGTGCCCTGCTGAATGCACTCCCCGAGCATATCCACAATTATTACTGATTGCAAAGAGAAAACGAACCGTCCTGGCATCTCCAGGCCCCCATTCAGTGATGTTCAGGCATCTGCCAAGTGTAACGTCCTCTTCCCCTTGGGGCGGGAGCAAGTTCCCCTTCCCACGTCTGCCGGAGAGCCCTGTCTGCTCGGAGGGACCCAGGATTCCAGGCAGAGCTTTCCCATGCCATCGTCCCTCAGAATAGCTCTGCTCTCCGTATTTTTAGCAAGGCTCTAATGGGCCATTATGTTTGATTTTCCACTGTTTCCACCCTAGCTTGAATCCTGCTCCTCAGCAGTCTCCCTGTGTTTCTGCTGGCATGTCTGGCCAGTGGTGGCAGGGATGGGGGACGCAGGGTGGAGAAGCCTTAGAGATGGTAGCTCTGGCAGCAAGAGCTGCTTTGCATACTTGGAGTTGTACAAAGCTGATTTTCTGAGAGAGAGAAAGACAGAGAAAGGGGTTTCTGTAAGTAGCGGAGACAATGAGAACAAGGCAGGCACTATGCCAAGCATGGGATGGCTGCCAAAACACATATCATTAGCTTGGACCAGCTATAAGCAAGGAAATGAGAAACATATGTTGGAGAGCAAGGTTAGGAGCGAGGGACTATGGGTCAGTGACAGTCGTCCGAAAACTTTTCCCTTGTTCTTCAGCTGTGGCCCGATGGTGTCAGATGTCACTCTGACAGCCTTCATTTCTCATGACAGCCGGGCTTATTTTGGCCTGGTTGTTTTTTGTTGTGTTTTTTTCCCCCTCCCCTAACGGGAGTTATTGAAAGGAAGAAGAAAACAGACAGAAAGCCTTTGCAATTTTTTTTTCCTACAGTTATGGGAAAATAACCTTGTTTTCTGTGATGTTTTCTGAAACCCTCACCCTTTATAAAATAACGGTGTCTCAGGACTGGGATTCTGCCTGGCCCTGGTGAAAAGAAAAGGGTGGGTAGTGTATTCCTAAGTAGTTCTTGCTGTTCTTTCTTAAATATAATTAGATGCACCTCATTACCTCAAACTAAAGGCCTTTTGTACTTCTTCAGGGCTGTGTTTCCTGAAAGCCGTGGTGTGCCATGGCTTGCAGCATCCCATCTTATTTTATCACAGTAACAGTGTATTTTTAACATTTTTACCCTTTATCCAAGCTGTTTGCAGATTATTTCATTTTTCTCCAAAGACCGCACGCGGATGGTATGTTACTCACTGCCATTTAATGAAGTGTTTGAAGTTCCCGCTCTCCTTCCCAGCACCATTATGTCTCTCCTTCCTTTGATGGAGCTTTCACTAGATATCACCTCAAATACCATTGCTACTTCCCTCCCAAGGCTGAAATATTCCCAGACAGAGAAAAGCCTACGGGGGATCTTAGACAGCATCCCTAGAGACTTTTGTTTGACTGCTGTTCTGCAGCAGAGTCCATCTGAGCTCGGCAGGTCCCTCCACTTCCTCAGCGCAGCGCTGAGGGATGAGCCCCTTGTAACATCTGATAGCCTCAGGCTGGAAATGGAGAAGAGGTTAATTTTGCTTTGGCGCTTGGAAAAGTGTGTGGAGCAGAAAGAAATGCAGGGACGCAAGGAGAAAGATCGGCTATAAGAAGCCAAGCACCATCCCTGCCAGAAGACCCCGGCACCGCCGGAGGATGCCAGATTGCAGGTGCCAACGGCGGCACCTGACCTGCACTGCAGCATGGAGAGCGGCGGCGAGCAACACGTGCTGGGCCAAAGAGCGGCCTGGCCCCTGCGCCAGCTGTGTGTGCTTGCCACCAGTGGGACATCTTGTTTGTTTGCTTGCTTACACATGTAGAAATTTGCTCCTTCATCATTTGCTTTTGCGTACATCTCATGGAATACAACTGCTCTTGGCTCGCACGCTATTTGTTTTGATTCAGAATAAAAATCTTCATCCCCAATCTGCCAAAAGGTTGTCAGCCACGGTTCACATACTATAGCAGACAAAGTACAAACCTACCCAATATAAACTTCTGTATCTATATCTACACATTTGTCTGTATAGGGGCCTCCGAGTTCATGCCGGAGAGCTGCTTCAGTGTTAATTTAGGAGGAAGAACAACAAATGGAATCAACCATGCAGCACCTGGACCTTCTGCGAAGGTTCCCTGTTCAAATCACAGATGTGAAAGGCTCCGTTTGGTTTAACAGGAAAACTACAATATCAGTTGTTTGACAGTGCGGACTGGCTGTTGGGCACCTGGTGTCTCTACTTTCCCATTCTGCTGCGCTAGCAGCAGCATGATGTTCTCCATGCCCCTTGTTGAGGGTGTGTGATTGCTCTAGTGCAACGCACGGTGTTTTCCCTCACAGGGCATCACGGGCATGATGTACGAATACACAGAAGGCTGGTTTTACAGTGTCTTCTACAGCACTGGCTGTGGCTTGCCTCGTAGGAAACCATCTGGCCACCTCTTGCCTTACACTGCGGTTACCCTTGCTCTCTGAACCCTGAAGAGCTTTAGCCGCTTTGGAACCAAACTGATTTAAAACTGTAGCGTTTGGTCTCGAGCAGGAATGTCTCGGTTGAAACTGGAGTCTAATGCACAAGAAGTCAACCCAGAGATTTCATTCTGGACTACGGTCTAAGAAGCCACACTAAAACAGAAATGTTTTTACAATATACTTCCCTTTGCATGATATGACTATGAAAGCAGTCTAAAAAGAAAAATAAATACCTCCACGTAAACATGCACAGTAGAAAAAAAAAAATATTAATGTATGCAATGATGGCAGAATAAGCAACCTGAAGAGAGGACACTGGATAGTCAAAACTTGTAAGTCTTGAATTGCAAATTGCCCCCAGTATGATTTTTCAGTTGGATGACATAAAACCTCAGATCTAAGTTTCATCAGGCTGGCTCAGTGAGAGACAGTGCTGCACAGCACTCTGGACACTGTTGCATAGAAAAGTCCTGAGAAAAGCACAATGCAATATATCATGCCTAAAAATTTACAAGAAGCAGCCTAATTCTAATGACTTTTAATGCTTTCCATGCCCTAAAGCCTGCTCCGAGAGATGGGCAGCCCCTGTGAGGCCCCTGGGGGAAGCCAGAGTATCAAGCTTTGAGGGAAACGGATGAGGTCCAGCATCAGGTTTGAAAGGAAAAGGGAGATGACGCAAAGGTCGCACATGGACTGACTGCAGGCAGAGACCAAGGCCGGGTGAGATGCGATGAGGACAGAGCTAGCGCAGGAGGAAGACAGGCTCAGGCTGGGGATGGCCATTACTGCACTTAACTCATGCCCTGTGCTGGCTGCAGCCAAGGAAGAGACATTACAGGTGTGTCATTCCTAAGCACTTTAACTGACCCACTTCGAGGAAGGGACTGGCACAGCATACCGGCGCTGACACTTGTTTTTTCTCAGGCAGAAAGTTAAAATGCTTGGAAATAATATTCCAGTCTCCCCATTTCTGCGGCCTGGGCTGGGCAGAAGCTGCGACAGTTCTTACAAGTGCAGTGTCCTCCCCCATAAATCTCTGCTCTGAAAAACATCTGCAATATAATTTTTTAAGGATTTGATACTTTAACATACTATCTGTAAATACGATATCTTTGATTTTTAAAACACCATTAAAAAGACTTGCTGGCAAATTTAATTTTTAACAAAATGGGAGAAAGGCATGCTAACTGTCAGTTTTCAAATACCGCCTGCTTTTCACATAGCCTTGACTTGTAAGATGACCTAAGATTAAATGGAAGTTTTAAATAGAAACCTGTAAGCGGCGGTACTTGGGCTCAGAGTGCCCAGCCAACTTCACCAGCACAGACCCTGGTAACTTCCAGTCATCACAGCCCAAGAGACAGTAACTGCTTCCTTATAATTACATGCAGTGTTCATGGTTCTTCGGTTGTTGGTTTTGGGGTTTTTTTTTGGTTTTGTTTTGTTTTTTTTGTTTTTTTCCTGAAATGAGGTATAAAGTGAATACGACTGATATAGGGGCCCAAAAGCAATATATACCATAAAACCTGATGTGATACCCAAGTTTATTGAGGAGATATGTATCCTTGATTTCAGTAGATACATTCAACCAACAGGGAATTTGGCTTAAGAGTCTAGGTTCTTCACAAAAGAAAAACAAACAATACTCTAAATCTACCACATTTTTGGAAATCCTTGGGAAAGTAGGTATTAACCTCTAAGTGAACGATAAGTTAAAATCGAAGTTGATGATACACATTAGCTCAAAGACACTGCTGAGTTCTGGAGGGCTGTTCAATGTGGAACATATTTCAGCTCATATTTTATCCCCTCCAGGGATGCACTTTGTGGCAAGCATCGGGTATTTTCAAAAGCTTAATTTTCTTCTCTAAACTTAAAATCACATTAATGTGTTTAATTCAGATTTACAAAGCAGCAGGTCACACAGATCCAATAATATGGATTTGCCAACAATTTTGAACAGGAAATTAGGAGTTCTAGATAACCATTAATTACATTTAAAGGCACTGACTTCAGGAAAACTTCTTCCCAAACCACTATTAAGACATAATTCTGTTTTCTCTGCTGCTAAGGCTGGCCTAAGAAGGTCCAGCCATTTCCATGCACGCCTTTATTTCTGGAGATGGAAGGGAAGGCTTTGTTTGGCTGGAATTTTTTAAACCTTGGTCATCTCACTTGTGGTTTTACAATGTGGCTGCAGAAACAGTTGTATCAGCACAACTGCAGAGATGGCAAACCACGGCGTGGCAATGGGAACTGCAAGTGTAGGCAGAGTGTCTGGAAGCGGCAATGTCGAACTTCAGCCTCGACGTGTGATGCTCTGTGTTCCACAGAGCAATATAGAGGCTCACAGGGCTATGGGTATCCAGACATGACATGATGGCCCTTGTTTTCTTAAAAAGAGCTTCCTCAGAGGTTTAAGAGAGATCCATCAGCTGCTGGCTACCTGCTCCCAGGCTGAAGGTTGTTGAAAAGGGCTTTTCTCCCACCCCTTCACAGGTTCTGTTCCTCGTGTGTGGGAGCTTCCTGACCTGTCACCCCGCTTGTACCGAGAGCCACAACGGGCCAGTGACTGAACTGGGCTGAGAAGACCAAAGGGAAACCAGCCGGGGAAGGGAGGCACAAAACCCAAAGAACCCTTACCTTCCTTTGACTGTCTGAATTATGATGATGTTAATGCAAGACAATATCTCAAAACAGATACTGCTTGATTAAAATTACAGACTCCAGGTAGAAAACATCCAAGCAGAACTGAGATGTGGACTAAGGAGAGAGACTAAGTGAAGCTGTGCAGTATTCATTACAGTCTCAATTGCATATTTCAGGTTTTACTCCACTCTGAGTAAGAGTAACAAAGAATTCAAGC
Source organism: Microhierax caerulescens (assembly GCA_035590215.1). Lineage (NCBI taxonomy): Eukaryota > Metazoa > Chordata > Aves > Falconiformes > Falconidae > Microhierax > Microhierax caerulescens. The sequence continues at coordinate 22,770,416 of JAVJGJ010000033.1, read as the reverse complement.
AGCTTCAGCCACTGTAGATGGATGCAGTAGGACTTTCACTTTTCTCTGGACTTGTTAAAAGACACAGAGGCTCCATCCGCAGGGCTGGAACCACTCAAATCCGACCTTATTTCCTTTTTGCCTGTATCTTGTTATTTTCACTATATGGTCACATGTAGTTATTCCTCAAATTATTATAGATGTGTGCAGTAATATTTCATGTATCTTATGCTTATTTATATCTATTTAATTAGCTTCCCCCAGGCAGAGTTGTGATGCATTTGAGGTGAGAGTAAAGATGTTTTACATAGTATTTGCTATCAGCAGGTAAAGGTTCTTGCTATTGTCCATATTGGACGACAAATAACTACTGAATGATACAGGAGGGTGTTAGTGTTGGTTTGCATTTGCATGGAGCAGAAACTCGGCAGACAAGTCCTTGAGCAACTTGATCTAATTGTAATTGCTTTGAGCAGGGGCTTGGCCCAGATGATCTCCAGAGGTCTCCTCCAGCCTAAATTATTCTACGATCCTCCCCTGATTTTATTTTCTGCTTTTACACCACATGTTCCCTTAGCAAAACAAAACGACTTATCTAAAATGCCTCTGTGATAGCGTGTCATCAGGTGGTGTTATTTAACACAAACCTATGGCACACAAACCACTATAAAGCTGCACTGCATGTATGTGTGTGTGCATGCACATATATACATACCTCAGTACCTATCAATAACAGATCATATAAAAATACAATCCCTGTATCTTCAGGGGTGTTTATCAAGCAATAAACTAGCATACATTAAAAAAATTTAAAATGTCAGACTGAAAATCGAGCTGACTGAATATTAAACAAAATTTCTGATGCAGGCCCTGTAACCACTTAAAGACTGGAAAAACAAGAAGGTGTAAACAGACCAAGAAATATCTATATATCTATAGATATAATATTTGCATTTGCATTTAGCTTGAAAACAGAAGCAGCCAAGGTACAGTATAATTTCTCTCTATCCCTGTAAAGTCTCCCTGAAAACTTCAGGCTGATGTCAGCATTCCTTTTCATTTTGTCTTTTCTGAAGGATTTATCAGGTATTTTTCCTACTGCGCTGAGCTACTATCCAGGCTGCATCTGGGAGCCTGTCTGCTTCCATCCGCCTCTGAGGCTGTCGATGTTTCTGGTCACACGCCACACACCATCTCTAGCTATAAAAATACACCGAGGCTTCTAAAAAGGAAATTATGCTCAAGTCTATAGAAATGACTGTTCCTGCACCCAAGCGAGCTTCCTCTGAATTGTTTCCAGTGCACGCATTTGTCTTTGGATAAAGATGCAGTTTCGAAGCAGACATGTACATTACAACCTCGTGAGAGGAGAGACATAAACTAAAGGGCAGCCTGATCATTTCTTCCTGACTGGGGACCCAGCTTTACTCTGGAATATCACAACCTAAAGCTTTGTAGAATTTTATTTGTGTTAAGCACAAACAAGAATAAAGAGATGTCAGGGAAGAGATGCCCTGCAACCATGGGCATCTTACACAGAAGGCTACAACAGTGCAAAACCAGCTGTTCATGGCAAGGAACAGTACAGAATGGTGCACCTTTTCCCGTGAGAAGCCCACAAATAGAAACTCCCCCAAAACAATGTGGTTTGCATTCGCAAGATGGGCTTCTTTCATTGGGAGACTGGGTTTAATTTACCAGAGATGATGGTGTGAGCCAGGATTAATAGCTTTGTACAGAAGGATACACACACACACACTGCCATGAGACAGTATGATCCAATGGGATGTCACAGGCTCATCAGGAGAGAGCTCAGACCGGTGCCTCTGATCCTGCCATCGACCCTTCACACGCCTTGGGCAAGCTCCATCCCATTCATGACTCTCCTGCCATTTCTTCCCTTAGGGGCCTAACACAAGCACATAAATTGTAGGGGACAGATGCAAAGAAGTGTTTAAACCCTGAGCTTTGGGAGAGGAATTCACAAGGCCAAGTTACTCGACTGAGTCTCAAGCACAGTGAACGGGGAAGGATCCGCAGGCAGGCTGAGCCGGGAGATGCCAGAGCCAGCCCTGTGCAGGCAGGTATACCTGGCACCCCGGCACCCCACGCGGATACGGGGCTCCAGCTGTGGGCTTGGTGTCCCTGTGGAGCTGGTATGCTGGGTTCAGAGCTGCGTGTTACGTTTTGGCTGCCCCTTGGGCACAGATGATGAGCCATCTCTGACGTGAAAAGGGAAGAGGGTAGCGTGGATGCTCGCCCTAACAGCCTGCTGGTACGAGTGCTGGAACAGTTCAATCTCCTCTCCCGCCTGAGGTCCCTCAAAAGTTTATCACTTCTACACCGTGGGCAGGAAACATCCCTGGAGGCAGCAGATATGAGTTTGAATCCCGTGGGGCTGAGGGTGTAATTCCAACCAGCCCCCCGCCCGGCACGTGCTCGGACCGCTCTCCCCTCTCTCACTCCGGGTGGTAGCCCAGCCCCGTGCCAAGCTCCCCGGGCACCCAGAGGCTCGCTGGAGGACACTGCCTTTTCCCAGGTCAGTCTCTCGTGCCCCTGCTGCTGGGAGGCAGATGTAACGAGGACTGTTGGTGCTATCGCACGGCCATGCTGACAGTCCCTCACTTTTTAGGAGTCTCCCCCGCGCCACCACGAGTGGGGCTGACAGCACATGGGAAGCCCGCAGCAACAGCACCTTTCACAGCAACACCCCTTGCCTTGTGGATTCCATGGTACGAAACATCCAGATTACATTAGAGATCTAGTCCCTGCTCTGAGCATCTTAAAATATTCGGCACTGCCAAGCATGTGCTTTAAGACCACTGGCTTTAATCAAATACCGTTGATCGACATAGGCTGCTCCACCTGTCGCTGTTCGCGGACGGTGATCACACGCTGGCGGAATGGGGTCCTGCGGACGCACCACAGCTTGCACACGTCAACAACGCCACAGGTAGTGGAAGCAATCATTTAGATTTTTACCTTTGATATTGCCATATAAGTCAGATTCATAACTACTAGAATATGTAAACGACAGACATGGACTGTAAATCGATACCTGAAAAGCATTGCAACAAGCTATGACGCCAGGAAGACGAAGGTGTGACTGCCCAGAGCTGAAACAAATCTGATCCTACTGCTGTATGTAGTAGATGCAAAAATAAAATGTAAGACCAATTTTACATTATTATGTACCAAAAAGACACATGCTCCACTGATATGGGGGCCACCTCTGTCACCAGTTTAAATGTTTATACTCTGGAATCAGGAGCCAGGACTAAGGAAGGCAACAGTAATAGATTAGAGAGAGAGTCATTTCTTAAGTACAAACAATACCAGAAAATGTTAGCCCAAGTCCTGGAGCTACCTAACTGATAAGAAAAGAAGCACAGCTGAAGAAAGGCTATACATAATTATGATTTTCTCAGGGCAGCTGAGAATATATTTACAGACTGACGATGATCTCAAGGGTTCTTTTTGGCAGGCAAGGATCAGACGTATATCCAGGACAGGAGAAAGGGGGCACAGCGTCTGCTGTGTTGGTCTCAGCGTGGTCTAGGTATTCCTGATGAGCAGGAATCACCTAGGAGCTGGCAGCAGGTCAGGTTGTAAATATCTATGTAGAAGCAGCTTAGCGAGACCAAGAATGTGAACTTGGGGAAAAAAAAAAGGTATTTTCTGGGCTGACAACCACCATTGTTTGTTAATGAATGAATTTGGAAATCACTGTATTTAATTTGAATGTAATCAAATGCTTTTAAATACCAAAAATTAATATGAGCACCTGCCTCTTGTAGAACAAAGCAATGCATTGCAAATATTTAAATTTCATAACTCTTTCTTTATTCAGGTACTGACATTTTTTGCTCCCTGTTCCAGCTTAAAAACTTAGAACCCAGCAATTGTGTTTAGGGCTGAGATGACAAATATTCATCAAGCACATTGCATTTTTGCTTTAATCTGCTAGATGATATCATAAGGCCCTCGGGTATTAAGAAACTTGCAAGTTCTTTAGAAGTTTAAAGGCATGATGTAAAATATTTTGATCCATCTATGAACTGAGCTTGCTTCTCTTCGCATTTGCTTCTCCGATACACTAGTGATGTGTAGAGAAACTATAGTTCAGTATATTCCTTTCTTGACAGGATCTCAAAATAGTTTTAATCTTTTCTGACGATACAGCTATTAATGGAACAAGCATCATAATTGATTAATACAGGTACTGACCTTCTCCAGTCATATATACTGGGCTGTACTTGGGTAGCTGCTGAGGAGCTGTATAGATTAGACACCGTGAGCAGAGGAGTTGCTTCCCAAGAAGGGTAAAGGTAGTCAATCTACAGAAATGTCAGCCTGCGAAGCTGGAAGAGTCGGCACGAAGGCCACCCTAAACATGCCACGTTTAACTCTGGGAGCACAGGCTTTACTTCGTCAAAAGCTCGTGACTTTGAGCTAAGAGTGTCCAGGTGGGAAACACAGCGCAGACGGCACTGGCAGTGTGCTAAAGCCAAAACCACCGAGCAACCGAAGTAAGAAAGGCCGAGATATGCCAGAAGGATTTAGTTCGGCATTACCTTAGCCAGAGCCTATACAAATGGAGTTGGTTATGAATTGTACTGGACGTTTCTTCTCGAGACAAATAAGGCTCAGAACACTTTGGGTCTGTGTTATCACTTTCTATTCTGCTGGGAAATTTAGCCACTAGAAACCCCCGAATCTATCACTTGGCAAAGGAGCAACTTTAAAGTTAGTAGTTGAGCCTTTCCAGGTAAAATGAAAGGTGTGAGGAAAGCAAACTGACAGAGGAGGACTCGGGCATGTAATCACTTTCCTCGTATGGGAGGTTAGCCATCAAGGCTTGGTCCTCACCAGTTCCCTGGGCTGCTGCTGCTGCAGCTCGAGCCGACGGTGCAGTGAGCCCCGCGTCACGGGCTGCAGCGGCGGCACGGCAGCCCCGCAGGAGCAGCACCGGCGCCCGGCTCGCTGCCTCCCTGACGGCCACAGGAGGAGGTGGGGACACTAATGGAGAAATCTGACTGTGGTCACCATTAAATCCAACACAGGATTTTTAAAACGATGTAATTAATAAATTTGCAAACTGTTCACGGAACAGTTATAAGCAGTCGCACCTTGGTTTTTTTTATTTCATTCAAATGTTTCATAGAAAGTTATACACTGCAGTATCAGGCCCTACAAGAAAAGCCCCTGGGTAGTTTAATTATTCTTGTAAGCAAGCTACAGTAGAAGCTATTATTTTGAAAAACAACTACTACTCTCTCAAAAGTTTGATAATTTTGAGATTTTTTGACAACTTAGTTTCTCCAAGGAAAACTGTGTCTTGATAGTTATAAAAAAGGATTATTAAGAAGAGAGGGGCCAAGGAAGAACATGCTGTAATTTTTCAATACCGGGCAGAGAGAATAAATGCAGTCATTGCAGATACCACACTCAAACTAAAATGGGCTGGTTTCTGTACGTGCATAGCACTCTGGAAACACCTGGATGGATGTTTGGGCAGTGGCCGAGTAGCCTACAATTGAATAAGGCAACAACCCAAAGCACTGCGACGTTTCATGCCAGCATACACAAATGTAGGTTTAAAATCTGAATCTTTTTTTTTTTTTTTTACTTTTCTTTACTTTAAACAGTAGTATCGCTTTGGGCACTCAGATGCTTTATCCAGACTACCTGTGCTGGTGCTTTTTACGTCTGTGATTCTGCAGAACCAGGAATAGCACAGCCAGTGGTTGCAAGGAAGACTTACTCTGAGAAGTAACAAATACTTCCTAGTTCCCTTTCTTGGGATTTAACTGAAAAATGGAAAAGCTGAACCCGAGAAAAACGTAACCCTTCTGTTCTAGAAACAGAACTGCCGAAGAAACTGCCATAGTCCAGAGACCACAATTCAATGATGTTTGGTACTTTACTAGGTTATAAAAAGAAATTAAATTAAGAGAATTTATTTTGCCTCTCCTTCAGGCTGTCCCACAAGTAGTTACAGAACTGTGTAGAAAGGTGCATGAAAAATTAAGAAATAAAGACTGTTTTACAGAAACTCATGTTCCTCCGTACCTAACAGCATAATCCATTCTCCAATTTAAAACACAAATGTCTTCCACGGCTTTGAAAACAATCGTGTCCTTCATAAGCAAAACAACTACATAGCCGAGAAATCTTAATGGAATATCTTTATGAAGAGAACGTATTAATGAAAGACGTATCTTATATAGAAAGAGTATCTTTGTGGGTAGCTGAGATTATTTGGATGAAACACTGAACCCAGTATGAATAATAAATACAATAAGTTTTCTCTCAAAATTCATCAGATTTATAATAAGGACATAGAAATGTGAAAAAAGAATATAATTACTAGATCAATATTTTTTATAAAGTAGGTATTCAGTTTGTGTTCAGAGGTCATCACACTTCAAAAGTATTTTCATCTAAATGCTTTGTTTCCATCCTGTGTTAGATGAAGTCTGAGAATTCCGACCTAGCTGGTAACTCCAGAGAATGTATAGATACTTTTGAAAGTGGAAACTATTTTCATGCTTATAAGTAATTCTGTGGGAGTGAATGTATTTGCAGCTTCCAGGCCAAGCAGGATGACCTTTCCAGAACTTGTAAAATCAAATCACACAAAAATAGATTCAAGACTTGCTTAAAATGAACTGCTTGAAAAAGAAGCCCATGAACTGAAACACTGGAAGAAAACAGAACATGCGCTAGCAAATACACTTGAAAACAAAATTTTAAACTTAGAATGACAGTATTTATGTCTCTGGCCCTCTCCTTCTCTTGCACTCTGCCATTTCTGTATCATTCTTATCAGAGCTCTGTCAGCCCCTAAACTGACATTTTCCCATCCTGATCATTCCCAGGATAGAGAAGAAGGAATTTTTTTTTTTTACTTGGCTGATGCAAACAGCCAATCATCCTACAGAGAAACGTCAAGGACAGTTCGGAGTCCTAATCCCTGACCTGCCTGCCCTTTCCTAACTAGCTATTGACATTGAACTTAAAAAGCTGCAATGCTGAGATGAGATAATGAATTCTGTTTGCTTTTGGTGTGCAAGAGGAAGAGGGCGAGATAGGGGAGGAGGAAGGGCTCTTGATGTAAAGGCTCTGTTATGGTGCCAGCCTAACTTAAATCTCCTAATATCTGAAACTTGTTTAAGGAAAATAACCGGAGAAATAGCCACTGTTTTTCCCCTGGGGTGCAGCGGGTGGGAAGGACACCACAGGTTAAAGGAGCATCGTTAGCTGCTGCCGGCTGTAAGGTACCTGCCGGGAGAGCTCAGCCTGGCCAGCTCTGAGACGCTGGAGATCACTCGCGTGCAGTGAGTGCAGACTCCTTGTGCGAAGCCCAGACTCTTCCTCAGCGCTTTTCCGGGTTCTGCTTCTGCTTTAGCTTCCTGCGCAGGAATGCTGACATTACCCAGCCAGGCCAGGGGACCCCGGACCAGCGAGCTCCCGAGCCGCAGCGAGCTCGCTGTGAGTGCCTGCCTGCGTGCGCTCGCAGCCCCGGCGTCCCACCGAGAGCCCCGCGGCCCCTCGCTCCCGGCCGGGGGGTCCCCGCAGCGCAGCGCAGCGCAGGCCCTGAGCACCTGCTCACGCGCCAGCACAGAGACGGGCCCCACCTCGGCGTCAGCGCTGGCACATCAGGGAAAACGGGAATTACTCATCTGGCCACCGAGCCAGACTCCAGAGTCTTCCCTGTTGCCTTCTAGGATCGAGCGCTGTGCCCTCTAGCTCTGAATTATGTTCTGTATCCCTTTGTATTTTTAAGCAATTTTTTGTTGGTTTGGGAGGATCTAGGAGAGGGTACTTATACTTAAAATTCATAGAGTAGTTCATCTTCACAATGCTTCTGCCCTAACATCACTAACTTTCAAAAAACTCCATTATAGTCTAAAGTGGAAAATTATTAAGTTTTGCTATCATCATCCCAGGAACATTCAACTCTGAACGCCTGCCATCCACGTTTTTAGAACGTTGAGTCAGAAAACCTGTAAATCCTAATGTAAGTCACAAGACTTATTTTTAAATAGCATTTGCTGTTTGTTCTTAAATTGTATATCGATATTTTTACTACATTTTCAATTAAGGGCTCATTAATCACACCCTGAGGGTAATAATTCCTGCTTCTGGAAGGTTAGCTATTTTGTTATTTTGTACTTTTTAGCACTAAATATTTGCAATTAATATTGCAGTAAGCCTAAGATTCTGAGTGAAAACAGTACCATTACTCCTCCTGTTATAAAAAATATGATCAAAAATGTATTTCTAAACCAGTCTTAAAATTCTGAGAATGCCATGAAGATATGGCTCCTCCAGATATTACTAAAGCTAAGCACTGAGAAAAATAATATCAGTTCTAGGATGATTCATTAGGATGAGTGAACAGTTGCACCAAGTTATGTAGCCTTGTGTGAATTTGTTTACTTTCTTCTAAGGCACACAGGATAAGCAGTAGAAAAAAAATACTAAACTCTGCTAACTCTTCCTGGGTATTTAAGTAATTTTGGTAATAGATATTACTGGAACGGAAAAGGAAATCAGAAAGAAAGAAAGAATTGGAGAAATATCTTTCAGCTGTACTTCTAGAAGTATTAGTTTACCAGGTTTTAAAAATTATTACCACTGTTAACTATTAATACTGAAAATCTTTAGCTACTTCTACTAATTACTACCACAGGAAAGCCAGATTTTGCCTTGCCTTATTCTGAGACACTGTAGTATGAAGTCAGCAACCGTGTATGAAATGCCAGCTCTTACAAAGTCAAAAGGACTTGACTGCAAGTTAAAATCAATCCTAAAAGTTTAAATTCTTGCATTCTACTAACGATATTTATGGAGGAATACTGATCAGCTAAGCATTAACCTCCATGTAGCAGAGGGATTAACTATAAAGGGCTATCTACTAGTCTACAAATGCATAAACCATATGAAAACTTGACACAAATTTTGAGATGTAGCATTTTATCTGTTCTGCAACTGACCCTCCTCAATGAGGAAAATTCAAAGTCAAGCTGACAAGTGGGTTTGAAATGGTTATTTGTCAATTTTCTTCACTCCTTGATACTTCTACCCATTCTTTGCAAAACAGAGCAAAACAAAAAAAAAAAAACACCCAAAAAACAACAACAAAAAAATCCAGCTGCTGAAACACAGCTTTTTCTCTCATCTCTTCCCAGACATGCTAATCAACATAATTCATAGTAAGAAGGGAGGAAAATGAACATCCTCACATGGATATTTCATCAAGATTCTGGAGAGCTTCATAAAGCAGCCTCTTTTAGAAACCATGAAATGAAACAAGACATATTTCTGGGGTTGTCAGCAGGTAGATCCACTGGTTTTGTGGTAAGTAATCTCTTTGGGAGGAAGTCTTTGCTCTGATGTCTGTGTTGGATGTTCTGTGGCTCCCCGCAGCCGCACCAGTGCAGGTCTGTTCACTGGAAGAGGAGGCGGTGATGATATTGCTTCTAACAACCAGACTGAAGTATAGCCTGAGGCTATCTTCCAAAGCCCCCTCCAAACAGCCTCTAATTAATTTTAATCCTGCCACTCCAATGAGTCCCAAGAGTGCAGCAACCAAAACAAAAAAAAAACCTTCATCAAGTCATTCAGAAAAGCTTTGACGGCATTGCTTCAAGATTTTAGGGCTCCAAGCAGAAAGCGCTATAGAAAGCTTTTACACGTGATTTTTCCTTCAGTTTCTTTATTTTCTGACCCCAAACCCATAAAAAAAGCCTATTTCTGATGAGCAGCTTAGTTCCCATAGCTCCCCAGGCCCCGTAAGTTCACTCTGCAAGGTGGGTGGCAGGTCTCGGGGACATCAGCCCCACAGTCCCCGGAGCTGCCCCTCTGCCCCACGCGCCCCGGCAGCCCTCGGCCACCAGGCAGAGAGGCTGCTTGCCAACGTGGAAACAAGCCAAACACGACCAACCAGCACTCTGACACGGAACAGCCAGAATCGTAACCTCCGTCTCCACTGCCATCGCTGGCTTTAACACCAGTGAACCACCTGCACGTGGTTCTTTGCTCTCTCTAAGCTCTTAAAACGCTGTGCTTATTTTGTCACACTCTTTAGCAGGAAAGTAGTGACGCTAGTTCTATTTTTGTCTAGCAGGAGTGTTGACATAATTGCTCACGCAGCTGGGTGAATAGGAAATTTTGGGAATATTCTGTAATTTAGCAGTAAAACCACTCTGACATCTCTGCACTTACCCTTCCACCAAAGTTTATGAAATCTGATTTTGCTGGAAGAAACAATTTTCTAAATTTCTAAATCTAAAGATCTGCAAAACCAAATTTTAGATTTGCATGCGCATAACAATATTAGGAATGGAAAACGTTCATAAATAGAACGGAGGTTTCATTAACAGGGAGGCTCAAGAAGACAAGTACTAGCCATTACACTGTGATTTGAATAGGTGGCAAATATTTCCTTGTGAATCACCTTTGCAAAAAAACGTATTCCTCTTGGTTTATTCGATTTTATATGCTGAGTGGAACGAGCTAAGTTTTAAGGGTTTCTTGGGAACAGGACTTTTTTGGCTGGAGATGTTTGTGTGAGGAGAGAGATATGCTGAAAACAGTCTGTTAATGACATATCAGAGAAAGGAACATGAAAGAGGACTGGATTAAAAATGCACACCCCCATATGCACACCCATTACATACACGTTGTAAGTCGGGGGCCATACAGTATGTTTCCCCACATTTCCCCACATTGATTCAGTATCTAGAACAGACGTACATATTTTTTCGTCATTGCTCAATACATGGCCCTGTTTATTTACTTTATACGATTCAAACGCTGCCCTGACATCCAAGTTATTAAATTCCTTGTAAGCTTTTCTTCAAATCCCTTGTGATACAAGGTGCTATTATCACCTCTACTTTACTGACTGCAGAGCTGAGATCTATAGTGATTAAAGGAAATGTATCTTCTAACTGTGGATGACTAATTAAGAGAGGTCTACAAACTGTTTTCTCAGAACACTCCTTATGTGTCCAAAATGGTCTTCAGTAGCAGTTCGGAGCACAAATTCAGACCCCTACATCTCAAATGAACCATGAAGAAATTGAAGAATACCCAATTAGTAACAGTCTGTGAGAAGTTAGGTTGCAGTGAATTAACTAGCATCACAAAGGAAAAAAGGTGGCAAAGGAAGGGAAAACAATCAGTTTTCCAAGGCAGCATTCAACCATCTTAACCATCAAATAATCCTTTCTTCTCCTTTTCTTAGGCTGATTTGCTACTTCCAGCTTCTGGAGCCGACAAAAGAGGAGTCCTCCAGACAGCAACGTCCTCCACCACACACCCTGGTCCTTCCTCCTCCTCCTCTTGCTGGCCCCAGCAGGGGTCACTCAGAGCCCAGGAACGACAGACTGCCCAGCGCTGCTCAGCTCGGGATGGGCAACCTGTGGCTCATGCTAACACCATCGTCATGTGTCACCACCCAATGCCAACGTTATTTGGCATTTTTATTACCCCCGTTCTTCCAACATTCACGTTGTGCCCAGCACGTGGCACCCTGGCTCTGGTCAGCACCACCTATGTCCATGTCCATCAGGAGGCGGATGGTGCTGACTCAACCTCCTCCTGCGTGCAGCAGCCTCCGTTCCTGGGGAAAGGTGGTGCCAGCCACATCGCCTCGCTGCTTCAGTACAGAGGCTGTGAGAGTCTAGATATGGATGATCTCACCTCACTCACCCCCCCACTTTGCTGGTGACGATCCCCTCTGTCCCCAGCAAAGTGCCAGACCAGGACAGACCCTACGTGCAGTCATGGAGCCCACGTTACACTGAAACAGAAGCCTTCTCACAGGGAAGGGATGAGAAGCACCCAACACAACGTTATTCTGCAGCTTCCACCATGGGGCAGAGATGCCAAACAAGGAAACACCAAAACCACAGAAATTCCCAAGAGCATCGCACACCTCTAGGGCAAATGCCCCAGTGTGGTACAGCACGAAGCAGATCAGAGCTGAAACTGAGGGATGATTTCTACACCTGGCTGAAGTGTGCCCAATGGAGCCTTGTGGGCATCTGTTCAGACCTAACCCCAACCTCCTGGACATGTGAGAAATGCAGGATTTGGAGCTTTCTGTAAAACTTACAATATAGCCAAATGTTTACAGAAACCGCAAACAATAATACCTGACAAAAAATCCACCCTCGGTCAAATGTAAGGTTTGAAATTTGGCCTGGGGATTTCTGGAAAAAAGGTCGGTAGAATTCCTTAATATAAACAAAACAATGTATCCCTAAGGTTTTTTGGTGGTGTTTTTTTTTGTTGTTGTTGTTGTTGTTGGTTGGTTGGTTTTGTTTTTTTTCAAGGAATGAACTACTTTGGTGGAGAAAAAAACCAGAAAGCCTGTGGCACACACGGAGAATTTCCAGTGTAAGTGGTTTATGCCTGACAAAGGTAGAAGCTGCTGAAAATAGCATTTCACCATGGGAAGGATAACTACCAAGGTCTTGCGCTGTGAGAAACTAGCACAGGATGTCTCAGAATACATCCACAGGACAGGGATACTGGCCAGACCACAGCAGAGTACGCACGCAGTGGCAGCAGTGGCAGCGGATGACTTGTGAGTGCGATGCTGAAAGGCAGAGAAGCTCTGTGTCCCCAGCCCAGAGGGCAGGGAAGGCTCCTGGAGTCTCCTGGAAACAAGGGGGTGTCCGCACCACACACTGCGCCTGACAGCAGTGAAAGGCTAAAAAGCTGTCACGAGCCTGTAAGTGTTTCCTCTGAGTTTTTCTAAGGAATGGACGATGGAATATTCTAGTTTTACACCGACAGGACACTTGTATGCAAAGAAATGTTTTCTGTTTCCAAGGTCTACATATTCCACTCCATTACATTCCTTGAGATTTTTTAGTATTTACATGCTACCCTCCTTGCAAACAATGCTGTAATATCTGGAACACTCCAAGTGTCCGTGCCAAATACAGTGATTCATTGCACTGCTTTAATAATGGGCAAGAAAAGAGGCTTTTGAGTTCTGTAACCCATAACAACTTCGAAAAGAACAAAGGACCCTCTCCAAAGTCACTGAAGTTAATAGAGCTCTTTTCACTAAAGCCTAACCTGAGTTTGTTGAATGACTAAATATAAGCTCCCTGCCATCTCACTCAAGATATTTCCTAGCTGTGGCAGTAGTAGCTGCTCATTTTCTGCATACCACCATAATGAAACAAAATCATGGCAGGTTAAACAAAGGCACTGATGGTCTATAGAGGTGATTGGAAGCAATGAAATGGAACTAGTATCCTCTGAACTGCCTGCTCTCCCCAACGCAGCACACAGCACACCCAGTCTTCCAGAAGGATTTTTCAGTCCTGCATCTGCTTAAACAGTAAGCGTTAATCTATATCAAACAGATCGTTCTCGCACATTAAGGAAACCATCTTCTCTCCTGCTGTTCCAAGGACCACATTTCTCTGGCCACCTCTGACGGAGGTCTGCCCCAGAAGACAACATGGAACCCACGTTTCCTGGCAGCACACAGAAAAGCACAGACAAACGCGTCAAGAGAAAACCACTGAAGGACAGCTAGTCGAACCTGGCTTTTAGGTCTCCTGGGACCAAAGAGCAGCGTGCTGTCTTTTAAACCCATTCCTTTCTACAGGCAGATATGTAGAGAGGATAATAGGTTGATTAGCTATGAAAGGCTGAAGTGGGGGGGCTCTTCCTTAACACAAGAACGCAGGCTTGTTTATCTTTCACAAGACACATTCAATTCAGCGGTATTTCAGTCATTCATTTTGTTTAAATACATTTTATCTCTCTTACATACTCACGTGGAAAAAACTCATCAACTCTAAGAATTCATTCCAGAGAATCTCATAGTTTATGGATTTAAATGAAAGACTCTCGTGGCAACACCCGGCTCGTGAAAATTTGTTTCAGTTCAATGTTTTTCTTCTCCTTTTGGAGCCAACTACTCTTTTTGAACCTGATTTTCTAAGAACCTAATGGGGAAGCGAGACTGCCTGCCTGGCAGTTCCTATCTCACTCCCAGCCTGGCCACTTTCAGCTAAAATTGAAAAAACAGTAGAAGCCTCAAAGACATTTCGCGTTACCACAGATGCTGAGAAGTTTCTTGCCGCTTGAAGGAAATGGCGTTCCCACAGAGAGAGCCCAGCTGTGGCCCAGCCTGCACTGCCGCAGCCAGCAGGGTGGCCAGCACGGCTCTCGGCTGCAGTAGTCACAACACGTTGTGCCTCGCGCAGTCAAAATGCCAGAGATGGAGAGAGCTGCAGGCACTGCCACGGGACAGACGGGGGTTGTAGGGCATGGACTTCACAGAAAACCAGGCCTTCTGCATTCGCCTGCCTCTGAGCAATTCATTTCCCTGTAGAATATTGTATTTCAGAAATGTGCAGTCCTAGGTTAAGAAGGACCTTCTGATACAAACACCGAAGACAAAATTCAAGCCTGTCATAAAACCTTTGATCAGTTTCTTTCAGCATATTGGGAAAGCATTATGAAGCGCTGGATTTCTGTGGCAAATGTTCTGCTGGTGTTTCCCCGCTTGCCTATATGAGATAACCAACTCAGGATGGGTAGATGTGAGGATTACTGGGAATTAGAGAGAGGCTTAAATGACACTTGACGTGAGCTGACATTAGTCCATAGCATGCAAAGGCAGAAAAGCCATGCCCCCTGCTTCATTAGAAAAGTGGATGCCTGCCCAGATCATCACTGCAGCATCCACTGCACGCTAATGGAAGGGGAGGGGGACTCGGAATTCAGGAGGAAGCACACCCGCACCTCTACACTGCTCCTTTGTATTTCAATTTTCTTTGGCCAGTGGGGATGATTTTATAGCATCACAGCAGAACATTATCTTTTATACTTTGACAAAATGAAACCGAGTCCTTGGGATTTTTTCACCCATTGCTCTCTTGGCTACTTCACTGCAGTACTATTTCATTACTTATTGATTTTTCAACATGCTGTCTGCATCGCTGTAATTTACACAAGTTCTGATAGCCCTCAGCGATTCTTAACACCTCAGGGTGAGATCATGGAGTTCACTTGAGATACCAAAGTAGGCAACAAGTTCTTCAGACAAGACGACAAATTGACAAACTTGATAGTCAAGAAGGAAATCTGAGCAGCTGAAGGCATATCATACCCTAAATTGTCAAGATATTTTTCTTAGCCAAATTGAATTAGAGCGAATTTTTACCCCAGGAATTACTCCCACACACAGCTAATAAGGGGCTACAAAGTATATGGCTAAACCCCAAGAGATTAATAGCGCATGTCCCTTACGTGGCAGTTGAACTAATGCTATTTTTGCTGTAATTGGAGATAACCACTGGTCTACAGACAGACTCGTTACTAGAGAATGCAGCTTCACCACAAACAAGGACAGTGAACTACAAAGAGCTTCACTTACGTTGAGGTAAGCAACAGTTTCTTCTTCAAGCACTTTCCCACACTTCTGTCGTGAATAGCTCCAAGCCTCACCTGCGGCAAAGGCAGAGCCCACCTGGACCAGAAAGGACGCATGAACCTGGTGGCTCTGATACGACGCGATGTTGTGAGAGCATTGTATCTTCCATTCTGCTGCTCCAGAATGGGGATGCTTCCGCAAGAAGCTGGCCACTGCTAGCTAACGAGCTCTAACCTAATCAGAGGGCCTGATCCTACTGGTGTCATGCACCCTGACAGCACTTCAAATCACTTCAGGAAATCTGCGTCAATACTGACTGGCATTTCCTTCTTTCTGAGTAAACTACAAAATGCTTGAGACATTTTTAAAATGCCTGTTCCTCTGCAGTTGGAATAACGTTACCAAGAGCAATCTTGACTTTTTAGCCTGGCTTCCCCCTCATTGAACTATAATTTAGAAAAAAAAGATCTATATGGAAATCTGAGGTGACTTTTGGGTAAGGCCTAAAGGCCTCAAGAACAGATGGTGAAGTAAACCCAACAGCTAGAGCTACTATCAATTCTCTTGATACATCAAAATCCCAAGAAAAGTGAATTTCACGACAAGGAAAAACATACGTAAGACTTATAGAATTCACTTAATGAAGGCTGAGAAAATCTTCTGAGAACTTTTATGGGCAGATATTCAGGATATTTTATCACCAGCTGGGTGGATATTTAGGAAATTTTATCACCAGCTGTACTGTAAAGAACTGGTAAAAGTAATACAAAATAAAATGTGTAAGGACCTTCGATGGGGTTAACTGATGACCTGGAAGTATAAATCTTTCTTATGGTAGCATATGTACATATGGCAGAAACACTGTATGGCATGCAGCAGTAAAATCTGAAGACAATTTTTCTCCAAGGTGGCTACCCATTGAGCATCTTCCATGTAAAGCGTAATCAAGCATGATACAGTTGGAGGGGGCATCCATCCAAAAGAAGAGGTAAGTGCCTTGTGGGATGGATGGTAGTGCTCGAAGACTGCCAGTTCAGGTGTCTGCCAGACCCATCTGTAATGGGGGTGATATGAAAATGACTTTGGAACACACACATCAGGATCATGGTGTTCATAAAATCTTGGGAAACAGGGCTGGGACACCCTTCTGGAGGCTGCCTGGCCCCTATCCCTGTACCATGATGTAACCTGACCATCCTCCCTACATATATATATATATATATATATCTGTGTGTGTGTGTATGCCCTACCAACATCTTTCAGCCCTAGTATTTTTATGTGTGGGTGGATTTCACAGTAATCTCAGTGACTTTCAGTTTGGACACGCTGTAAGAGAGCTCTTTACAGGAGTACAGCAGTATCTGAAATAGCAGATAGAACTCCCCATCACCCTGCACACCTTTAACAGACCCTCCGCAAGCTGAAAGATAAAAGGATTTTTTCCACAATCAGGTTGTCATAGAAGTCTGAGGCTCTTCCTGCAGCGCACGTATGAGGGTCTGGCTGATTCATTTGGCTGTACCTCTTCGGGGCAGAGACTGCGTTGCTGTTCTGGGTTTGTATTTTGTCTGGGAGTTCCTCACTGTCCTTAGGCACTGTGAGAGTATAAATAAGTAGAACAAGCCTGTGCCCTGGTGCAGGACTTTCCCTATGAATTCTAGCATCCAAGATGTTAAAAGCAACTTAAAAAAATATTAAAAAAAACCTGAGGCATACAGTATTGAAAAGCTTGGATAGCCGACTAAAGGGGCGTTTCTGTCCTCTGGAAAATACCCCTAATATGATACAGGTATATTAGATTTTATTCTTTCTTGAGCTAGCTCCCACAACAGCAGGTATTGTGATCTCACAAAGTCGCAGAATTCTCTGTTAACAGCAAGATCTTCAGACACTTACTGAGAATTTCATAAATACTTTGGTTGAGAAAAGACATCCTGAATCCTGAGAGCTGCAAATCATCCTACACATCTGGGAGGAGGCACGAGAGGCTGAGGACTGTGAGAAGTGGCCACAGGAAGCCTGGTGGAGCTTGGGTCCCTCCTCGACGGGCAGGTGGGTGCTGACTGCACAGAGACAATGCTTGCAGAAGACCTTATTGTTTCAAAAGATCTTCCAGTGAATGGGACACTGAAGAAGACTATCTGTGTGACTTCATATGCTGATTAAAATGACTCTTTGGGTTTCTCCTCTTTTTATTCTTACACTTCTGAGCTCCGCGTGAGTCTGCATTTGTGCATCCCCTCGGTATAAACAGGCACGAGAAGCCACCAGCCTCGCACAGCCACCAGCTCTCCATGGACTTGTGCCGCGGTAGTGGGCACAGCTGCAGCTTCAAACTTTTATACCTTAAGCCTCAAATCGGAACCAGCGAATATTTACTGGAGACAAAAATCTATTTCTTACAACACTGGATAAACCATATCTAAGGAATGCCACCACCACTACCTAGGGAGACAATGCCAACTACGATACAGACTTCTTCCTAAGGAGAAAGATGAAGGAATAGAAAACCAACTGCCTCATAGCAGAGTGCTCAGCTTTCTGCACCACACATTGCACCTCCAAGCTTCCTGTCCTGCCTTTGGCCACGCTGCTTTCATGGGGTGAGATGGGTTCCAGTATCCCCACCAAAAGAACCAGACCCAGGCCAGAGGCAAGCTGGGAAAGGCTGCAGATGAATCAGCTTTACTGCATGAAAATGAATGAAGGAGAAAAGAGACAAAGCCAAAACCAGAGCAAAGCAGATCAGAAAATGTCCCAACAATTGTTTATAAAACTCCACAGATGTATTGAAAAGCCTGTGAAATTCAACTGCACAGAACCCCTGCTGCTTCTCTTCAGCTGGGCAGCTTCTCATTCCTCATTTTTTTGATAGCACTTTATTTAATCTAAAATGAAAAGTTTTAAATAAGAAGTCCTTTATTTACATAATACTAATTTTCTTTTGGACACTCTAGCAAGCTGCCATCATGAGCTGGACTCTTTTAAATGGGCCTTTAAATGATATCTGCACAGGTCCAGCTGGGCTAATCACTCAGCCCCTCAGCATCCCACATCAGGACGCAGGAAACCAGCCAGACCCGTGATGTCCATCAGGCCTTACTGGGGTAACAAGAGGCTTTCTGGTTTAAGAAAACTTCAGTGATTAGAGCATGAGTATTTCAGTTTGCTGGAAACCAGATTAAAAAATTATGCTTCAATCCAATTTGGATTTTTCAAAATATTGAAATTCTGCATGAAACATAAAACCCACAGTTCCAGGAGCTATATTCATTATAACTATTTAGAGTGATCTGTTGAATAACTCAGGGAATCAAATTACACATAATAACTTTTATATCAAGAATATAAGGGTTTCATAAAACTCAGCTCGTATCTTCTGAAGAGATTTAAGTTTGATGTAAATATTTTAAGTGACAAATAATTTACTTCTTTATAATTTGTCCCAGTGCTTAACTAGCTGCCCTATTACAAATCTACACTCTCCCTCTCTGAGACTGATTTACAAACTTCATTTTTCAGGTGTTGGGAGTTTGATGCATCTTTCTCTGCTTGGTTAAAAGTTCTCTGAAATACATGCTCCCCTTTATACCCTAACTTGTAAAACTTTTGAAACCTCTCATTATCTGACTGCAAGCATCCTTGCATTTCTCCTCAGAAACCAAAACAAATGGGAAAAAAAGGCCAAAATGGGAAAAAAGTCAGTGCAAAAAGAGTTGGCCTCTGGTTTGTGTCACAGAGAACGACACCCTGCAAACCCCACCCCACCCAACTATTAATTATTAATATTTTAACAACAATTACTTTGAAGTACAATTCTTAAGTATCTACTATTTGCTTCTTCAGCGGTGGAAATAGCTCTGAACCAGCTCTCTGGCACTCTCGTGGAGGGAAGGGGGGTGAGTGGTCTGGCACTTGGCGACCTCCTCTGAAGTTCCAACGTGCTGCTTGCAAACCCTTTACGGATGCCTGTAACTAAGGGACTCAAGCAGGACCACCATAAAAAGCCATCTGATTCCAGGGTGAGTAACAGCGATGGCTTTTTCATTCTGTTTTTCGCTGGGAAACCTGGCCGTTACGTTAAAGATGGAAAAACCTTTTCTAAGTAATGCCAAAGCTGTGGAGATAAATACAAAACTTAGAAACCCTGGAACCAGAAAAGGTCTCAAGCTCCTCCAGTGGCCAGACTGGCCTCGCATTGCATGTGCCTTTCTGGGTTTATTTATTTTTTATTGTTTTTTATCAAACTAGTACCTTAAGCTATTGCTTTTAAAAACTGTCAAGTGTTTACATAAGACTATATCTGCAAATGATATTCATACTTACTGAACCACAATGATATATTTTATTCTGTAACTTTAAAGGAAAATATGAACGACCTTAAAGAACCTTAACTGCATCACTTCCTGACTTTGGTTTTTTATAATTCCCATACTACATTAAAAGCTTTTTCTGTTCCACAGATGTCCACTTGCACACACGTATGTGCATGCACACATATTGTTATTTAAAATTTTGATTGCAAGAAACTGTTTACCAATGTTGTGTGAATAATGCCAGGAAAAGATACTCTTCAAAAAATCAATACGTTGAAAGTGCTGTTTTAGGGTTGCAGTAGTTGTTGGTTCTGTTTCTGAGTTATTCCTATTGACCTGAGTTCAAAAACAAGGTATTGATTTATAAAGTACCTTCAGTAAATAAATGGACATTCTTTCTGCTAACCCTAATAACCTGTAGCATACAGAGCGGCGTTTCAGCTCAGCTCAGGAACACGCTGCACAGTGTCGGGAGTTTTCCAAAAGCTGACAGACTTTTTTGACAGAAAGGGTAATGGAGAGAACGTTACGAAAGCAACACGATTGACTGGGTCTGGGCAGAAATTAAAAGAGGGGGAAGTGAGAGGGCGATGACTCTTTTTTAAATAAAGTCCTGCAAATTATTAGGTTTGTTGTGGATTTGCGAGTGACATTTGGGAAAAACTTGACTAGTTTTACCTGTTGGTGTGCACAGAGATTTGTCTCTGCTTGTGAAATGTTAGATGTATTTCTAACTTTCCTGATAAATGCATCTTTCCCTGCCTGAAGGATAAAGTCCATACAAATTTGTAGATACGGGTTTTAATTTAAAAAGAAAAGGTAATTGCCAGCAGGTATTAGAATAATGTTGCTACATCTAAATTGGCAACAGTGTACAAGCAGGAGCACCTGGACGAGCGACTGGTACCCTGCAGCTTGACACCACCACCGCAAACCCTGGCAAGCCAACCTGGCTGGCAGCGCGACCGTGGTGAACCGCATCCAGCCAGCGACTGCCACTGCGGCACAGCACCGCGGCGCTAACCGCCTGCACCCAGGGATTGCATTAGGCTTTTAACGTCTGCTACAGCTGCGCTCTCCTGACTTTGGGATTGCCACCACAAGTACGCCTGTCACCAACACTGCGCTATTTTATCAGGTACCAAGCTTTAGAGAGCCAAATATCCCATATTTTCCATTTAACTTACAATGTCACATGAAACCAGGCTTATGGGAAATAAGACAAATAGAAATGTGGACCACAACTTCCAAAGAAAAAGCATAAGGAAAAAATATTAATGCAAGGTGACCATGTCTGTCTCGACAGTCCATGCTTTAAGTCTCTCATGGTATTTACTGTTCACAGAATCAAACTAAAAATCGAGCTTGCTCGGTATGAGAATCTGGCTATACTGTGAAAACAAATTTCTATTACACTTGTGTGATGAAATGCCTTTGCTTCTCAGAGCTTTCGGTTTGGGTACCCTCTCACCTGAGCATCCCAGGGGATGGCCAGCAGCAGACCGCAGGGAAAACAGACCAAAACTGGCAAATCTGAGAGGAGACCTGGAAAGGCAGTCTTTACCCAAAGTATGAATTCTGATTTAAAAGAAAATATTCCTGCCATTACTGTTTTCCATGTCAAGCACTTATCCTGAGAGCGTCTTTCCTTCTAACAGCAAGACCAAAAGTAAGGTGGGATGCTGCCACAAGACCAAGTTTCCATTGCCAGCAAACTGAGAACATGACAACCATAAAGAAGATGGTTCTTAAAATAAGAGAAACAGAATTGGCTCTGCTCTCACTCTGTTTCAAAGACTAGTTTCTATTTAGCTCTTCCATAGCATCTTTCATCTCATTTCTCACTGTGGACTTAGACAATTAGACCGACAGGAATTAGACAGTTCAGCGAGGCAAGTAGTAAGAACACAGCCAAGCGCTTTGCTCCAGTGCTCCTGCCTTGCTGTTACTTAGAAATGCAGTTGTACAAAAAACATCTGAATTTTCATACATTCAGGATTATAATGCCCATAGATTGCCCTCATTTTTATTGCTATGGAGTGATCCTGTCAACAACCGGTAGCTGTTTTACTGCCAGTCTTTATCTCTTGGTAGCCTGACACACACCTGTACCCGGCGCGCAGTCCCAAACCAAGCTGAGCACAGCTGTGAAATCTGCTGAAAATTTGCCAGGATAGCATTTTTTCACGAGATTTGCCAGCCCTGAAACACTTTGTGGGAATATTTGAATTTAAGCCCATCTTGTGAGGAGTCCCAGCAGGTTTCCGACAGCCACCTGCCCAGCCCCGCACCCTCGGCACAGCCCGCCCGGCGCCCTGCTGCACCACGCTCGCTCCTCCCTGCTCCGGTGCCGTGGCGCTCACTGACAGCTACTTTGTCGCCGGGGCCTCATCCTTCCCCAGAGCCATCAGACAATGACCAAGATGAAAGAAAGATGGCTGTGTTAGTAAGCACATCTCGGCAGGATGTCCTACACCCTGTATAAACAATAAATATTTCAGGTATTGATATGGTTTATGAGAATCTACCAATTTAGCTCATTACGAAGGGAAAGATGAATGCATCCAAAATTAATGAATTTTTTCAGACAATAAAATTTTTAGAACTACTGCATGTTCATTTTAATAGTTTATGATTTTGAAGTAGCCGATCTATCCCTCTTTTTACTATCATAAACCATTTGGACGAGAAATGTTACATGTATTTCCATAATACTGTTATAACTTAAGTTCATTTCATAGTTTTATTTCATACTCCTCAACCCTTGTATTTCAAAATTTATGGTCTTGCTACAAAGGTCATATATGAACAAGTATAAGTCCTCTAAGATCTGTTATTCAGAAGCACTAAGCTGATGCTAGTTTAATTGATTCTGTGGAAGCAGCGATGCTTGTAACTCCTGAGAATAAGGGCTTTTCACAAAGTGGCAAACCTTCCAGTGGGTAAAATAAATATTCTTATATCCTTATGTTAGAGGGTATACGAACAGCATGCAGTTATATCAATGCACCTCTTTAATGACACGGCTTAGTTTAAATACGGTGTCCTGAAGATGCGAATGATCACACTTTGTGGACCACAAGCCACAAACAAGAGCAAATACCATTTCCCAACCTTTCTTGGGTAAAAGCTGCATTTAGTGCAGGGCCCAGAGTCAAGCCCAGAGATCGCCATAGCCCAGATGGTTATAGGAGCCAGGGGTGACACAAGCTGCACCATCAAGCAGCCGAGTGAGCCTGTCTACCAGCACAGGTTCCTTGGGGGTCCCCAGCAGCCTCCCCCCATCCCAGGCCAGGCCCTGCATGCACTGACACAATCCTGCAGACACCTGCTATGGGATCTCTGAGCTTTGCACGTACACTTTCAAGGACAGATGCAATAGAATAAATTTATGGTCCCTTTTCCCCAACAGGATTACAGAAAGGTAAACAAAGAAATTTTGAGTTCTTCAAGGAAAGGCCCCTTGAACTATGCATATGGCTGGGAGATTTAAGAACACTTCTCCCAGAGTAAATCTTAGAGTAAAACTGTTTTAATCCCATTTCTACAGAGCTCTGGAGAAGATACAACAGTTGGGTTATGAGGATTGTTTCAGTTCGAGATACTTAACACTTAGCGGCAGGACTGCCTGTGAACAGGGGCGCTGACATCGCCCTGTGCGAGGAGGCAATTCACAGCCTGGCCAGAAACACAGGAAGCTCAGTCAATGCTGCAGATTAAGGATACCAAACTAATTATGCAAACCTCATAAAGTGTTATAGAGCTAATCATAATCAAACCAGGACTGATGACAGCAGATGCACGACAGGAGGAAGACCAGCAGCTTTTCAGCAACCTTCTGAATGCCCCACACCTTCCTCCCATCCCTGGCCCCATTTCCCCCCATGCTTGCTCTGCAGGACGGGTTTCTGCTCCCCACCTCCTGGCCAGGCAGATGCGAACCCCAATTCCATAGCTGCAGTGCAGGCAAGCCCTAAACTGCAACCAGATGGGCGGCCAGTGGGCAGCTGTGGGCAGTGCTGTCCATTTGCT
>JAVJGJ010000033.1:22732016-22743527 GCA_035590215.1 Microhierax caerulescens | reverse complement strand
CTGGGCTATGGCAGGTGTCCCTGGGGTGGAACTGGGGGGGCTTTAAGGTCCTTTCTGACCCAAACTTTCCTATGCTTCTCTGATTAAATTATTTTGGTAATCCTGCCATGTCCCTAGAATTAAAGTAATGCTCACAAAAACTTTGTGAGCGCTACTTTAAAAAACACAGGTTTGCTTTATTATAATGCAATTTCCTTTTAGAAGTTCTGGATAAAAAGAATTAGTAAGATATGAGGATCCAAAGCTTGTGACGGCCTAAGTTCTTAAGCATTTACCTTAACTTTCAACGGCAAAATGTATACAAAATGGAATAACTGAAAGGTTCCAGATGTCTCTGGTTTGTCTGATGCTTGTGAAGATAGGCACAAAGACAGCAGTGACAGAGCAGTTTAGCAGCTGATACCCTTATGAGATACCTAGAGATACCATAAACTTTCCTAACACCTTGTCAGTATTTTATAAATGACACAAAAATCCCACTCAGACTTCAAAGGGTCTGGCAAAGTCTCCTGTACAGCTCTGCTGCAGAAATCTGCAGGTGAGGAATCACATGGGAAAAGAGGGGAGAAAGAAGAGAGAGAACTAAGAGAGCAGGACGAGGCTGATCCAGGGACTGGAGACATGGACATTACACCAAGATAAGGGGAAAAAAAAGGAATACGGACTGAAAAGGTATCCATATAATGACGAGGAGTTCCTTTCTCAAATGAAGTCTCTTTATAGGTATCTCACTGTCACTTTCTTCTGTGATCACAGGTATCTCAGACTTGCATGGTGCTTCTTGTCTGGCAACTTAGAGAAATGAGACCTAACCCTGCACTGCCTGCAGGTATTATGCCTACCTCCACTGGTAAAAAGGTTCTTAAACATGTTTTTAAAGACTGTAGCACAAATAGTGCAAATCCATTAAAACAAGTTAATTAAAAAAAAATAATCAAAAAAATCAAAAGATTCTAGACTGACAGGGTGAGTCAGTTAGCAGTTATATAGCTAACAGTTGTTCATGTATCGCTTTAGGGATTTTGTTTTCCTTTTAATAGTAATTTTCATTTGAATTTTCAGGCCAACAGTTGTATTTCTTAAGAAATCTATACCATTCCCTGAGCAGTTTCTTTTAAATAACTGATGGATCTTCACAATCTACATTCCAATTTAAAAGATTTGTCTGTAAGAAAATCCCAATCTCAATAAAAGGTAATGCAGCTGAAGCTCTTCAAGCCAGGCTGATGGCAATAAAGCAGCAGTGAGTTTCTATTAGCTAGAACAAGTTAACAGATTCTTAGTAATCCTTCCTATTACTACTAAACACCTGAATACAGATGCCACATTTTAAGTGAAGATGGATTCTTAATTTCTGAAAAGTAAGATCCCATGCACACCTCGCGCTGGGAAGGTGATGAAGGAGGGAGTGATGTCTGTTAGACCTTCGCCAATAAAAGGTTTCACATTGCAGAAGTCCATGGGATGCTGCAGAATGGTAAAGTCATTCATCACATGTATTTAAAGTTGAATTTGCTGATATTTTATGGTATTGGATTTTATTTCTATTAACATTTTATGCTGAAATTACAGAATGATTCGTGAGTACTGAATTTTTGATTGCTTTTATACTTGCTGGGACACTATTAACGTTGATTTACGTTAATAGCACTGTAAGAAGATATTAACAATGAAATTTCCAAAAGCACTTAGCATCCCGTAATTGGAGTTAAATGACAAAAAAAATGAGGGGATAATAAAGTATATAGAGAGACAGAATTTTTGACAATACTCCCTCTAGACTGTATTTTTCAGGAAGAATCCGCACAGGACAATTTTATAAAAGAATAAAGTCACCCATCAAGAAAGAGAACACTTCCGGTACTGACTAAGCAACGTGATGGCAAATTGAGATGTAGGTCAAGCACCACCTCCCTCAGGCACTAGAGACAAACTGAGGATCCCAAGGGAGTGATACAGATTTTACATCTTCACACCAGATGGGTGCTGACAACTCAAGTCTGTAGAGCACTCTTCTGGACTGAAATCCAGGAAACAGCAGTGGGAGGCTGACACAGGAATGACATTAAACAGGACAGAAATTAGACAAGCGTCATCTTTTGAGGCTGAGAGAATGAAGTTTCTCGGGAGAAGGATATGAAGCAAACACAACACCAGAGAAGGTGACAGAGATGGTGGGGCAGGGAGAAGCAGAGGTGAGGTGTGCTCACCTCTGACACCGCACTTGCATTCGCCTGCTCTCCTTGCACAGCAGCTACACCACAAACTATACACATTACAGGGTAAGACACTTGGCACACGGACAGAGCTCACTAGATCTATAGCAAGCCTAGAAAAATCACTCTACAGCAATTTAAAAGAGCTGTTCCCTGGGAAAAAAAGTAAATAAAACTCAACCAAAAAGCTTTAGCCTTAACTACGTTTTTTCCCACTTGATACTCCATGCATGAAGGCAGTGACAAAACCTCACGGCACCCATCTACCTTCAACACCTCGGTCCCTTCTGACTTACTGATTCTTGGTAGTCACTGGACAGCATCAGGTTCTACTGATAGAAGTCCTCAGCAAGTTTAGGAATTAGCTCTAGATGACTGAGGTACCCAAAGGAGTAGAAACAGGATGAATGTTTTCAATGTCATTACAAAAATTCTCTCTTAAAACTGAGCAGGTTTTATGCTGTTCCAACCACATGCATATCTCTGGACATTCAGTAAACTCATCCTGAACAACAATAAAATGGCTGGGTAAAAGCTGCTAGCTGATCCAGCGGGGTTGGTCTTACGTTCTTTTGTGGGGGCTGCACGGAAGGCTGTGTCCTTGTTGAGGGCGGGCTGCCCGCACGCAGCCAAGGAGCTGCTGCAGAAAGCTTCTCTCTCACTCGACAGAAGATGCAAGAGGTGAAAGTAGCCCCAACAGAGAACTTTCATTTCACAGAACACTTACAATTTTCTTTGATCTCAAATCAGGCAAAAACAAAATTATTTTTTTTTCAAATAGATTTTCCACAAATGCTACTTTGATATCACTCATATATTGTTTTTAAACCTCCTCTTTCCATTAAAAAAGCATCAAAGTGTTTTTGTTATAAAGTGCTGCAATGTGTTTCACTGTTTTCAACACTTGCAGTTAAATTGCTCATTTAATCAGTCGAAGAACATACAGGGCAATGTGACAAATTATATGAAAACTTGGAACAAAAAAGTGAACTTGAAACAAAAATCTGAAAACAGACAACATAAAGAAGCAAAACACAACACTTGATTTGCTTCAAGTAGATCTGGGAAAAATGCAAGAAGTGTTTGTATAGATGCGTTTCGTCAGTTTTGTTTAAGGAACGTTTTTGTGGGGGTGAGAAGAAAGAACAAATGCTAAAACATTTTCAGTGAGTTTTAATTAAGAAAATAGCCACAAAAATATGCGCAGGAATAAGGTTAGTTTGTCATTCTGCTCTGACCAGGAAGGAAGACCATGTCAGAATTTTGTTAAAAAGAAATTGTACCAGGGTGATTTTATGGTCCACTAAAATGTGGAAGAAAGTCATATTAGAAGTCAAATTACACAGTAACGTATGAGAAGTCCTGGGTATACTTCGGAAAATAAACATGTAGCCATAGCGATCTTACCAAAGCAATGACACACTGGGCATGTGATTCACAAATGACAAAAGCCAAGGAAATCTGCAGCAGGACGCAATCCAGCTCATTTGAGATCTCCAGACTCACCGGTTTCAAGGTCAGAGAGAGTGCTGTGATCTCACAGGCTAATGATTTCATCCCCAGATTTAGATATGAAGCTGCTGTTACAGCTTTTTTTAATATAAAAATGCATATAAAGAAAAGCATAAATATTAATGTAAAGGCTTCAGCTGAATAGAAATCTGTGAGATTGGTTGGTAAGTTGGCTAACCACCCCATCTCTTACCAACCAACACAACTTATCTCCTGTCTCTGTTTGTCTAGCTGCAGGTTACACGTGGAGATATCACCTGGGGACATGTTCTTTTGTCTGACCCCGAACAATTAATGTACTTCTCAGTAACTGCGAGATTTGTTATTAAACAAATGCAAAAAGAATTTTTGTTTTGAAAGGTTAGACAATACTTCCTTTCAACTGAAGAACAACTGTTTCATAGACAGAGCTATATTTTGGCCACAGCTACCTTCACCTGTTAAAAACAAACAAAACCCCAAACCAAAACCCTTTTATCAGCAGGAACCACATTTGCTTACACAGAAGGTCTGTCAGCAGACCAGAGTAAATAGATCAAATGGAGCTGACATGCTACTAAATTTAATATGTATACTCACGTCTTTAAAATTCTGATCTAGCCCTGCATTTAAAAGGTAGTTTTGTGGACTTCTTAAGTAATTATATTTAAATAACAGGCAAGAGTATAAACATATGGAAAGTTAACAACAAAAACGCTGGCTGATACATGAAGTAAAATGCGATTGATGGACAGATAACTCAGATGAATCCTTAAATTGGCATATAATTGGGGAAAAAAACAACGGATCAAACACTTGGGTAGTGTCCCCGCTCAGCAGACTGTGGTAGACAGGTACCCAAATCACCAGCTAAGCGGACATGGCAGAGGGGCAAGTGCTTAGGAGGCTGGGTAAGCAGATGACACGCAAAGGCACACGGAGGTGCTGGAAAAACGAATGGATAGGCACCAGGATGGGGAGGAGACACACAGAGCTCCAGAGACTGGCACACAGGTGTGCGAGGGCACAAACTGCCCCTCAGCCCATCGCCCTCCCAGATGCTCTCCCACAGCCTGTTTCCAACCTGCTCTGGCACAGCTGCAGAAAATACCACCGCCAGTGGGGCTGACACTGCAGCCTGAGGGGACCAGCATCAAGAATATGCCCTGGGAGAGCAGAGGTGATGCTACGGCACCAGAAAATTACTACTTCTGGAGCAGAAGTATCAGGAAAAGGTGAATTTGATGTGGAGGAGCCACTGGGAACAGCAGAGAGGAGGCGGCCGTGTCCCTGAGACCAAGCACTGATCGCTGTGACACCGAATCCCCCCGATGGTCCAGCGCCTCACTTGCCTCTCAAAGCTATGCCACTGCTTAGCGCCTGCAACATCTCAAGTGGAAAAATGTAACGTTATTAAGGCTCTTCTAGCTTCACTTTCAGCATCTGCACTGCAGCACAGCATACAAAGAAAGGTTATGAAGGATTTCTCATTACGGCCATGAGCACAGGATTCATAACATCTCCCAGCCAACCTCCGTTTGCTTTGCTCTGTTAATAAAGTGCACGCTTGGTCCACCCACCTCCCTGGCCCCTCACCGTGGCTCCCACAGGTGCCCCAGCGCCGGGCCACCCAGCGGCA
This sequence comes from Microhierax caerulescens, assembly GCA_035590215.1. Lineage (NCBI taxonomy): Eukaryota > Metazoa > Chordata > Aves > Falconiformes > Falconidae > Microhierax > Microhierax caerulescens. The sequence continues at coordinate 22,738,181 of JAVJGJ010000033.1, read as the reverse complement.
TCACCCCCTCATCTTTCATGGATGGGAAACTCCTTCTGTTTTGCCTTCTCTGGATTCTTATTTCATGGGCACCTTCGTTTGCAAACCTGCTCTTGGAGGCCCAGAGCTGTAATTAATCCATGTCACAGGGAAGATGTAGTGTCGGTAGAATTTATGACTGGCTCTGAGCCGCCGTGATGAGCAGGGGCACCTCAGCCCCTTGTGATATAAATGCCTCTGCTAATTGGATTGCAGGAGCTAATCAGAAGCTGGAGAGAGAATGAACGCGCTCAGCCTCCCCGCTGCTGGCACCGGCTGATAAAGCCGGCAGCTGCGCTCGGGGTGGAGGCGTGGGAATTGCATCCCGACGTGAAGCCTCACCCGAGATGGCTATCGCAGGGTGACCGCGGCTGCCGCGGCACGGAGTGGCTGTGCAGGCAGAGGAAGGGAGGGCTGCACTCGGCCAGGGAAGGTTTCACCGCCGACCACGGGCAGACAGATGCAGTGGTGTTTGGAGCGGGTGTGCACGTGGCTGTGGGTGGGCGCAGGTGGGCCCGCAAGCGGCCAGAGGCTGGTGAAAAGCCCCCACGGCCCCAGCAGGCTGTATCTGGCCAGAAGCTGTCAGAGAAGCCATAGCATCCCGACTGGCCACTGGCAGGCAGCACCACGGGCCAGGCCACAGTGGTGCCACCACAACGGCTGCCTGGCTTGGCCAGTGTAGCAGACACCCCCATGGCCCTTCAGCAGTCCTTAGGATCTCCACTGCTGACCTTCAGCATTAGAAAGGGGGCTGAATACTCAGTGACCCCAATGTCATGTCTTTTGATACCTTTGGAACGTGCCTTTCCCTAGAAAGACAGAAACCCAGTGGGGTGAAGGTGGAAGAATCATGACAAGGATGCTCCTGCGGTAGGAGTAGGGTTGACTACACCAGGAGCAAACAGGGCGAATGTCACGGGCTACGTGCTCCACACACCACGTGGGCTGTCGGGTGGTGGGCAGATGGGTGGGAGATGGCTTCCAAGGATGGGGTCAGGGTGCCCTTGAGATGGCTCTGACTCCAAGCTTTATGCTTCAGGCTCTTTGATCATCCCCACCTCCTGCCAGGGTGGACCTGCTCGTGGGGAGATGAGAAAAGCCCTGGCTGGAGAGGTCTGACCTGACTCTGCACTCGCACAAACTGAGCATGCACAGGTCCCTGCTGGAGAATGGGGGCTTTTTTGCAATCCAAGGCTCTTCCACATTCAAACAGCCTTTCTGTCTTCTCCAGGTCCTTTCCATTGCCCTTTATTTTCCTCTCTGCCTCCCTTTCTTGTAATACATGGATTCTAAAGCAAAACCTGAAAACGATGACTAAACCCAGCAATCCCTCCTTAACAGAAACACTTTTCCACCTTCTTAAATCTTTTTGGAGGCGCAAGGGAAAATAACCCTTGTATTTATGCAAATTCAAAAGTGGCGTGTGATGATGGAAACAAAACAGTGCTGGACTGCAGCCAAGGCATGGCACTGACAGGGCCTCTCAGCTGCTCGCCTCCCGATTCTTCGGGGGAAGCAGCTGTAGAGAAATGAAAATACAGAAGCCCCCGCACACACCCGCCACCGCCCGCGCACGCATTCCAGCACCCGTCACCTCGGAGGCGGCAGGACGTGGGCTCTGGCCAGGCGCTGCCTGCAGCCACTGCCCGAAGCACCCTGTCGTCCCCCACAAGCCTCCCTGTCCCACTGTTCCCGATTCCCCTTTCAGGAATTTACAAACATTTTCCGCAGATCAATATCTGTATTGATTATTCATTGTGAGCGAGTCGTGTGTCTTTGGTGATCCAACCTGGCAGAGTGAGCAGCCAAAGGCTGCTGCAGTTACGGGGGAAAAAAAAAAAAAAGAAAAAAAAATCCACAGAAGGCGAGAGGGACCCAGATCTTACTGGGTTTGCCACTGCCAGCAACGGAGACGGATGGAGAGGAAGGAAGGAAGAAAATGGGAACAGCATGAAAAGGAATGAAGAGACAAGGGAGCTGAGGAGAGAAAGCAAGAGCAGGAAAAACAAAGTCACCGCTGGAGAACTGGTGGCGGGGCACGCCGGCAGCCTGGAGAGATTCCCAGCCTTGTGCTCGCCGTTCTGCACACAGATGTGGTGGACTTATTGCTCCGGGAGCGAAAAGTGACTCACGGTTTTGGTATCTGCTACGTAAGAGCTTTGGGGGGATTCCTTGGCTGGCTGACAGAAAGGGAAGAAAGCAGCAGCAGTGAGGTAAAACGCGATCCTTTCCTCCTGCCTTCCTGGGAATACGCGTCGCCCGGGCTGGCTGGAGCAGCTCGCTGCTCGCTTATGATATGCAAAAGGAGAATAATTAAAAGCGCCAGCATCACTTGCAAAGTGAGTAAACACAAAGCCTTTCAAAACATGCTCTTCAGCTAATGAGAAGCTGTAATTTCTTATACTTAAAGGCAAAAAAGACACTGATGAGACTCAGTGGAGTGTGTGTGCATGCGCGCCTGCGTGTGTGTGCATGTGTTTGTAGATATGAGAGAATCAGTTAATTGTTGATGTTTAGAAATGGGATTATGAGAAAAGACACTGAAATGATGACAGGGAACATCTTGGATCAGAGCCAAAGAAATAAAATAATCAAGGACAATCAAGCCTGCAGCTCTGGAGAAAGCGCCGACTGTTCTGCCGGGGACTTGGGAGGAATTTCCCCGCGCTGCCGAGCTGCAGCTGGAATACGTGCTTGGCACCAGGAGGGAAAACTGCAAGGAGCAGTTTGCTTGGAGCATGAAAGAACAGAAGAGAGAACTATGGAGCTGTGCTATAATTCAGAGGTTAAACAGCTTTGTCTGCTTATGTGTCAGATGGAGACTTGTTTTTGCCCACATCTGACCTGCTCTCTGAAAATACAACTTCTGAAATCCTCTGAATGCAAGCAGAAGCTGACGATTCTCCATACACCTCTCCAGAACTGCTGTGACGTTATAAAGACAAAGAAAAAGGACCTGGAGGAATTAAGTTCTCCTGTGGCCGCAGGACCTGATGGACCTGACCATGGGAACTGGCTCTGGAATCGATACCTTCCTTAATTCTGGAAAGCAGAACCCCCTTACTCTGGGTGGGGGTTTTCAGCTCACTGCCTCCAAGCACACAGCAAAGGTGACAGTCATCAGGAATACCAGGAGCAAGCTTTCCTCCCCACCTGGGCATCTGACTGCTGTCCTGAACGAATGGATTTTAATAAATGTTGGCTTTCTCTTGGGCTGAGGTTGGGTGGGGAGAGAGGATAGGGGGAAATTTAAACCATCTTGTGACTACTATGTTGTAAGTGAGCTACAAGAATGCCATCTCTTTGTTTTGGATGTTAAACTCTGTCTTACTTCATTGTTGCTGAATTTTGGCACGTTATGCTCTGGGCTTCTCCAGCAGCAGAAACACATGGTCTGTTGCAGTGGGAATCTTTGGGGACGCGGAGGCAAAGAAATGAGCCAATCATACATGGCTTTTCCACATTTCATGTTTTTCAGCATTGGCAGAAAGCTTTTCAGATGGTATGTATGTGTGCGTGCACCAGGGAGGGCAGGAGGGGGAGAGGGGGTGCGCAAAAGGGGGAGCGAGCACATGGCAGGAGCAGGCACAATGTTGGGGTATGTCTGTCATGGATGCAGCGCGCGGTCCGTGCTGCCAGGCAGACACCCCTTCCCCTGCTCTGGGGCTCTGCCGAGCCTGCTCAGACCTGAGCTGAATGTTAAATGCAGAGGACTAGATTAGCATACTAACCAAGTCGTGTCAACCCCCAGCAATCAGCAAATGGCCATCTCCTCCCTATAGCCGGTGCGGTGCGGCAGAGCCTGCCAGACGCTTAACCGTGTCCTTTGTCAGATTGCTTTTTATGTTCGTATTTTGCTTTTGTTTTCTAATCAGACCCTAGAAATTCATTAACAAGAATGAAAGGCAGAGATTAAAAACCTGTAATGAAAACAAATGATCTATTTAAACAGTGCTCAGGCTGAAAGGAGGGGTCTCACAGCACTGGGACCAGAAGAGAAGAAAATCCTGCAGCCTGGAAAATGCCTGGACACATGCATGTCCTTTCCTGTGCCAAGGCTCCAAGGAGACAGTTGGTACAAAAGCTGGTGGTCTGTGTAAGGATGTTGTAGCGTTGTCTTTACAAAGCCTCAAAGAACTGCCTGTAACCAGCCAGAAAGAGAAGTCCTCATTGTTCCTGCTCCGGCTGCAGTTAATACTGTGATTGCTACTACTGCTACTGGACGGGCTTTAATTAGAAAAAAGTTTTACTGCCTGTAACATAAACTTTTAGAATCATCTGACTTCCTTCACATCATTCCTCCTGTTCTGAAGCAGCAGCAGTGGTCCCGCAGCTAACAGCGAGGGCACCCACGGAGGGAGGGCCCGCGGTCTGTGTGCCGGGGGTGAGGCACTGCCTCCGTGCCCAGCAGCTCCAGCAGGCAGCCCAGCCAGCAGCAGGGACGCCAGACCTGGTGCAGCGGGCTCCTCAGACGTCTTTATCTCCTGTGTTATTTCTTTAACAGACTATTTCACAAATGTTAATGTGCCCTAAACTGTCATACGGTTGTGGAGAATAAAAAGATCTAATCCAAGCATGGCCTTTTTATCAAGATCTATCAAATAAGGGAAAATCTGAAATAATCTATGTTGTACGATTTTTACTTTTAAATGGTATGTGTGGGCTTTAAATATCACGGAGGCATAGCTTACGTATTTGTCAACAGGATTTTCAGGCAAATATGAACGTGGGGAGAAGTAGTATGTGATCAGCCCCAAAGCTCCCCGTGTGGTTTGAGTGTGCAAGTCTGCGAGGTCAGAGACAAGGACAGCCTGGCTGCACAGCCTAGGAACGCTTCCCAGCCACTCACGTCCACGTGCAGCACCCTCAGCACTGCATCCCTGAAAATGTGGCACAGGAATTTTCTGAGCTCTGAGATTCTGCGTCATTTATACTTTTGGGAAGCAGAAATATTAGCAGGGAAAGAGGAAAATGTGTTTCAGCCTCCTTTGTCATTTCGTCCTCTGCTCTTACCACAGGCTGGGTGATACGGGCAAAGGCTCTTAGGCTCTGTGTCTAGTGAGGTATCTCCACTAATGCCAGCAGATTTATACCAGCTAAGAACCTATAGCTTAAATGCCTTAAAGATAGACAACTTAGAGATTTTATCTGTTGAAGAAACTGGAAGAAAATCTGTCATGCATTTCAACACCTGCCATATATCCACATCTTCCAGCAAGGAAAAGAACAAGTGAACCAGCTAATGTTTAAGGAAATCCCTTGAATTTACATATGGTAAGGACATGCTAGGTAATCTTACTTAGTATAGTTTTATCTACCTTCACAATTAGACAACCAACTGGAAGCTGTTAGGAATCTTCAGAACTTATCCTAGGCTACTACCAGCCCTTATCATTAAAATTTTAACTGTAAACTTTGCAAACAGTGGTGAGATGTTTGCTGCTTGCTAGGGATTCCTGACCATACTGACCATGGTTGGACTATTTATGATGTAGGACCAGAGGGTTTGGGAAATAAAACAGTATTTTCACAGTAGCTTCTGAAAGAACCTTGTGCCAGTTTAAAAAAAAAAAAAAAGTATTTTGGGAAATCACACAAGAACTGTCTGTCATATATGCCAGCGTATCATCCAGGTGATGAGCTACAAATACAATTCCACTCTTTTTTCAGTATTGAAACAAAATAGGGGAAAGTTACTAAAAATACATTATATTCTTATGCCAGAAGATCAAGACATACTGAAACCGAAGAAGAAACCTGGAAAAATCTTAGCAAATAGAAAGGCCATAGTTTTGGGGGGAATCTCTTATTTGAGATGTTAGTCAGTAATTAAGGACATTTCTCACCTGCTCAATGACCAGAACAAAACGTAGGCAGTACCTGCCAACCCCACAAAAAAACAAGGATTTTCCAGCCTTTTGCCTTGCTGTCAGTAAAACCTTCAATTCAGAGCATGTGCTCCACTGCTGGATTGCAAAATAAACCTGTCTCCCTCAAGGAGAATGCTGCAGTGCAAATGTTATTTGCCCTCTGATACGGTAGCATGAGTTTCTCTGGATGTAGCAGTTACCGTGGCCACAAACCAAACCAGCCCAGCAGCGGCGAATCCGGCTCCCAAGCACCCCCCCACCCCCCCCCCGGCGGGGC
>JAVJGJ010000033.1:22701827-22731916 GCA_035590215.1 Microhierax caerulescens | reverse complement strand
CCCACGCACCCCCCCACCCCCCCCCCGGCGGGGCAATCTGTGTGCCCCGCGGTTTTCCCCTGGCGGGTCCACATCAAGTGCTTTAAAGTGCAGCAGGGCTGGTGCCATGGCAGCAAGGCAGAGGGCTTACAGTCTAGGATCTGAAGGACTTCAGTGGGCTGATGTCGTGCCCTAGAGAACAAAAATATTCCCATCCAGGTTTTCCTCTGACCCAGAGTCTCTGAAGTCAGGCTCTGTTACTCCTTATTTGTTCCAGCCAAAGGTGTTCAACAGAAATCCCGATGACATGAAAGGGCGTGACTCGTTAGCATCAGAAATGAGAGTTCTGGATGTTATTAACAAATGCCCTCACGTACACCGAAATACAGGGTTTGTTCCTACGTTCTCTACTTTCTTCCCACTTACTGAAGAGCAATTAGCTAATAAACAGGTAGTTGTAATAATATCCTGTAATAAAATCTATGACAACTATAGCAGCAATATGAACAATGGCATTTTCCTCGCCATGGTAGGCTGAAATCAAAGCCTTCAGTTTAATAACCACATATTTTCCAGATCCAAAGGGAAAACCGAGACTAGCATTGAGAAGAAAGTTCCTTTTTACAAGGGAAGGTAACAGCCATATTCTGCTAATACTGCTTGGTCTTCACAGAACTAAAATTGTTGATTTTCCTTCCCGCAGCTGGTTAAGGATTTGGGTCTCTTCTGGAGGCAAGTGAGCCTCACAGTGTCTTGCCCTTTGGTAAAGTGGAATTGGATCTGCTTGTGCCAGCTGTACAATTTTTAGAAGTTACAATTCTGCTAAACAAAAGCCTGTTTTCACATGGACATTTAGAAGTACTATTTTCCTCTTAAGGCTTTTTCCTTGCCGAACTTCAACTGTTCAGTGCTTACAAAGCTCAGAAATACTTCTTAGTAACAGAAATTTGTACTCTGCACTGTTATCCTGAAATACAGCACATTGTTACCTAAACTGAAAGTTCATCTGAGAAGGAAAATCACAGCTTGAAAATGAAAGTTTCTAACTGTTAAGAAAAAGCTATAAAACAGTGGATACAGTGAAAATGGGTACATACCCTGGATTATAGCAGCTATACAATTTCTACATATTTGTCCTACCAATAAATTGAATATAATAATATTGTGATCATCAGTAAAAATGCGTGCACAGCTACCTGCTTGCTTAGTGCTGCTCGTGTGTACCTACATATTATAAACTAAACATGCTTCTATCTTATTTCCACTTAGATCAAGTATTTCACTACTAATCCCACACAGCTTTCTTTTCACCATGGGTGCTTGTCTCTTCAATAGAATTAAATCTGCAGATTAAATTAACTAAGATGCTCAAGCCAAACGTTCACAAAATTATCTGGTGCATTCATGGGCCATCCGAGAAAGAAATTGTCAGGTGTTTCACCCATATACCAGTTTTTGTTTGGTTTGGTTTCACATTCTCATAGTCTAGTCTTTCCACTCTACGACCAATGTGATGAAGCTGTGAGGTAGGGGGATGCCCTCATACTGCTACTTTTTCTGCCACAGTCATTAATGAAAAGAGTAAATGGATCAATCCCCAAACAGATTCCATTTGTAGATGCTCTATGTTTTTAAAGAATACTTACAATTTACAATACAACAAAATCAGTCAAGACATAAGAGTGTGAAAAAGTCACTATCAATGGCATGTGTTATCTCTCCAAAACGTTTCAAAATTTCTCCATTTCAAACTCTATCTTCCTTTCTCTTCCACCTCCCTTAACTCTGCTTGCTCCTCTGTTCTTTCCATGTTCCATCCACCTTTTCCCCTGTCATTCTCAGATCAAAGTCAAGAATATTGACCCCAGGGAAGGTGGGATTCTGTGTTAATATTCCTCACTCAAATCTTTGGATTCAGTTTTCAAAATTTGAAGAACATCATGCATACACACCCCCACCCACACACCCTGCCAGAGGATACCTAGGTCTGAAAAGTTTCCAGACTAAATAGGAAAAAGTGGATGCTTTACTTAGGACCCTCCAAGATATTAAGAGCACAAAAAGAATTGAGTGTCTTCACCCATCACAGAATCTCCCAAGGTTTCCATTTAATTTTTAAGCTTGATGATTCTCAACAAATTGAAGTGTGCACTCATGTTGTAAACAAAATACTTCAGATAAAAACATATGAAGAAAACAAGAGAGAAACCTTCCTTAAAGGATAAACTCCCCACTCCCCCCCCCAATTAAATACAGAAAAAATTCCAGCTCCAAACTTACACTTCCAAGTTTTTCAACTAGATAGAGGATACTAATGAGTATTTTTTGAAGCCCACCATTAATCTTTATATCATTACTGATATTACACAGGGTTAGTTTGGTATCACAGAGTACCCCAGATATTATGGATGACTTTACAATAACTCAAGATATACAGATATATTAAAACTAGGTACTTCACAGTGACTCAGTGTATTCTAGTTACATAAATAATTCTGAATTAAATTACTACTAATTTGGACAATAGGTACTTTCTCAGTGCCAAATCTAATCATGGGGAGAGTAGTAGGGATATTTTTTCCCATGTTCAGGAAGATGTTTTTTCTGCCAGTACACTATTTACCAAAGTTTTGAGAAACGGAGTATCTAAGAATTGAAAAAGACCATCCGAGTATGATTTACTTTCAGTAATTCAAATGCAAAATGAAACAGGTCAGGAGTCTTGTTATTTTCTCATCTTTCCTTATGCATGTTCAACTATGACAGAAATTTGATGGACAGTATTCCTACTAAGAACATCAAGCCAAGGGCAATGATCATTTGGCCTGTTCTCTAATGGCAGAAACTAACAGTTTGGTTCAACATAAATAAATAAATAACAGAGCCCTGACGGTTCGTTACAGGCCCACATAGAACTATAGCTTGACAAGGCGTCAGCTTGAAGACGTCTAGAAAAAAAAAAAAAAATCATAACCTATAGATGCTCTTGTTCAAAAAACACCTTTTCATTCATTCTTACTGCACTGAAAACAAGATGAGCCAGCATTACTGACCAGCAAGTCAGGTGCTAAGAAATACTTCATGCAGACGGCAATAATAAAAAACGCACAGAGCCATTAGGAGAAAGAGCAAGCAAACACTGCTGCTCACCAGAATGGCAGAGGATAAACGACACAGAGAGCTCTAAAATCTCTGCCTGAGAACAGCGTGGTTGTATCACATGTAATCACATCTCTTTTAATCCATGTTATTTACATTACACATCCCAGGAGGGCTACCAACACAAAAATCACTTCGACAAGGCTTAAGGAAATTGTGTCATAGAAGATCTCCCTACCTCGGTATGGAAATGTGGAGATGATGTTGCAAGATTCAGCGCCAGCGAGCGGAGTAGGGGAGATGGCTCCTATTTGGGCTGGAAAAAGTTGGTACAAACTCTCCAGATCAATGCCTGCAAATAAAAGAATATGAAATATGTAAAGAACACTGAAAAATTGGAATAATGCACCAAAACAACCAGAAGTTTATTTACAGCATCAAGTTAATAATTTTTAACGTGTTCAGCTCTAATTCAGTCAACATTCCCATCTGTTTTACCTTTCCTGCAAGCGAAAGCTGACCTGTAGCATGTGTACGTGATAGGTACGTTTTGCGTTCTACAAAACAGAGCTGCGCTTTCCAATTTCCTGGTTTAATATAGAAAAAATTGTATCAGTTACATCTAGGTGGCCTTGCCTACGGAAAACCTACAAGTTTATCTGTACCATGGACTCTGACTCGTCCATCAGCAAAGGCTGAGGTTCTGTGGTCTTATTTTTCTCTTTCAATCACTGTAGCTCAGTCCTGTTTCTCACATAACGAGCAGGGGAGCAGGTGCGTAAGGAAGAAAAACAAACACGATGAACAGTTAGGCGAAAAAGTTGGATTCACGAGAAGCCTTCTGCTTCCCAAAGAAAAGCATCGCTTTCAGTGCACAGCTTGGCATCCAGAGGGATGACTGAACAGAAGGTGTGATGCAACTGGAGTCGGGAGGTCTCCAGGATGGGAACTCTTCCATTCTGATAGTGCTTCTTGTTGCAGTCACACCTCTGCAGCTGTCAGGAATTTATGAATAGGAATTACAGAAGCCTAGTGAAATCCTGTTTGCCTCTCCCCAGTCTGCTACTCCCCTGTCTACCTTCTTCTACACTCAAATGCATTTTACCATTTCCTTTCTGGGTAAGAGCCATGTTTGACCACTTGGATATCAGCCTCAGTCTTGAATGGTGTCTGACAGGGAGAAAAAGCACGTGAAACTCTAGCATGGGCTTGAGAGAGAAATCCTGGCCAGCTGATGCTTATATCATTATGGGGTCGCTCTGCAGCTGAGACTGCAGCACGCCAGTCTGCAAATCTGGGTCGGGGCACAGCCGTGATGATAAAGATGTCCCCTTCTCACCCCGACTTAGGCAGCTTTAGCCTGAAAATGAGAGGTGCACGATGACACAACTGTGGGACACGAACGTCTGTGAGACACAACAGGTGAAAGGCTAAAATAGCACAGTTCTGAAACTTGGTTTAAATGTAAACAACAGAAAAAGGAAGCCATCTGAAATACAAAAAGATACTTTCAGAAAAATGGAAGTTGTTCCCAAACAATGGAAATAGAAAAATAAATCTAGCAAGTCGAATGCAAAACCCATGATAAGGCAAGCCAAAACTGGTCCTGCAGAACAATTGTTAGAGTTATGAGAGCTATATAAAAATTTTTCAAACACAAAAGCAGGAAGCCTGTCAGTCACCTAGCACAGCTGATGGATGATCAAGGCGTAAAGGGAGGAATTAAGAAAGATAAGACACAGCAGCAAAATTAAATTAATTCTTTGCACTGCTGTTCACTATGGAGGAGGTCAGGAAGGTTCATATACCAGAGCAACAAATCACAAGAGGCAGACAGTGCTCCCTCAGGAGTTTTAAGAGAGCTCAAATATGAAATTGCTGAACTTTCTTTCTTCCTTTCTATCAGAGGATCGGAAGGCAACAAATCTTTAGAAAAGGCTTTAGGAACGACCGTGGGAATTACAGACCAGGAAGTCAGATTTCCAGAACAGGCAAAATGGTAGAAAACTGTTGGGCTGATCAGCATTAGCAGAGATAAGTAAACACAGTGTCTTGGGGAGGAGTCTCAAAGCCAAAAAGAAGAGTTTATACATATAGATCTGAGTTGTCTGATGGAGGAAACAGCCCTGCTAATACGGGAGATTTGGGCTGATATAGTTGAATCAGATTTTCTAAAAGCTTTTCTAGAACATCCCTCACTAAAGGTTCTTAAGGAAACTAAACTGTCATGGAGTAAGGAGGATTAATCTTCCTGTGAATTCCTGATAAAAAGATAGGGGGAAAAAGGGTACGAACACAATGTTAGCAAGGAAGGGGAGTAGAAATTCTGTGCTGCCTCAGCATCCTCATAAATAACCTGAAAAGAGGTGATAGTAAAGTGACACACAGATAATGAAGTTAACATGCAGAGTTTTTCAGGAAAGTCACATTTAAAACTAACATGAATTCTTGAAAAACCTCACAGAGTTCAGTGAGTGGCAGATAAAATGCAAGTGCGTGTCCCTGGTTGAGAGGATCCTGGGTTTACCTGGGCATTTTAAATCTGCCCTTTTTTGGAGGCAAATGTTTGCTGGCTTCAGTAAATGGGTTGGCTCGGGGAACAAATTGATACTGGTGCCATTCAGACTAGTGGGAGAGGAAAGGTTAAGACCTAAGTCTGGTGGGGTTTGGGTTTGTTTTTTTTCAACATAGAAAAGCATCCCCCATCCTTGGGGAATCCATAGAGGAAGAGAAGAGGAACAGAAAGCTGAAGCTTCTCCTTTTGGCCATGTAACAGGATCAAGTGCTTGGACTTTGGCAGGTGTTCTGAGGACAGATTCCCCCAGTCTCTGCAGTGGTACTAGAGATGAGACAACAGTCCTGCTGCTGCTGCTGCCAGGTTAGTTACAGGAGAATACATCACACCATCCTCTGACAGATGAGATGACAGAAGAAAACTGCCATGGATGGGAGAAATCCCTCCGGTTTTTGGAAGAATGGGGAGCAAACACCTCCCACCTTGGGGAATCACCCTCCAAATCCCACTGCAGACTGGAAGAAGTTGCTTTCGCCATTCTGGGCCAGACTTGGGTGGGAAAGGTTTGCTGAAGTTGCTCTCCCCCTGTCCAGGAGGCTGGAGTGGCTCGCTGCCCGCTCCTGCTGCTAGCCCGGTGGGCAGGGGCCACATCCCCAGCTCTGTGGCGCAGGGCAAGGGGAGGTAGAGGCTGGGCCTCCTCTGGCACAAGGCTTGGTGGGAGACACGCTTGTGGCTGAACTTCTGGGGTGACCTTTGCTGCGGCCCCTTCCCACTCTCCGCATCAGCCCCGCTCGCCTTCTGCAGCCAGCGGGACAGGGCAGGGGGCAGGAGGAGAGAAACAGCTCGGACCCCCACCACGGAGTTATCTTTTTCCAGAAATGGAAAGGAGGTGGAAAGGAGGCTGGTCCCTCTGCCTGGCCTGGCCTGTTCGTCTCCTGCTGCTCAGGACTGACATGGGAACCCCTTCTGCCTGCCTGCGACTGACGGGGAGCTTTCTCCCTCAGCAGCTGCCTTGATTTTACAGCAGCTGAGTTACTGTATGGCAAATAAAGAGCATCTGACAATGCCTACACTAAATTAAACCTGAGGCCTTCTCGCCAGCATGGAAACAAAGAGCGTGGCGAAGAGCGGGGGTGCAGGGGCGAGGGGGAGCGGGGGGCCGGTTGCCCAGACGCCTGCCCACCGAGGGCAGCAATGCGGGCAGCACCCTTCCCCCCTTTGTGTGGGGCTGTGGGGCAGCACGGCGGGGCACTGCTCTGAAAGGCACGTGTGCTTGTTTTGTCCTGCTGCATGCCCACATACTGAGGCTGCTTGTTTTCATCTGATCACAATTAGCACCGTGCTAAATTCCTCGTGCCCCGCACTAATTCAAGAGGATGGGCATGTCACACCCTGCCAAGAATTACAGCCAGCTGCCGCCGAGACGGGGGCATGCCTACTCTTTCATTAAGCTTTTGTTTCAAAAGAGAGGGCTTCACGACTCTCCGTTTTTTGTCAGAAATACTCATGGAGGCACTGGAGGGTGCAGAGGACACATGGTTTGGCCTAAAAGACGCCTGTGTGCGTGTGAACGAGCAGCAAGGCAAGAGCTTGGTGCTATACTCCCTGAGCCCTCGTGGCTAACTGGCAAATTTAGAAAAATCCACTATCTCCAAGACGCTGAATATCCAGAGCTGCATCAGCGCTGCAAAGCCGTGTGCTCTGTGCGGGGGCTATGCGCTGCAGGACCCTCCCGCCCCACACCGCAAATGAGTCGCAGAGTTACCAGCCAGGACAAAGCACCCAGCTGAACGCTGCACCCACTGTCCCACCCCGTTTGTGTCTCTGGAGGGCTGCAACTAAACCAAACAGCCTCAGGGCAAGGCTGTGCCCAGGCTACACTTGTCTGAGCACATGAAGTGTCATCCTGAAAACGAGAGAGGAAAATGGAGGGAAAAAAATTCGATTCCATTAATACTTTGTATCTGATGGACTCTACTAGCCAGCAGCTGCTCCTGTACATGGGCAGCTCCCACTGGAGCCAGATTCTCCCTGTGCAAAGGAGCAGGGCTGGTCCTCCAGCAACCTGCTCGGCCCCTGCGCCCAGGTGCTGCAGGGGCTGCGTGTCCTGCTGCAGACCCAGCCACGCTGAGTGAGGAAAGCACACCCCTCGCTACCTTCTTGTCTTCAGTTGTCATTTGAACATGGCTCCTTGCATGAGCGGGGGATGCCGTAATGAAGGTCAAAACGTCGTCCACAAATCCTGTCCATTAAGCCGGTGACATTCCTAACATTTTTGGGTGGTGATTCCCATGTGCCTGGTGATGGCCAGCCTCTGATGCAGGCTCAGCAGTTTGGCTTCTGAAGGACACAGCTGTCCCAAAACTGGCCTGCCCGCAGCATCCAACACTACTGCAGCCCGTACATACCAGCAGCTGTAAAACCTCCGTAATTCACACTGATTATGTGGAGGATGTTGTGAATTACTGAATTTGTCACGTTAGCAGTATGAGAGCAAACTGTTCAAAAAGACAGAATAATGCTTCACAAAATGCAATTTAACTTAATTTCTTAATTGTAGGTTGATTCCTATTTATGCTAATTCATAACAAATTATGAGCTGTATTATATAATTGGCAAAATGACAATAACACTTTAGCAATCCCAGAGGGGGTTTTGTTTTGGGTTTTATACTTCATTGCTTACGTAGGTAGGCATACACGTGGCTGGACCCGTATCCCCACATAAGCAACGCACAGACATTGAAATGCCATCGATTTCAGTGCACAGCCTCACTCCATGCAGCAAATGAAGTCATTTAATCAAGTGCTGGGATTGCTTTTTGAAGAATTGTGTAGGAGACACGGATCCTCCATGTAATGGCTGACGCACACCAGGACACAGCCAGGTACTAGTACGCTGCTCCACTTGCTGAAGCCCTCCCGCAAGCAACCGTGTCTGATCCGGGCACTCTCCTCTGCGGTCCACCCTGCCCTGCTTCCTGACAGTACCTGGGTGGCTTGGTAAGAGGATGGACTGACAGGTGGCAACTGATTGTTGAGGAGAAAAAGACACCGTCGGCATCTCATGGAGGAAAGCCACCAATACAGCATCACAGCAAGACATCTGATTATTGTTTTTAATCCTGTTTTTTATCCCTTAGCGTGCACAGCTAATAGGACCTGAGCTAGACAGAGTGGGCTGCGTGTGCATTCGACTTCCAGAACCTGGCATTTGATCTGTAAATGTCTTTCAATTATAGTATCTTTTTCCACGTTACTGCTTTACATGGCTAGGTTTTGTACGATATTGAAATTCAATTAAAAATTGTGGGAATTTAAGGGGGGTGGGAAAAACCATTTTCCCACCCCCTTAAAAGTTAAATACTCTTGTTAGGATTCTGGCACCGCTGCTTTAAATCAGTTAGCCTACATTTTCCTTCCCATGCTCTAGAACAGCTGTGGGTTATCTGCAAGAGCCAGCTCTGGGGTTGGGCTGGGGGTGACCAGCAGGCACTGCCAGAAGAGCCCCCCAGTCTGACAAGGCGCCTAGCTGCCTGCTGCAAGACACTGCCACTTGGGGCAAGTCCAAGGTGGTGTTACTGCTACTGCCACAGACACCGGCTTACAAGGAACTCAGATCAAGGAGGGAAAGTCACTTTCCCTCAGTTATACAGGAAACCCATGGTGGAAGAGGCCGGTGCTCCTTGCCAGGACAATGCCTCTCGTGGTGCTCTGACGGCTTCTGCACAGCTTATTGTACCAAAGAAAGCAAGCAGCTGCAAATTTTACAAAGTGTCAGGAACATTGCTTCTTGTTTCCTCATGTATAGAACGAACCCAAGTAGAATAAAAGTAGGAGCACCCCCCCAACCCCCACCCCCCCCAACCTATTTACTCTCAAATCCAGATTAGGATTGCGATATTGATGCTACATGAGGTAATGAGCATGATGAGATGAGAATCCAGGAGCTACTTAAGGAGATCAAGGGATTCACTGCAGGGTAATTGAAAGGACCAATAGCCTCACTGTGGCCATTAATAGCTAAAGGAAAAGGAGCGCAATCTGCTGCAGGATTAAGCAGCAAAACCAGCCAGAGGTGACAGCATCCCGAGAACGGTACGACTGGACAAAAGGCAGGAAACTCACAGTTAAACGCAGCACCATGACACAGGTCACACTGACCCTTGTGAGCCTTTGTACAACCTCATCACATCTGGGTACAGAGATAGAAAATGACTGCTTAGTTCTGGTTTGATGACTGGCCATAAAAAAACAGAGCCTGAAAGAAGTGTTTCATATTAAATGGAAATATTTATATCCCTGAAACAAAACTAAAAAATATTTTTTGTTTGATAAGAATATTTTGCTTGATGCAAGCAAAGTCTTTAATTTCAAACAGTGGATTTAAAAAAAAAAAAAGTTCCATTTCAAAAGAAAACCTTTTTAAACCAGAGATGATGTTTTCATTTTTCTAGCTTTTTTCTAAAATACCCTCACTTTTGTTCAACCTTCTATCAACTTAATGTAGTTTTGCAAACTTTTAAAAACTGTTTCTCAAAAAATAAGCTATTTCTATGTATGTCCTGGGTCACTGCATGAGACTTTTTACCCGTGGTTATGCAGGGAGAGGCGACCCGCCTTCCATGCACGTTTTGCGGAGAACTTTCCCTTCATGTTAAGTGGAGGTGCTAGAAGTATAATTGGCTGTTAGCATTTTATTTATAAATATGACGCACATCCAAATTCACAGCAGGCATGTGAGGAAGAGTGAAACCTTAGCATAAACCGCGGATGCCCACAAGGCACTGCACACTACTGCGATGGGATTTCAAGGTGGGCACTGCCCAGCCCACACGGGCACTGGGATCCCTCAGACCACTGCCCAGAGAACGCCTTCCGCAGATGGCTGCTACATCACTGGGGGTTGTAACGCTGCACTCATTCTGACAAGGCCCCGTCTGGTATAAACACACACGCGTCTTATAAAGTTAACATCGCTTTGTCACGTTGGCCTGCTGTTAGATCTGGCCCCACAGTTTGGAATTCTTCAGGAATTAAAGCCTTACGTAAGCATATCATTTAACTTTATTACAGCATAATAATGATTTTTAAATAACTTTGTAACATGTTCTGTAATTTTTTTTAAGTACACATTACTGTACTGTCACAGTTTCATTCACTATCAACAGTCGAGTCAAAGCAACAGATAGGAAGGTAAACACAACTGAGAAGGTAGAGAGTGTTAAGCGGGCCCTTTCCCAGGTTTATAACTTGCTTTTCCAAACTGCCAGCTGCTCTGTAGACAAGCCATACTAATTGTGGGCCAATTTGTGTATTCTTAAACTAAAATATTTTTCAGTTAAAGCAATGCATAAATTATTTATTCATTTGTATTTGCATTTAAATAGTTGAAAAATGTCCAAATTAACTGCTTTGAAAATTGTTCCAAATTTTCCCCCTAGGCTGCGACCCTGTGGCCAAGTTTAATCTCAAAGCGAATTGAAAGAAGGGTTTATAACTAAAAATGTCAAATGGCCCTGAAAGTGCTTTGCTTCAGAGAACTGACTTATTCTTTTGCAAACTCAGCTAAGCGTTTAGTTTGAGGCCCATAACTTGGTTTTCAAACACGGGTTTTCCACGAAGTTACCCAAATCTAGCATTGACAGCTCCAGATTTTGTTGGAGAGGTTTTGTCTCATTATACTTCGTGGCTTCCTCAAGGCTCCTGTTTGCAGACTCACCTAATAACACAAGAAGCTCAGCCTTCAGTTTATAAAACATTTCTAATGCTTGTGGTTGTGGTGAAAAGCATTGTTAGAAACCAGAACACAAATGAAAAGTTTCAATAACCTATACGTAATCATGTCAAATCTGAGATTTAGGGACCTCAGCTCACGGCCATGCCAGGGTTATTATTTCACGTCACCTCTAACCTTGCACGTACCTACAACCATTTCTGCACCCAAAGCCAGGGTACCCCAGCCTGGTCACTGAACTCAAAACCCAAACATCACTTTTTATGGTTCCTACAGTAACTTTAGCTGCATGGAAATAGCTCTTCCTTCTTCCTTTGTCATAAATCTGATTTCTGCAAACGTACAGAAGATTAATTCATTACATTTTCCCTTGCAAGAAAAACTGCTGAGGGAAGAAAGGAAGCACAAGCACCACCCTAAGATCTCACCCAGCAGCAAAATGTCAGGAACCAGCAAGAAAGGTGGTTTTCTGACATGCATCCTGATGCCAGTCTTCCCAACACGCCCCCGAGATGAGGGGGAGCTCCTGTGCCCATGGCTGTGCTCCTTTCACGAACAGAATGAAGAAAATAGATATAAAAGAGAACTCTTAAGTGTGCAGAAGAGGAAAACCTCAGAAGATTTCAGCTCTCAAACCTTCAGTGGAATAAACTAAAGTAGTAGCCAAGATGTTTGGTTTATTTATTTAAAATTTTTAGTAGAAATCTGTCTAAGTCAAGACAGCAGGACGTACTTGGGTTTGGGGTGCCTAACACAGCAGCCAACTCAACACCTTACTTGTGAGCATCCGCTCTCTGAGTGGCTCTTGAAGTCTGCAGACTTTCAAGATGGGGAGTATCTCAGGATTGTGGCCGCACACTGGTTTGAACCCTAGAACCGGTTCACAACATGCTATGAAAAATCTCCCACGTCCTTGCTGGAGCTCTGGGCAGAGATGTCAGCCCACCGAGCCCTGAGTGCGCATCTGGCTGTGCAGGCTCCTCGTGCCGCCTGTGTCACACCGTTTCAGGTGGTGGGCTCGGCACAGGGGAAGGAGCTGTCGTTGCTGGGGGCTGCCCTGTCACTGCGCTGGAATACATGAACCACCTTGCATTGCACATTACAATAGATCAGCGAATGTGTTGCTGAAACAGGGGTGAAAAGGAGCTGTCATGCTGTGCACAGTGTAATTGCTATTTCTTTTGTACGATTATAAGAGTGTGTGATTCTTTAATAAAACCTTACAGAAAACATCCTAAGTCCTTCCCCCTCCACAAATACTCACATGTCAATTTATATAAAACAAAACCAGTTTACTAACAAATGTAAAAATATTAAAACAGAGATCTAAAAAGCACATTAGGCATTTCAACTATCTATAAATAAGTAGCAGTTTAAAAATTGAAGACAGAAAAAAAAAAATATTAAATGCCAGTCAGGAACACATGAACTGACTGGTAATTTCTCTGGCCCAGAATGCTGGCAGGGAGAAAGCAAGCAGAAGTACTGGACAATCCCAACGGAAAGCACTTGGGGACAGCACCAAAGGACCATCAAAGCCTCTGTTGCCACTTTAGGTCCTTTTCATTGCAACAGCTCTGGGCTAGAGCCCTCTGCAAGCTGAAATCTCTGTTCCAATCTCTTCTCCTGGCTTAGGGGCCATGCGTGCTCAAAACACAGAAATAAGAAGATTTTGGCAGGGAATGACTCGGAGCTGGGACACAGGGTGGGGTGGCAGAGGGGTACAGCCCCCTGCAATAAAAAGACCTTAAACTCCTCCCAGAGGAACCCGCAGCACGTGCATAGTGTAAGATAAGGCGACTTCGCCTTCCCCCTCGCTCCTTCCTAGAGCAGCACTATACTACTAGCACTGGCTACCTGCTTAGCTGTTTTTCTCTCCTTCCCTTTGAAGCCATTTATTGCCCTCACTTTAATATTCTCCAGTTCTTGTGTTTTTTCCACCCATGACTGCAGCTCCCCGCACAGCCGCGCGGATCGGCTGACGGACTGTGTCCTTACAACTGCAGCAGCAGGGGTATCGCGGCACAAAGCAGGCACCAAGAGCCAAGATTATGTCCTCGGTATCTCGCCGGCTTATGCAGCGCGTATATATCTTCTGTAAATAACCCTCAGTTTTCACATGGATTATTTAGACTTTCTGATGAAACTGCAGAAATGTCAATGCGGCGCCTGAGCACCCAATCAGGCAGCGGCTCCCTGACCCCTGCCCTCCTCCTCTCCAGCACGGCTGCTATTATCTTCAAGGGGAAAAACCCTCCTTGTCTCTCGTTATACCTTTTTTTTATGATCTAGGATTCTGTTAATAATGACTCCGTGTTACATAAAACAGATACATTAATGTCACCAAGTCCCAAAAGTACTGAATCAAGCTGACTCCTTCAGAAAGGAAGAAAGTAATAGATATAAGCAAGGGAAAGCCTTAATAAGAGCACAGATTCTAAGGACGGGAAGAGCTCCACCAGATCGCTTTCTCCTTCCTATTTGAAATGGGGTATTTAAAGGGCCACGAGGCTAGAGAAGATCAGAGTCGTGCCAAGATGACTGTGAACACACCATGAAAGTGAGCAAATCAAACGTGATTTTAGGTGGCGCTGCAAAGGCATGCTCAGCCTGTTACACTCGCGTGCTCCATCCCAGTTGCTAATGGGGAAAGGAGATGGAGAGGCTAGGCAGCCCAGCAACCTGGCACTCACCTTTCATCTCCAGAATAAAAGTGCTGGCTTAGACCAACAGCTCAGAGAAGGAAGTTGCCTGGACTCAGTTTAGAGGAATAAGTAGCCAACCTTTTGACCTATGCTTACGGCTAAGGCTATTTTTATTCCTCTACAGCTGGAGCAGACGCTGCAATTAAAAGCAACGCCCAGTGATTGTTAGTGCCAGACAAATACTAAATAGAACAAAATCTCTAATCGGAGGCATGAGCATATTTAGTGGCAAAACTATCAGTACCTGAAAACTTCAAAAAAGAAAAACCAGGATAGCCTGGTCAAGCCATCTGCCACAGAATATAACGCAGCAGAGTGCTGTGATCAGAAAGTACTATTGGCAGTGCTCACACAGATACACGGTACGCATCTGGGTGTCAAAAAATCCTGTGAATTTTGTCCAGAGGACATGAAAATGGATTAATAAATTTTTAAGTACTGGCAAATATTTTAGGGAAAGAAAAAACTAAGTCATGTTTGCTAAATCTTCTTTGACTGGGCATCAGGGGTTTTTCCACCAGCTACAGACATAGCAGAGATTTTGATTCCTACTTTGATGAATTTGGGAAAGAGTAAAATCTTAAGTCCAAAATGAGGTGTATGAACAGGTGCAGCATCTTCTACAGTGTGGCGCCCACTGACTCTTAAGGCCGAATTTGGCCCAGTGAAAACACAAGGAGAAAATGAGGGGCCCAAGGGTCCGGCTTGGTGTTCCAGAAAGGTGAAATCAGGGAAGAAAAAAAAATATAAGCTACAATAAATGCAACTACCAAACCAATGGAGGAGTTACCTCATGTACATATGTAATGAATAGGGAAAAATCTAAACTAATGGTCCAAGTGACAGACTTCTGTTTCTTTCTTTGGCTCAGCCCGGTGAGCCTGGAGACCACAGCATGCTTCTCTCTTTGGAGACAAGGAAGAAGTTCCTGCCTACAACAGGACATATGCATGGCGGGTGACCTGCTAACTGAGTAAAGCCAGTAACACACACAACAGGAAACTGTTGAGCAAGAGAGGAAAAAAGGGAAAATGAGAAAGTAAGAGTTTACTCCTTAGGAAACCTTCTTCAGGCTCCATCAGTACACTAACTGGTCTGTACTGTAACAGAAAAAGCCTCTCACAACAGACAGAGCTTGGGGAACAGCCCTGTACCAGTGCTCAAGTGCCATGTAGACTCATCTGTACAAACAAATTCAAATTCAGCTCCCACGACAGAAAGGCTCCAGAGTATTGGATCCATTAAAATTTGTATTTTGCAATTACTTCAGTTTGCTTTGCTCCTTTTCTAGGTTTTATGTTAAATTACATGGATGGAGGATCAAGCATCACCTTAAGAAAAAATAATCTATTTTCCCTGGGTTGTGCCATTGTTAGAACAGATTTTAAATCATGTGATTCAATCGTCATCATTTTGATTGATAGGTTCTCTTTAGACCAGTCTGTACATGTTTAATAGAGCAAATTCTGACTTAATCTACTATTTTCTAATTTAGCCTAAATAAAGTACATGACACACTAGCCATTTTTCTTAATTCACTACTGTAAGATGCTCAAACTGTGATGACTGTTTGTGTTTACGCAGCTTACCATAACACAGTGGCTACCACCAGTTCCTTCCATTTCTTTGGGTGAAAAAGTTAAATGTCTCTGTATCTCTGTTCTTAATTCATAAAATGGACATACCATTTTCGATCTCAGAAGTGGTAGAATTAATTTGTGAACAACCAAAAGTATAATGTAAGTGCTAGGTGCAATTATTTTAAGTGCTAGATATCTCACGATGATGGCAGATAGGAGTAAGACAGCAATGACACTGCAATTCTGGCTTTTTTTCATTACCGTATAGACAATGCTAACCCTCAAAGTATGCCAGGCATTTTCCAGATCAGAAGAAAATGTGATCCCTATACTGAGGGTGCCTAATCTAAAAAGTCAAAGATTAAAAGAGGGGAAGGAACTCAGGATACAAAGGAATCTATGTAGCCACAGGTCCCAGCTTGTTATTTTAATTAAAAATATTCTAAATCCTTCTTTTTGCCTCTTTCAGCCCTCTCATCCAGGCTCTAAGCTTCAATTCCAGTGCCTGCATAACCTTCCCTAATCATCCAACACTCCTTCGACATAAAGGAGCTCTTTAGAGCCAGGGTTAGTACGGGAACAGGGCGTGTGGTGCAGTGCGAGAGCTGGTAGGATGACAGATCCCGAAGACTGGAAATCCAACAGATCCAGCCCAAACACGTTTTCAGAGAGACATATGTGTCCTTCCAACAGAGGCCCTCAAATTCAGAGTTTCTCAGGACTTACAGGGAGCGAACTGAAGAAAAAGCCCAGAACACTTGATTTCCCCTTCACCTGCCTACGTGCACAGCTCGAGACATGCATCTGCTGTGCTGAACACAGCCTCCTTTCTCAGAGAACCCTGGCACATCCTCAGATGGACCATCACATCCTCTGAGCTAAATACACAAAAATGCTACTTTATCAATGATTAGATAGCGAGCCAGCAATGTCATGTTAGTTTAAATCTTCCAAGAGTTTTACCAGGGGTTAGAGATTCCACCTGCCTTCTTCCTGATGCCTTCTAGTTCTTCCCGCTGGCTTGCCCCCAAACCTGAGGCAAACGTCTCCCGGCACAGCTGACTGCGCTCCACTCCCCGACTGCCCCCGGAGCCCAATGGATATTCCTTCAGATGTCTAACAAGCGTTGAACACAACTGAGGTTTAGAGAGAGACAGAAATCAATACCGCAGCTTCCACTAGTCACGCTGAGGGATTAGCCATCCCAAGGAAAAGCACAGACAGCTGAATAGGAGAATCATGATTCCGAATAACGCAAGAGGTTTATGAAGCTGGAAAGCAGCCTCTGGCCTTGATAACCTGCAGCTGGCCTGGAAGAAAAGCAGGCAGTGGAAACACCCTCCCCTTTGGCATCAGCGGGGCAGGAGTTGGCCTCAGCACACCTGCTGTGGCACGCTGAGGAGGCACTGCAAGGCAGCATGCCGTCACACTGAGTGCTGCACGGCCACTGGGGTCTTCCAGGTCTCTGTTGCAGCTGGGTGATGTATTACGGGCTCGAGTTTGAATGGGAGCACCCCTAACAGCAACAAAAGCCAGGGAAGGCAGGTGGCGTGGGTAAGGTGCAACGGCAAGGAGCTGAACCCTTTAACTGTGAACCCAACACAGTGGGTGTGGAAGCAGAGGACGAAGACACAAAAAACTGCTCAGCTTGTATCATCGCCGAAGGAGGCCCCAACAAACCTCTAATAATGGGAGATAGGGGAACCTGTGTCACTGCTAACAAGTACGTCCGTCTTAGGAAATCCAAATCCCCTTCGACTTGGGAACTCTGCAAGAAGCATCTATTTTTGATGGGCAGAAACAGGGTTAAGACAAGCACTCAAATAGAAAAGTCATTTTTAGTTTAGGTAACAAATTTTTCTGCAGTTTTATGTGTTGAGGAGTTGTTGCTCTCTACTGCTCTCACTTTTGTGGTTTTGGTTGCTGTATGAGGAATTCAAAAGCTGCAGACCTGAGATCTTTTTTGTCTTTAAATTGTCACAGGTGAGAAAATAGGGACTACAGAGGAGAGGAAGGAGAAATAATGCTCAGAAGGCCTTCAAGGTTTAATGAGGCATTGGTAACATATCTGCATGGTTTGAGAGAGGTCTTAATGACCTCTGAAGTTTTCAACATTTCTGAAGTTTACAGCCCAGCTTAAGGTTTCCGGGAACACTGAGTGAATAAATGCTCTCAAACTCACTCATAGAGCCCACACAATCACAGAGTCAGTTTGCTTCACTGCCCAGGAAGCATCATTGATTGTCCATGGGACCTGCAATGTCATTTTGTGAAAGCAGATGAATTCCCTACAATCCAAATTTCACCCACAATGTGAGAAGAGCACTGAGACAACAGAGGTGTAGAAGTTCAAGTAATATGCAAAAAAATGCCTCAAGGTAATTTTTGGTCACAAGCCTCTATAAAGGTCTATTTGTTGGGGTTTTATTTATTTAGCTTTCTGATTTTTCTCAAAGTGAATTAACACAGGGAGAAAAAACAGAGAGCTGAACAGTTACAGCACAACAGAAGATTAACAAGATGCCTCTTCCTGAAAATAAGACCCATGACCTGAACACTTTTATTATTTCATTTCCCCCAAGTAGTCACATTCATCTCTCCTGATGTTCAACAACTAAAACTAGAGATGACATGGAACCACATACTGCCAAAGACGCTCACACAGCTTCCCTCTGCATTTCAGAATGGTCTCTGGTACACTAGACACTAAAATTTATTTACCATAACTGAAAATTGAATCCATGACCTAGGACAGGTCTGCATCCTGTCGCCTGGTCACATAGCACTGTTGGAGAACGAGCTCCAAACTTCAGCTCAAAGCTTCAGACTTGCTCTGTTTTAGGAAAATTTACTAATTTTAAATGTGCTAACTGATTATTTGCAGAAAAGGACATAACGGTAGACATAATAGTAGTGATGGAAGCAGATCAGGGACATGCTTGCCCTGCCTGTGACTGCAAATGTGATGCATGAATGAGGTGATGGCCTGGGACAGGGGTCAGATCTGTACAGCCAAACACATGAATACTGTATGTCCGTTAACGGGGAGGCTGACCCACAGGAACCTGCTTTTTTTCCCCAGAATCTGTGGCAGAAGCTGTGCTATCAGCTCCACCCTCACCCTGCTGGCCTTTGGCTCTTAGGCTGGCTAGCGGGGTGGCACAGTGGGCCTGGGGTGTTTACACCTGGCCACTGGCAAGCCTGCTAGCCACTGCCCCGGGCTGCGAGAGGGACGGCCTCTCCCTTCCCTGTCTTGGGCAAGGAGAGGTCAGATCGGTCTGCCTGAGCCATGGCATGCTGCTGCGGGCTGGGGTTAGCTTCCAGCACGGGGAGTGCATCGCTCCCCCGTCAGACCATCAATCTGTCCCCATCCCCACCCCCACTGCTCCTTCTCCCACATTAACCTAAAATATGAGCGCATGTGCTTGCCCCCAGTGCTTCTGCTCCCAGAAACCACCCTGCCCCCTCCCTCCAGCGCTCCTTATCTAAGGCAGCGTGTCACTGCAAGTTTATGGTCAACATTACAGGCTCAAGCCCTCTTTGAGCCAGTCACCCCGCGCCGCATCCGTTAGGAGAGCAGCCAGGCTTCCCACGAGAAGCTGCTCCTGCGCTGTGCTGCCTGACCCCCTCCGCCGGCAGCCACCATAAATCTGCCGTACCTGATGGGAGATGGGCTTTTTAGGATCTCTCAGGGTGCTTTGAGGTAGCACTTCTATGAACTCCGTGCCACAATAAATAATGCTACCTGCAATATGTCTTTGGGAACGTGTCAGCAGCGGCTGTCCTGCCATGAATTTTTATTCTTTTGCCGTCTGGAAGATAGATTCCAGATACAGCATTTCCCCGCACTTAGTGTCAAATCTCTTTACCCCTTTGCCCCGGCAGAATGACAGGGACCACAAATAAAATAAAATAATAAAAAAGAAGCATAGGAAAAATGGCCTGAGAGCAGAGGGAAAGCACTAAACTCACCTCTCTCTGCAGCTGAGCAGCTTCAGAGATGACAGCAGTGACTACAGGCAGGGGCAATTTGGAATAGGAAGAAGGTAATTTTTGTACACTGCTGATAAGACTTCTGCAGGAGGATTCCACAGAAAGGACTGTAAAGATAAAATTGCTGTAAAGAGCATAATGTATGTAGAACTGGAAGACACAGGGACGTGGGTGTGCATGCCATCCCGAACTGCCATGCTACAGCTGGGGAAATAAAGTACTGACCCCAATAAAGGAAGGGTTTTTAAATGAAAAAAAAAGCTTTCTCACTATAGAGAAAAAGGTCATGCAGAAAGACTAATGAAATGGTCTAAATATTTGCAAATCTTGCACCATAGATCTGGTATCAAGGTTAGAGCGTGGAAGGAAGAACGCTGTAACAATTACCAACAGGAATTCCATGAAAAAAGAAATAGCAATTGGCATGAGAATCTTATAATGTTCGTTTGGATTGCTGAAAAATAGCATGCAGTGCACCCCAGGGGTCAACAGTGGGGCCAGTGGTGTGTAAGAGCTTCATTAACAGGCTGGCCATGCACGGAGCACACCTTCCGCGGGCCTCTGTAGATGATAGAAAAGCAGGGGAGCAGCTAACAACCAGAGGGACCTGAAAGGGGCTACCAAGGACCTTGACGATCAACAAAGGGAAAAGTCCAGTCCTGCCAGCATCCTGGGCTGCACTGGGAGGAACATTGCCAGCAGCTCAAGGGAGGCAGGTGACAGGTGATCCATCCCCTCAACTCAGCACTGGCAAGGCCACATCTGCTGTACTGGGTCCAGTGTTGGGCTCCCCCAGGCAAGACGTATCACAGAATGGGTTGGAAGGGACCTTACAGATCATCTAGTTCCAACTCCTCTGCCATGGGCAGGGACACGGTCCACATATATGGACTTACTGGCTGGATGAGGCAACCTCCAGAGGTGCCTTCCAATCTCGGTGACTATGTGACCTATTCTAGGAATCCAGGCTTTACTTTCTGGTTACCACACGGAAACAATTGAGTAAACTATCCTCTAGGACTCCAAAACACTTTAAAAAACCCAGGCAG
Source organism: Microhierax caerulescens (assembly GCA_035590215.1). Classification (NCBI taxonomy): domain Eukaryota; kingdom Metazoa; phylum Chordata; class Aves; order Falconiformes; family Falconidae; genus Microhierax; species Microhierax caerulescens. Next base: position 22,711,260 of record JAVJGJ010000033.1, on the reverse strand, counting down.
GTAAAATATTATTAGTTGTACAATTCAACTGGGAATATGAGAAATATCTGCTCAAACAACAGTATAACAGCCAGAAAAGCTCTATACAAAGAAGAACAATTTCAACTGGGCGGGAGTTCACAGTGCACAGGTTTTTTTCCTCTCAGTTTCCCTCTTCTAGCTCAGTGCCTTATATAAAAACAAAACAACTACTCTTTTCCACTTCTGAATACTGTCTGGGCTGCAGTGCAATCTTATCTTAATTTGAAGACATTACTGTACCTTCTTACTCTACTCTGATGAAATTACCAAGTTTCACACCCCTTACATCTAAAAGACATCAGGACAAGCACTCCAGTACCTTCACATCAATACGCACATGCCAGTAATAACGTACAGCCCATTAAATACCTCACTGTTCCACCATTAAGTCACCATTGTCCTGTCTTCAAGTGAAGTCAGAATATATCGATGCCATATGAAATGTCACTTTCAACACACATGCTTCCCAATTCACATCCAAAATGATGACACTGTAGTTAGAATACAGCTACCCGGTTGCCTTCACATCTGTCCTCTTCCTATTTCCACCTTTGAAACTGAACTTTAAACACTGGAATCGAAACTTTGTTAAATATATATTACTGAGCAACAGTCATACAAAACAAGCCACCCAAAGACGCTGAGCAGCACTGCTTTTGCCACACAGCAGAGTTGAAGTGGAGGAGATTTACAAGGTCATTGACAAATGCAAGTATTGATTGAGTATTAAAGTGTCTTGTGATTAATACAGCCTTCGAAGTAATTAGTGCAGAAGATCTCTTATATCTCACCATGTTTAAATAATGTATCTGTGAACATGCAGGCCCCCTGTCAATCACTCTGGCTGAGGCCAAACATCATATCACCTGATAACTCATTTGGAAACTGGGCTTCCTGCCTGCTGAATATCTTTCAAAAACAGCAGCTCTTCCCTAATTGCCTGGGGTGACCTATATTTAGAGCCTTGCAGTTCACTGTGGGGGTAGAGAGGGAGAAGAGAGCTAGAAAAATTGCTAAAGCATGCTATTCATATAACAGTAATAAAAACCCAGGAGAAATATCAGAGGCACTGAACAGAACTAGCTGAGGGACCCATAGCAGGAACACGCAAACAGCATTTGCTCATCCCAGATACACTATTCCCCTATCTGATGTAGCCATAGAACTCTGTTCCATTCACACTTAGGTAAGAGTCTAGATTTTTTTCATACTTGATGTTAAAACTGGGAATTATGGAATTGCAATTCATTTTTTAATTCAAAGAAATATGTAAGCCAAGATGGACACAATTTCTCCCAGGTCTTCTAAATTTTTACTGGGGAAAGGGGATTTCAACTAATACTTTTCAAGCTATATCTGCATCTGGCTCACTAACAGATCCCAGAAATCTATGATTAGAATAATAGAAAACAGGGCTGGAAAGAACCTCTGAAAGTCACTAAATTGATCTTTTTACCCACAGGCAGAATCAATTATACCTAAGCATCCTAGTATCCTGGCATCCTAGACTGAAAGGATGGGTCATGTTAATCTAATAACAAACTGGTTGTAAGCTCTTGATCAATTTGCAGACATCTGCATTCTCAGTAATTTTCTTACTCCTTGGGACTTGGGATCAACAGGCTTATGGAAAAGTCTATCTATTCTTGAGGTACAGAAGTGCAGCAGCAAGGACAACTTAAATTCTAAACGAAAAAATAAGCTCCAAGACCAGAAAATCTTCAGGAGAAGGTAGATAATGGAAAAAACGAGAGTGGAGAAGGTATCAGTGTGCAGGAGGTACAGAAGCATCAAGGGAAGGAGAGGAAAGACAAGGGAAATGCACTATCAAACTCAAAAAAACTTATGTTTGGGAAACATTATTTCTCATTTATTTCCCATTTTTTGCAGATATTTAGGGAACGTTTTTTTCCCCCATTAGCATATAGTGGAACACAATACCTAGATAAAAAAGTACACACAGGAATGCGCTGAGAGGAGGATGATAAAAAACCCTAAAAAAGTCACTCTGCTCTTCCACATTTGTTTAGTGAGTTTACAAAACCACTGTGTAACGAAGCTCGCATCCCTTATATCAAAGACTCAGGCTCTATGTGGGGCTCCAAATCCTGTATTTAAACTCCTTGAGTCCCTCTCAGTTACTCCTTCAAGGAGCTTCTGCAGAGGGAGGAACCTCAGCTGATGCTGAGGAACCTCAGGCTAGGGCTGGCAGTCTCCATATCCCTGCCTCAGCTCTTGGTCCCCACTTTAGAATGGCCTAAATCTGATCTGAAATGAGGCCACCATCATCTACGGGAAGATGTCAAGCTGTCAGCAGTTACTAGAACTACATCTGAGTTCTTCTGGAGCAAGCTAGCGTTTATCGGTCACCTGGATCTAGGAGGTAAATGTTCTGCAGTCAAGTGCCACTTCAGAAAAATAAGCAGCTTTACACCTTCTGTGTGCTTTTTGGAGTCCATGACGCACCAAGTACTCATCTAATGTCTTCTTAATCTCTTTTATACCATTTTCTTTAAACAATTGTAATCACAGGGTTTCTCTGAAGCACACTTAAAGATCGTTAAACATTTACTGCTTATTGGGTAAATAAGGCTCTGGGAAACAGTTTCCTTCAAACCCATTCAGGTCTGAACTGCTATTTGATACCAGTTTAGAAAAAGTGAAATCTCACTATCCGTCTCAATTTCTCTTACATTTTCCTCTAACAGAGACTAAGCACTGGTGTAAAAAACAAATATTCTGGTTTTCTGCAAATACTGCACACTCTCGCCTACTGGGCAGCACCAAGCAGGTGCACAACTGCCAGCCAGAACATTTCTGATTTAGAGGAGAGTCAGGAGCGTAACATCAATGTAATCTGGAGAAGACACAGCCCTCGCCTTCCACTGCCCATTTAACTTTCAGGGGTTAAAATACACAACATATGGAAGTTAATCACTCTCACACATAATCAAATCAGAGCAATTCCTAAACTAATTTAGAGGGGATAAAAAGAAGGAAAAATCCTCCATCCTGGAAGACAGGGAAAGAAATCCAAACATGGGACATGTGGCTTGTTCTTTAGACAAAGCACTAGAAATATTCTCCTGCCTTTGGTGTTAATCTCACTGTCCTTTTTCATGCACCTGCTAGCGTTCCATAACTCAAAGGTCCCTCTTCCTTCTCCTCTTACAAGTTTATTTATTATGACTATTTTACCAGCTATTGCTTCAACACACTCCACTCAAATATTCATCATTTAGTTCTCTGGGTAAATTGTATTTAATCAGCACAGGAGAGAAAATAGCATAATTATAGATGCCGGATGCCATTACACTCAGAAGAAATTAAACCTTGTCTTAAGCTCTCCACAGTGGTGCCTCTGATGAAAACAAGCAGGCTGCATTGCTGGGGAGGTTACTGGGAGGTTAGTGGCCATACAGAGCCAAATGTAACTTATGGGATCTCTGAACTCAAGAACAGGGAGCAGTGGAGAGGCACACGGGAAGAAAGAAAGAAGCCACTACAGATAAACAGAGAACACCGGAATTTGTCGTAATGAAGCCAGTAAATGCATCTTCTTTTTGACAATATGATACACCAAACTCCCACGTTAATTGCAGTGCACAAAAGCAAAGTTGCTACACAGAGATGTGGTGGCTGTAAGTAAATCCTGTCCACAAAACCCCTCTCTTAAGAGCAAGGACAAAGATAACACATTTCATCTCTGGCCTTAGGATGAAGCTCGCTTTAGCAGATGGTGAATTCTTTGGAGTAGGAGCTAGGCTTCCTTGGTTGGTTGGTCTGCTTGGCACTGCAGCACTGAGCTTTACCAGACTGCAAATAAATGGTTCAACACCAAAACGGAGGGAAGAAAGGACGTTCATACAAATTACCAACCCAGAGGTAGTGCCTATTCTACTTGTGCCAATTACAATACTTCTATATAATGTGTTGGTTTTTTTTTTTTAAGATAAATAATTCTATTTTAGTAATACTAATAGACAAATTCTTTACCGATCGATGAAGTCCAAAAAGTTATTACAGTAACAAAGATGCAAATAGATTCTTAAAGTTCCTCAGAGGAAGGAGTGGGGCAGTCTCCTCCAGCTGGCACCAAACCACTTAAAGCTTGCCATTACCCTTGTATAAAGCAGCACAGTTTACCCTGGTTACGCCATAAAATGCTATAGGAAACGTTTCACCTGAAGCCACTTCTTATTCATCACTTGACATCAGCGCTCAGAAATGACTACCCAGGTTCAGATAGAACAATGGCCAGAAAGGCTGAGTGTTGTATTTTATTTATTATTTATTTTTTGCTAATAATACATCTGAGGTTTAGATAAGTAACTAAGAGGAAGGAGAGCTCCTTCTAGTCCATCCTGCTGCCGACAATTAAGAAACCTCAAAGTAATTTTTGAAAATGTCAGCGTCTCATTTAGCAAACGGATAAATAATGAATGAAGCATAATCACTGTCCTGTGCTGGTGGTACAGCTTCGCGGTGTCATTAGTAAACTAACGGTATAATATCTTCGTGTCACAGTTTAATTATATCTTGTAATTAGTTTCAGCAATGGATTGCACAGAGTCAGGCCCCCTGAGCTAAACAAAAGGTAATAGAACTTTCAGAGTCCTCGCATAAATCAATTATGAAAGTGTCCTGTGTTATTTGAGGCTTGTTTGCTGTAATTTTATGCACAAAGAAGAAATGATCCCTGCTGCCTATGGAGGGCGATTCACCTTACCAATTGCCTGCCTAAATGAGTATAAGTACTACAGGAGCGCGAGCCCATCCTGCACTGTACATCTATCAGTGCACACTCAGCTGAAGAGGGCGGGTGAGCATGGCTTCTGAGAGCAAGTGGTATGGGAAATGTATCAAAAATGTACCTTGCCTGGTTGTGAACACCACAAATAGAAGGACAGTACGTGCAGACACAGTCTGATGGTACGATGATTTTTCTGTTGCTGTTGCTGATGTGCTATAGGCCAGTACTGAATTTTGGCATTTTACAGGTATTACTCATGTAATCCTCTGCATCCAAAGCTGCACATTGTTGCATTTCTGCTCACTACCCCGAGAGGACCACACCATCATCTAAACACGTACACCTTCTTCCTCCCTCTTCTTCACCCACAGAGTGAAAAATCCCCCTGTGCGAGACACATCAAGACAAGCCACCAGCACAGGTTCCTGGCCTGTGACTGTCTTCCTTGTATGAACACGCTTGGGTTAGTTCTTTCTCCTGCTTCATTTCCAATATTACTCATTTGCTGCTACAGGAATGAATCAAGCAGAAGAGGGCCATATTGGAAACAGACCTGTACAGGCTAAAGGGTCCATTGAGGTTATGCAATGGTAATTGCAGCAGATCAAAATCTCTGCTGCCATCCTGCAGGCTGCTACTTAAGCTCCAGAAATTCTACAGAAGATGCTCTTTTCTTGAGAGCTCTTTATACCGCATCAGGAGCACGTGTATACAGAAACTGCAGCTATAAACCCTGTACCTGTACAGTGGCTGTCAATGACCTCCACTATCCCAGCCCGTAACTTCTCACATAGCTTCAGGGAAAAAAAGAGTTGCATTAATGGAATTAAATGTACAAAACTATGTTTCACAGTTCAGGCTTAATAGCTGTATTTTATTTGCATATTTTTTTCCACAGTCTTCTTAAGAGTACTGCATATGCTTTTACCTCCTCCTCTATGTACTGATGCACACACATGGCTCGCACTGCTCTTATGTCTGAGTGCCTGAATCATTTGTCTTTTCATGTTCCTCCTCTGCCCCCACTGCTTGGTGTTGGAAGCTGCCTATGTTACATAGGATGGAGAAGGAGGTAAAAAAAAAAAAAAAAAAAAAATTTCAAACCTCTCAGTGTGTCTAATTTTGGCCTACTGAGATCTCCAAAAGCAAAAAAGGCTCAAAGCAGAAGCAAAGGGCTGTCCACAGGTCACCCAATCCGAGTCTGAGTGTCTGGGATCCCTACTGTGGGCAGCAGAGGAGAAGTGTGGAGAAGAGTCTGAAAGGTGCCAAGACATGTAATCGTCTCAGTTCTGATCAAGCTGCAAAACACACTGGGGTCCTGGTTCAAAGCCCCCATCAAGTCTGCCTTGAAAGCGAATCTAGTGGCATGCTGGCCTTTCTGTTTATACAACAACTTACAGGTTTAAATGAAAAGCTGCTTGATAAAGCAGCCTGAATCCTCCTATTGTGAGCCCTTCAGCAAATTTAACAAAAGAAAAAGCACTGACTAGAAAAAAAGGGGAAAAAAAGTCCACTCCTCGGAGCGGTGCTGCAATCCGGCTGGTTGCCATGGCGACATGATGACTTGTTCACATGGCAACATACCTTAGGTCCACTATTAAAATGATGAGAGTAAACTGGGTTGCACTAAGTATAGTATCCTGTCTGCGGCACAAGCCTTTCTCTGCAGCAGGAGCTGGGACAGATACTGGTGTGCGGGAGGAAGGCAGAGGAGAACAAAGGTGAAGGTGGCAGTTTTGGTGGGCAGTGAAAAAAACAAGGGGGATAAACAGAGTTCTAGAGCTGCCTCTGAGATGAGTGACAGCTACATAGATGATAAATGAAATTCTGCTTTGATATAAAATCTGCCATTATAAGCTAAACGATGTTTTCCATACGTCAGTAACATGCTCCAGAGGGCACTGAACTTCTTTAGGAAGTGACCTCCAGCAAGCACGAGCAAAAAATAAGTGGGGGAAGAGGGGTAAATCACTGGAGATCCTATCAACACAAAACTAATTGTGTTAAAAACAAAACTTAAAAAATAGCTGCTACAGCAGTGAAATGCAATCATGTAGTTTGTCATTTACATTAAAATCCTAAACAACTATCAAGTGGTAAATTGTGCAACATCTATTTAGTCAGAATGAATACCCTAGATTGCAAAAACCACATCTTCATTGCAATGTTACTGGTGTGTTTTCTGCAATTCTTTTAATTTTAACAGATTTCAACACCTCCTCCTGATAGCACAGAAAATTGTGATACTGCTGGGGAACTCATCATCCAGTTGTCCCTTATTTAGATAAAGGACAGGATGAATCTCCTTACTTTATGAAGCATGTATATTATACAACAGACATGAGAAAGTATCTCAAATATACAACATGAGAAAAAATACCTTTACTACAGATTCTATTTTAGTTTTTGCTGGCTTCATTTTACTACTTTCTACAGAAGGCAGAAGCCTGCTAGCTTTCTTGCTCACCAACTTTAGAACAAATTTTTAGCTTAAAATCACATTTAGATACTGTAGTGATTTGGAGCACCAAAAGCGAAGACACCAAGTGTAACTTACCCATGTTTACTTTTATCACTGAATGGTGAAACAAAACCCATACTGGCACAAAGCCCATAATATGCAGAAGCACTCACTTCTGTTCCTGTCACAGCTACAGTACCAGCATGTTTCCCTTCATTCATCTGCAACCCTTTTCTATCTTCTCAAGATCTCTCAAGTTGGCAGATGACTCCTGGGCAGCTTCTGCATCCCTTGCCCTGAAGCACTGCCTGCAGCGCCGGTGTGCTGCCAGGCTCTGCCCTCACAGAACTCACCACAGCCTTACCGCTCTGCTGCTCAGCGCTCCAGAGACGGCTTTGCAGGCCATGCTGCAAGCTCCTAGCATGGAGGGTATGGGGGCCCCACAATTTTAGCGGATGTCACAGCAGAGGAGGATTCCTTTCATCTCTATTACTGATGAAACAATAGCTTTGTCCCACTCCCTGAAACACAGTGAACGATAACTGCCTCATAAGGATGGTAAATTGTATGTGGAAAAAAAGAAAAGAAACCTTCTGGTGTCTATCAAGCTATCATGACAGCTGCACTCATGTTTCCTCCTGAGGACCAAAATAACTACAAAGTGCATGAAATCATTAAGCACATGAAAATCCCAGAGGTAGGCTTGGCCTAAACCTCATGATTTCCCAACCAAAAGGCATCAAAGCACAATCCCTCATAGTTCATTTGCTGTTTCCCTTTGCTCCGCACGTACCTGTATCAGTGAAGTTTGCCTTTACTTGTTAAGCACAAAGCATTAACTCTGAGTATGCTCTTTCTGCCCAGAAAGAGGTTCCCCTGCCCACCCTTTTTAGCTTAAAATCATGCGGTACAGCGAACAGTCATGGGGCAGACAGGCGGGAGAGAGGATGGCTGCAGCTGGAAGGCCCACATCAGAACAAAAAGCCTTTCAAGTGCATCTGTACAGCTGCACAGTCACATCTGCACATTCAATTTGTAGGAGTTTTTACAAACAACAAAGGGAAAGGGTCGTTTTAAGGTAAAGTAAATATATTTTGCATGAGTCAATATGACAGTCCCTGCAGGAACCCAGGTGATAAGGTGCTGATTTGGTAGGAGCCTGGGAAACTAAGTTCACATAGTGGAGATGAGATGCCATTTTTATTGATAATACTATTTAGTCAATCAACTAAACAGTTCAAATTAACTTAGAATTTTTCAGCATGATGCAATGCTTTAAAGAGACCTGCAATTTGATGTCCATCACAGAAGGTTGTAGAGAAGAAATTAAGGCTATATCTGACCAGAAAAATCTAAAAGCAAAGAATCGACTTTATATTTCCGTTTTGTGAAGACCGAGACCTCACTGCAGAAAATATACCTATGCTATTTTTTTCAGTTGGTATAATTCATAGACTTTCAAAGCTGGCACAGAAAGTCTTTTGCAATGCTTTTCTTCTCGCATCTTCTCCTGCTCCATCGCTGGCATATTCAGAGATGAACTGTTACTTTCTACCTTCCAGTGGTTCAGCACACCTCTACCTAATCCCTCTTTTAACATAGTTGCTTCTACAAATTTCAATAATCTTACTACTTTAAAAAATAACAATAAATTTCTATAAAGAGCAGATAAATTGAATCAAGTTCACTGATTCCTAAAATTTTAATGATAAATCTAATTTTAGAATGAGATTTATCCGAAGAATAAATCGGGAAGGAATTTCAGCCACTTGTAAGAACTTCATTAATGGAAAAGGAACCTGAAGGTTCACCAGTGAGACAACAGGTGTTTAAACAATCCCTTCTACCTACGCTCTCACGTCGACTTTATTTTCAAGTTTCACTCAATGATGGAGTTGTTTCTTAGCTCCTTGTGTGCTTAGCCATTTAATTAAAGCAATCCATATTGAATTCATGTCCAGATGCCTTGACCAGCAGAGCCAGATCCTCATTGGCATGCCAGCTGCTCAAAGAAGAGCATAGCCCCTTGCATACTAATCAGAGGAGAAGGCAGTGATTCATCAGCCTACGATACTGCTTCAGCATCTACAAGCACTTATGACATGTAATTGCTGGTGCATAAGCAAGCCAGGCCACATTAAAAAGCCTACAGATAGTCAGAGATAAAAATTAATGACTTTTGCTTTGTGTAATCCTGC